>OW804102.1:460000-844651 GCA_942159475.1 Sthenelais limicola | reverse complement strand
GTCTTACCCAGGAAATAGAAATAGAGAAGAAGGGAGAGGGAGACAGAAAAAGAAGACAGAAAGGCACTTTATGGTCTTACCCAGGAAATAGAGATAGAGTAGAAGGGAGAGAGAGAAACAGAGAAAAGAGACAGAAAGCACTTTATGGTCTTACCCAGGAAATAGAGATAGAGAAGAAGGAGAGAGAAAAACAGAGAAAAGATACAGAAAGGCACTTTATGGTCTTACCCAGGAAATAGAAATAGAGAAGAAGGGAGAGGGAGACAGAAAAAGAGACAGAAAGGCACTTTATGGTCTTACCCAGGAAATAGAGATAGAGAAGAAGGGAGAGGGAGACAGAAAAAGAGACAGAAAGGCACTTTATGGTCTTACCCAGGAAATAGAGATAGAGAAGAAGGGAGAGAGAGCCAGAGAAAAGAGACAGAAAGGCACTTTATGGTCTTACCCAGGAAATAGAGATAGAGAAGAAGGGAGAGAGAGCCAGAGAAAAGAGACAGAAAGACACTTTATGGTCTTACCCAGGAAATAGAGATAGAGAAGAAGGGAGAGAGAACCAGAGAAAAGAGACAGAAAGGCATTTTATGGTCTTACCCAGGAAATAGAGATAGAGAAGAAGGGGAGAGAGAGACAGAGAAAAAGAGACAGAAAGGGCACTTTATGGTCTTACCCAGGAAATAGAGATAGAGAAGAAGGGAGAGAGAGACAGAGAAAAGAGACAGAAAGACACTTTATGGTCTTACCCAGGAAATAGGGATAGAGAAGAATGGAGAGAGAGACAGAGAAAAGAGACAGAAAGACACTTTATGGTCTTACCCAGGAAATAGGGATAGAGAAGAATGGAGAGAGAGACAGAGAAAAGAGACAGAAAGACACTTTATGGTCATTACCCAGGAATTAGAGATAGAGAAGAAGGGAGAGAGAGACAGAGAAAAGAGACAGAAAGACACTTTATGGTCTTACCCAGGAAATTAGGGATAGAGAAGAATGGAGAGAGACAGAGAAAAACAGACAGAAAGGCACTTTATGGTGTTATCCAGGAAATAAAGATAGAGAAGAAGGGAGACAGAAAGGCACTTTCAATGAGTCATACCCAGGAAATAGCGATAGAAAGGAAGGAAAAAGAGAGACAGAGTAAACAAAAGAGTTTGAATTTAATTACTTTACTAACGCCACTCCCCTTCAAGACGCGCAAGCAACGTTTTTTACACCACGTGGGTTGTAACCTATAAACCAGAACCGAGGCCAGTGAACTTTCCCAAGCTTAAGGTCGTTGCCCTGGTGACGAGGGCATGAACCCATGCGGCAGTCAGGTCTCACCTCCACTGAATCTTGCCATAGTCGTGGGACCCGTATTTATATATTTATAAGAGCTTATAAGCGAAGCTGCCCAGTTTGTATTATACAAGTGGAAAACGTACAATTTACCTTGGACCAATCGTCAAAAATAATCCAAGTTTTAATTTAGACGAAAATCAGGTTCAAAATACAGTTCAACCAGGGCTCTCAAGTCTCACGCATTCTGCGTGTGACACACGCATTTAGCCAATATCTCACGCTCTCACGCTAAAGCTTCAAAATCTCACGCAAATTAAATCTGGATAAAAAAAATTAGTTATGTGTTTTTTCATCCCAAATTCATTTAAATGACATATCAAATACCGAAACATCACTGATATTCGGATATATATTTGGGTGCATATTTTCCTTAGAAATTAAATCATGAGAGAACCCTTAAATGACATCAGTAAGGCGTATACCAGTACATATTCTCATGTATAAGTCCCAACAAAAACTTAAAGGTATGTTCACTGCAACATAACTTTTTGATATGGTTATTTGTAGAGTTTGGACAATTTATAGATATTGAGGGAAACAAGTAGGTTATTTTGTAGAAAAGAGATAATTCTCCTATTCCCTATTTCGTAATATCATATTAGGCCTTTTTTATGGGAAGCTTTGGAACATGTGCCTTATATGTTAGATTGATTCCACTTTGGGAGAAAATATATTTTTGGTCAACTTTGAAGAAAAATCATTATTCTCTTGTGCAAGCATAGGATAATAAGGCCATTTTGTTCAATCAAACATTTTACTGTCACTTTAAATGGATATCCGACACATATAAATCTGTACATTAAAAAATAATATTAGATCGATTCCACGTGGGTAAAAATATATTTTTGGTTGATTTGGTAAGAAAAAGGGACAATTCTATATGTGTCCCTTAGATGGAGGTTTGAACCATCTATATATGCTGTCAATTTTGCTGGCGAGAACCCTGAACCATCATAAATATACACAATACAATGTGGAATTGCATGGTTAAATATTGGCCCTAGAATGGCCCTTTCATTGATTAAAATTCGATTTTTTTTCCGGGGGGCTTACAGCGCACCCCAAACCCCCAGCTGGGTGGGTGGCTCGCTGCGCTCGCCAAGGATCTCACGCATTTCTGATCTCACAACTTGAGAGCCCTGGTTCAACATAACCACACAGATTTATTGAATGAATACAATACAGAATACACTCAGATATACTCAGTATTTACCATTATTCAGCCTAATGTAGCAGAATTGACTAAATGCGTTGATCTGGTGTAATGTATAGGAATTATTCATTACACAAAGCCTCTCCAACCCATTATAGTGAATCCAGACAATTATGTGCATCTGAGTCGTAAAGTAATGTATGTGGGTCAGATTTTCAGAAAATGCACAATCTACAGTTCTACACAATTACCGAATTCTGCTAAATTTGAGTGAAAAATGATAAATACTAGGTATATCTGAGTCTATTCTGTATTGTATTCATTCAATAGATCTGTCTGGTTATGTTGAACTGTATTTTGAAGCTCATTTCTGTTTTAAATGTATATTATTTGCTAGGATTGGTGAAGGTGAATTGTACATTTTCTGACGATCTGACCCATATAGATGACGGACTGAGCACTGAGGCTTTGTCCTAAGCTTATACGTCCTGGGGTCAGACCGTCAGAAAATGTACAATAACCAGCTCTACACATTTAGTAAATTGTGCCAAATATTTTAAATTAGGTTGGAAAATGTGATGCGTCGCAGGAAAACGAGTCATAAGTCGCAAAAATTTTGAAAATTTTGATTTTGAGATATCATTATATTTGAAAAGAGGAGATCACGCCGATTTCAATGATAGTAAACATTAAGGACATTAAATAAGTATTTCTATATTTCAAGTTTGATATTTTTATTTCTGAAAAAAAGTTTTAACTCAACTCAAGTGAACTCACTTTCACACATTTGATATGACAGAGCATATGATACATAACCTGTAAACTGACTGAATTTCTTTTTAGTTGGTATAAAACCACAGAGATCATTTAAAATATGTTTAAAAATTGGTATGGCGATTTATTTTTTTACATATCTTCAGGTATGTTGAATTTTATGTACAACGTAATTAATTGTCTTAAATTGGGCTTATTTGAGAGGATTTGTGAAGGTGAATATTATTTGAGAGGATTGGTGAAGGTGAATTGTACATTTTCTGGTGATTTCACCCATGAAGTATACTGGAGGGTTTAATTGGGGCAGAAGGACATGCCCCAGTGGGTGCAGGGCATTTATCTGCCCCAATGCAGCCATGTATGTCCCACAACCTCTAAATCCATCCAACCCTCCCCCCTCCCCCCCCCCTCCCCCCCCCCCCCCTCCCCCTCCCCCCACCCCCACACACACACACACCTCCATCGTCCTTATTTACCCACCAATAAAGGTGGAACTATAGATCTGAGGGAACGACGGCTGGTTTGTCTGAATTTCGAAGTATTCTGTGTTGTTTGGAAATACCCGTGAAACGCTTTTGGGTCAGATTTTTAGAAAATGTACAATTATTGGCAGCTCTACACATATATAGTAAATTCTGGTAAATTAGACCGAAAAATTAAGAATATCGTATATCTGAGTATATTTGGTATCGCATTGATTTAAAGTATTTGTTCTGTTATGTTAAACTTGTATTGGAGGGTGTAGTCGGGGCAAAGGGGCATAAATCCCCGGCAGTTATAGGCCACTCACCGACCCCAGTGCAGTCATGTGTATCAGGGTCAGATCTTCAGAAAATGTACAATTTCCCTTCAACAATCCTCTGAAATAACCCATATTTGAGACGGAAATGAAGTTTAACCTAACAGAACTGATACTTTAAATCAATGTGATACCAAATGTACTCAGATATACCTGGTATTCACCATTTTGCAGCCTAATTCAGCAGAATTTCCTAAATGTGTAGCGCTGCCAATTGCACATTTTCTGACGACCTATCATGTAATTGTCCAAGTCTCTGCAGTGATCAAACCACTCTAACATACATCAGACTAGATTAATAGATTAGCCAGGAATGTCAATTATATAAACCTATCTAACATACATCAGACTAGATTAATAGATTAGCCAGGAATGTCAATTATATAAACCTATCTAACATACATAGACTATAATCAGATTAATGCCTATAGATTACCCAGGAATGTCTATCATTATAGCAAATGGCACAATGGAGGGTTCAAACGGATCGAGACCCATCAGAAAACGGGACGAACCCCGAAGGGGTCATTTCCCGTTTTCTGATGGGTCAAGATCAGTTTGAACCCGAACAGAGTGCGATTTGCTATTTATTACACACTCTATTTGGATGTTAAAACGTAAATTTAACTTGTATAGCCTATAGTTTAGCTCGAGGAGGCTTGATTCACCGCAATTTGTAGGCCTAAGTTATGTGGTTAGGACAACATCATTTCTAACTGCTTAGTAGGTCAGGTCTATACTGCGCCAATGAGATTGCGTCTTTGCCCAAACTGATCGCGTGTGCAGTTTGGGTCACTTTTCTAACTGGTCATGTGTGTAATAATATACCATAATTAAACATTATCATAATTATATTTACAATTTAAACTTTAATTAACTTTTAGTATAAAAATCTATTGAGTTATCATCGCCCAAATGAAAGAAAATGAGACTTTTTACAATTAACTATTACTTGTTGATGTGTTTAAGGCAATGGCAATCCTAATTTACCTGGAATGTCTATTATATATTGTGTCTCAATTACTCCCTTCAATTTATACTATAATAAACTCTTCCAAAAGGTTCTTTAGACTATACATAGAGAGAATGGAACGAGCTGGCAATAATTGAAAATGTATTGGACAAGATTTTTTTGGATTAGCCCAATGTCCAAGACACCAACGACCCACAGACAGTAGTAAACTATGGACCTATGGAGAATGAATGTCTCAGCTAGAGTGATTTAAGAAATCTATTGCCTGATTTTGGGACAGGACATGTGGATTATATTGAGCCAGCTTGCAGCTGTTGAGTGTTGTCAACAAGCATGACTGACACTAAGTGTGGGCGGTGAGGCAAGTGTGTGGACGGGGGACGGGTCACATGATAGGGGTTGGTAGTGTTCGTGTTCTGATAAATATAGTCATAATGTAAGTGCCGTTTTGTTGTTTTTAGATTGATGTTATCATCAATCTAAATGGATTGGGGTGAGATCTGTCAATCATTGATAGCATCTTGGCTCCTCCCATCCTGGATATCAGTGTGAAGAACCTGTTGATTCTGATATCAGCAGATGGGATCAGAATCATGCTGGTAATGGCTGGGAGGGGGAGGGGATGGTGTTTAGGTGTGAATTAAAGGGTAGACCATGTGTGAATTAAAGTGGCATGTTGCGAAATAAGATGCCTCATATGCAAAGTGTTAAAGGGACCAACAGAATCACAGGGAGTGACCAGTCATATATGGGATAGGGCTTTCATGTTTTCTGTCTCCACTTCCTCTCCCTCCTACTATCCCTCCCTCTCGAACTTTACATTTAACTGACATCAATCTCTGTTTCCCTTGGAAACGCAATCTTCTACATGAACCGGAAATAAATAAATAAATGTAAACTGATTACTGTTAACTATTTCTTGTTTTAAAATATAGACTTATCCAGTACTTGCATCTGGCTGAGTTGTTCATTGATATGGAAATACCGTAAAAAAGGCAGGGCTTTACAGGAGGAAATGTGCAAAAAAGACAAATCCCCTTAGCAAGCGGTACTGTGTCGCATAGAACCGGATTCATGTGGCATCGTTCGAAATGTTCTATATTTAGCTACGCTTTTGTAAACATAATCCGGATGGATGCCGACCGTTGAGTGGAGAGAAAAGGAACTACATGTATCAGTGGCAGAAGCATCTAGATACTAGGTGCCAGGATACTAACACAGCAATATTACCATTATGCACTGTATTTTCATGTGTTCTGTGAAGTGGAATAGAGTACATGGATTGATACTGATGCTAACTATAACCCTAAACCTAACCTTTAATGTGTGGTCCTAAGTCAGTACAGGTATACCCCATTATCATCCTGGCGCCTAGTATTCATGAGTATATAGTTGAGACCATTAGAGGCAATAGATTTAGTTTAAGATTAATGTTTAGCTCAGTTTAATGTCAATGTTAATGGACAGTTCTACGTGGAGGCAACCAACTGTGTCTCCGAGTTCAGCAATGCTATATAAAGGTCCAATAATAATGGCACTTGTTGCAGGGCTTTAATGATACAATCTCACCATTACACATGTGGGTCAGATTGTCAGAAAATGTACAATGGGCAGCTGTACACATTTAGTAAATTCTGCTAAATTAGGCTGAAAAATGATAAATACCAGGTATTTTTTGTATTTAAATATTTTTATTGAGCACAAAACCTTATGTAACGAATACATTATATCTCAGTCGGCACTGACTCTAACAAATCGAGTATTCATAGAAAAAATAGGAAATCCATATGATAATCAGTCTAATAAATATACATATGACATAGTAAAATTAAGAGCAATAGACATTAAAACCATCACTGACGCATATTTCAAGAGTCAAGTCAAAGTCAAGGTATATGTGTACACGCAAGGAAGTAGATTTAGGCTTCATCAATTTCAACTCGCCCTCTACATACTTAATATAAATCCAGTCCTATAAGTCATAATATGAGTAACTCTTGTATAAACATAACAGCAGCAGAATATTGATACATCCAGTCCTATAAGTCATAATATGAGTAACTCTTGTATAAACATAACAGCAGCAGAATATTGATAAATCCAGTCCTATAAGTCATAATATGAGTCAGAGTAACTCTTGTATAAACATATACCAGCAGCAAAATATTGATAAATCCAGTCCTATAAGTCATAATATGAGTAACTCTTGTATAAACATAACAGCAGCAGAATATTGATACATCCAGTCCTATAAGTCATAACATGAGTAACTCTTGTATAAACATAACAGCAGCAGAATATTGATACATCCAGTCCTATAAGTCATAAAATGAGTAACTCTTGTATAAACATAACAGCAGCAGAATATTGATACATCCAGTCCTATAAGTCATAACATGAGTAACTCTTGTATAAACATAACACCAGCAGAATATTGATACATCCAGTCCTATAAGTCATAACATGAGTAACTCTTGTATAAACATAACACCAGCAGAATATTGATACATCCAGTCCTATAAGTCATAATATGAGTAACTCTTGTATAAACATATAACAGCAGCAGAATATTGATACATCCAGTCCTATAAGTCATAATATGAGTAACTCTTGTATAAACATTACAGCAGCAGAATATTGATAAATCCAGTCCTATAAGTCATAATATGAGTCAGAGTAACTCTTGTATAAACATATACCAGCAGCAAAATATTGATAAATCCAGTCCTATAAGTCATAATATGAGTAACTCTTGTATAAACATAACAGCAGCAGAATATTGATACATCCAGTCCTATAAGTCATAACATGAGTAACTCTTGTATAAACATAACAGCAGCAGAATATTGATACATCCAGTCCTATAAGTCATAACATGAGTAACTCTTGTATAAACATAACAGCAGCAGAATATTGATACATCCAGTCCTATAAGTCATAATATGAGTAACTCTTGTATAAACATAACAGCAGCAGAATATTGATACATCCAGTCCTATAAGTCATAATATGAGTAACTCTTGTATAAACATAACAGCAGCAAAATATTGATAAATCCAGTCCTATAAGTCATAATATGAGTAACTCTTGTATAAACATAACAGCAGCAGAATATTGATACATCCAGTCCTATAAGTCATAACATGAGTAACTCTTGTATAAACATAACAGCAGCAGAATATTGATACATCCAGTCCTATAAGTCATAATATGAGTAACACTTGTATATACATATAACAGCAGCAGAATATTGATAAATCCAGTCCTTATAAGTCATAATATGAGGGAATTTGGTAAGGTTTGTTTTCTAGTAATAGCTGAGAATATAGCTCTAATTGAGAGTTGCATTGAGACAGACTTTGTGCGTTGTGTTGAATATAGTCTGGTGACCTTTGCCTCGCATAAGGATCAGCACACATTTCATGTTTTTATTTCCTTATTTATGCACAAGGTTTAGTCAGTAGGGCTGCTGTAAAACGACATACCACACGGTGTATATCACACTAATATACTGTACTGTAAGGCCAACCATATTGTGAGATGTTAGAAGTAAGGCTTCAAACAGAGTGTGTATACAATATTTATGTTTCTGAAATAAAAACAAACTGTGACAGTGCGTGTAAGATACTGTCTGATACTGAGTGGCCATTTCACATACCAATATTATATGTTTATACCTCTGACCCTCAGTTTCAAAGAAAGCAAACATAATTATGTGTGGATGAGGGCTGGTGGTCACAAACAGAGCGTGGCCATCACTTCTTCCTTACCCACTAACCTGCCTGTCTTTTACACAATATAGGATCTCTCATACAACTTTTTTTTTTACAAATAAAGGCCAATACATCTGAAAAAATACAAAATACGCATGTCGACCATGTTGCCTCTCAAATTCATATTATCCTACAATCTCTCACATGATTAATTACATTATTACACAATCAGTTTCTTTATTCCATGATTTGGCCGTGAGCGTACAATATAATCGATATACTTGCCGCTCACAAGGTGGACAATATAAACTCCCTGTATTGTACAGTGACGTCACGACCGTTCGAGACAATGCAGACAACTCAGTTTGATGAAATTAAAGCAAATAAAGTTGTTTTAAGTTAAGAATCATGGAATAAAAGCAAGAATAGCACAGTATCGTGTCTTCGGAGGCCTATATTCTCCTTGTATGGCCGAAAAACAACTCGGCCTACGGCCTCGTAGTTTTCGGCCATACTCGGAGAATATAGCCCCCCTCATACGTGATACTATGCTGTTCTTGCTATAATACCTGCATTATTTCTACTGCATTATTTCTACCTCTCTTCTACTCCTTATATGCTTTTATTTATTAGTCAGTTCATAATTCACATATTATATTCAATTATATTCATTGGTCATCAGATTCCCAACGTAATACATAGCATCGGCACTATTCTATCGTAGTTAATCATTGGCGTCTTCCATTTCGCTTCCATTTTGTGTGATTTAAAAATCCCGGATATATGACTATTGTGATCCGTCTTAAGATTATATTTGAAAAGAGGAGATCAAGCCGATTCCAATGGTAGTAAACACTAGGGTACCTAACATGGATTTCTATATTTCAAGTCTGAAAGTTTTATTTTTGAAACAAAAAGTTTGCAATCCTTCTGGATGGGTAATTACCAATAAAGTAACTAAATATACTCCATACGAAGGCCTTCAAAACGCAAGGATATATTTATCTGGAAGATCTATGGCTAGCATAGATGCGAGCACCTATCTCCAGACATATCGTATATTTCTCACTATGTAACTGTTATAATGTTCTGGTAATAAACAACATCAATCAATCAATCAATACAATGTCCTGAAATTTGTTACATGGATGCATATGACTATGGGTGCTAAACCCTAAAAATATCAGAGCATTTTAATAAAGAGATCTTGTGATAAAAACACTTTGGAAAATTTGAATTTTGCGTCTTGTGACTCATTTTCCTGGAACACATCACAATTAGTAATAGGATGAGATTTAACGTGACTAAGGCCAGTTTTTATCCAATAGAAAGTTTTTAGTTTTAGAAAATATTTTATTCAGGTCTACAACATTTCCACATGTACATAGTATGAATATTTTCAGGACAGCCTGATCGAATTAACAGATAGAGAAAAAAGTTTATACATCAACTCTACTTAGGACAGTAGATGATAAGAGTACGTTTACATATTCTATATAAGCTAACTTTATATAATACTACTTTTAGGTACGAAATAATAAAAAAGAAGAAAGTTAGAAACAAGCATTCTAACTCATTTCACCTTGTCAATGGCGAGTTTTTTAGAGGAAGACAAATTAATAAACAGTTTTATAGAAAGGTCGAAGCCACTAGCACACGACGAGCAAATGCTCCACTTTACCAAATAACAAACCCACGAAAAACTCTATGTATTATAGTCAGTGAATGGGAAAACATTACCGTTGATAACACATCAATTGAAAATTTAGTTTAAAATTCAAACTTTTGCCATAAAATGTATAAACCATAAATGACCCTCTAATATGAGGGAAAGTCATTTGTATTATACATATATGGGTCAGATTTTTAGAAAATGTACAATTTGGAGCTCTACACATTAAGGAATTTCTGCTAAATTAGGCTGAAAAACGATGAATACCGGGTATATCTGAGTATATTTGGTATCGCTTTCATTTAAAGTATCAGTTCTGTGATGTTAAATTGAATTTTAAAGTTTATTTTTGTCTTTGATGTGGGTTATTTGAGAGGATTGGTGACGGCGAATTGTACATTTGCTGGAAATCTGACCCATATACCGAATACTATTAAGACTAAACATGATTTTTATACAACTCATAAGCTTAATATCAGTTTGTACATGTTAGCTATTCTCTCTCCCCAGAGGAAGACCACCACATGGTGATCTGGCCAGCATTTTTTTAATTGTTTTCATAGTAGAATGATGCACGAGCTCGATTACCTGAATAAAACTGAATTTTAAGAAAAAGGGGAAAAAAGCGTTTAGTGGTTGACGAATCGGGTCCATATGGGTCAGATTTTCTGAAAATGTATAGTTGGCAGCTGTACACATTTAGTAAATTCTGCTAAATTAGGCTGAAAAATGATGAATACTAGTTATATCTGAGTATATTTGGTTTTGTGTTGATTTAAAGTATCTGTTTCGTTATGTTAAACTGTCTTTTGAACCTGATTTTTGTCTTAAATGTGGGTTATTTGAGAGGATTGGTGAAGGCGAATTGTACATTTCCTTAAAATCGGGTCCATATAATCGACTTCCATGTTTGCATAGACGTTTTATAATTGACTGTTTTTCGTTACAAAAAAGCTCTTGAATATCTTTGGATGAGACACCTATAGAGATATAATACTATAGCGGTAATTATATAATGTACAAGTACTTTTTATTTCTCTATTTATGATAATTTGTGTGAAAATGGGGTCCTGTCAACTTGTAGTTGATCCTCCCAACAGGATTGGTGAAGATGAATTGTACATTTTCTCGTGACTCAAATGAATAAGAAAAAGATTTGGGGGATAAGGTGTTTGGCCCCACCCAACTGTCTCTACCCGTGAGGATCAGAGTGAACAATACACGCACTGCATTGTGGGTTACACGAACTGTATTGTGGGTAGCAATGTGTCTAAAGGCATGGGTCACGGAGATAACTAGTAGTGCTGCCCTTCAACGTGCCGTGATTCCGCCATGCTCTAATTATACATGCAGTGGCTGTTATGGGTCAGAATTTGTAAATTCCGTTAAATTGGACTGAAAAATGGTCAACACTAGGTATATCTGAGCATATTTAGTCTTGCCTTGATTCAAACAATCTGTTAGGTTATGTTAAACTGTCCTTTGAACCTGATTTTTGTCTTAAATGTGCTTTATTTGAGAGGATTGGTGAAGGCGAATTGTACATTTTCTGGCGATTTCACCCAAATAATTAACTCCCGACCTACAAACGTGGAATGGGGAGATCTCCCGATCTCAGTCGTTCTCAGGTTGGAGCTATATAGTGGTCGGGTACACCACAGGATAGAGTGCAATCCCACCTGTGGATCTTAAATAGGAAAATTAGGCAAAAAAAACCAAAAAATTCCTTCTTGTCTATAAGGCGTAGACGCATATTCTAATGATACACAGGAAGCTTGTGTAGATAAGATAATTATATAAAAAAAAAAAAACATAAAAAAATAAAAAATAAATAAAAAAAAAGATAATTATATAATTTATGGAGAGCATCAGGCAAATATTTGGTATATATTATATGTTTATTCATGTAAATGGGGTGCCCCAGGGATCAATAATTGGGCCATTAATGTTTATTATCTTTATTAATGATATCACAAGAAGTATTAAAAACATAACAGTCTCTCTTTATGCAGACGACACTTTAATATAGAGACGGGAACACCAACACTTCGAATCAGTGGCACAGTGCATTCCTTGTCCTTCTTTAACAATAACGTACTTTTGACCTCTCTATCATATCATAATTGTAATTTTCTACACTTTTATTGTACAGATTTTACCTGTGTAAAGAACATGTTTTTATCAGTGAACTGTAAGACACACCTGGGGCATTGTGAAAAACCCTAGTTTGGGATTTTGCACTCCCAGTATAAATAAAGTTAAAAAAAAAAAAAAATGTTTCAATAACAATTACAAAAGCACGACAGTGGCATACAATTCTACATAGTAGGTCTTCCATTGAGTCCTAAATAATATTAAATCAACATATGGGTCAGATTTTCAGAAAATGTACAATTGGCAGCTCTACACATTTAGTAAATTATGCTAAATTAGGCTGAAAAATGGTCAATACTAGGTATATCTGAGTATATTTGGTATCGCATTGAACACAAATAACAGTTCTGTTATGTTAAAATGCATTTTGAAGCTCATTTTTGTCTTAAATGTGGGCTATTTGAGAGGATTGGTGAAGGCGAATTGTACATTTTCTGAAAATCTGACCCATATGGTACAGCTAATAATGACACATACGTTACGCTCCTTGAATCACAATTATTCTCAGAGTTCACATACTAGGAAGGTACTTGAGCAGTTTTTAAGTCTGGAAGTATTTAAGTCTGTGGTGTACTCCAAAACATTTTCATTTACAGTCATACAATCGCTATAGTAATAATACCTTAATTCCTTAATATCAACCTTAACCATAACAGTTATGGTGAGTGTAATACAAGTATTTATGATGTGTTTCAGGAAAATGAGTCACAAGTCGCAAAAAATGGATTTTGAGATATCATTATATTTGAGAAGAGGAGATCAAGTCGATTCCAATGATAGTAAACAGTCTAATAGAATAATAAGTATTTCTAAATTTTAAGTTTGATATTTTCGTTTTTGAAAAAAAAGTTTCCAATATTTCTGGGCCTAATTTAGCAGAATTTTAGAACAGTAGCAGAGAAGAACAGTAAAGTAACTAAATGTAGTCCATATGAGGACCTTTAAAACTAAAGGATATATTATATAGATTGTCCTGAAATTTGATACATCGATTGACATAACTACAAGTGACAAACTCTCCAAGAATCAGAACATTCGAATAATGTGATCTTGTGAAAAAAACACTTTGAAAAATATCAATTTTGCGACTTATGACTCATTTTCCTGAAACACATCACATATGTCGTTACTAAATATCTCCTTTACACAATTAATTCAGTAATTTGCAACTCAACTGTCAAGCACTGAGTTTTCCATGACTCCCCCTAGCAAAAAATGAACCGCTCACATGACGTCACGTTTCTGTTCCATAAAATGCAAAGCAAATGTTCATATTTGTAATATTATCCCTTGTCTTTAATTAAATGACTCGATGAAGAATGTGTCACCCAAACAGCAGAGTATCACCTGTTCGTTCAGAAATTACATCTGTGTTTGTTTGAAAAGATCCTAACAATAGTTAGGACACACGTTTGTTGTTTTTTAATTATTAATCTTTGCTCGATGTTGCCATGTATACGGCCGCTCAAACGTTACATATTGAAGAGTGGGTCAGATTTCAGAAAATACACAATTGGCAGATCAACACATTTAGTAAATTCTGCTAAATTAGACTGGAAAATGGTCAATACTAGGTATATCTGAGTATATTCGGCATTGTATTGATTCTAGCAACCTGTTTCGTTTAACTAGATTTTGAACCTGATTTTTGTCTTAAATTTGAGTTATTTGAGAGGATTGGTGAAGGTGAATTGTACATTTTCTGGCGATTTTACCCAAGTATGTTTGTGTGTCACAATCTTCAATTGTAGAATATTCAGTCTAGGCCAAAGCCTCTCAGATCAGATAAGAATGATATGTAAGTGATTGGACGCCTACTGCGCTAATAGGTTTCCTGGCCTAGGACTAGGCATTCTAATGTGAATACGATAATGACATTTTGCGGTCTTAATGGAATTATAATGGTACTTTGCGGTTTGAGGCGAGATGCTTTCCCTCCGTTTGAAGGGACTCTCTCACCTTTGGGCCTAGATGGTTTTGTAGATGAATGTGTGCAGCCGACATTGTCTCCGCGCATGGTTGACATCAGGGAAGTACTTTACAGCCAAGACTAGTCACGACCCCTGCTGCATGCCAAATAAGGTCATGGGGGGGGGGGGGAGGGTGGGGGGGACCAGGGCGTCAGGAAATATACAATTCACCTTCAATAATCCTCTCAAATAACATAAATTTCAGAGAAGAATCAGGTTCAAGATACAGTTCAACATAACCGAATAGATTGTTTGAATCAATGCAATACCAAATATAATCAGATGTATTGAGTAATTAATTATGTTCAGTCTCATTTAGCAGAATTTATTAAATGTGCAGATCTTCCCATTGTACAAGTTATAGAGATCTGACCCACGGGGAGGGGCAGGGTAGAGAGATAGAGAGATCTGACCCACAAGGCGGGGCAGGGTAGAGAGATAGAGAGATCTGACCCACAAGGAGGGGCAGGGTAGAGAGATAGAGAGATCTGACCCACAAGGAGGGGCAGGGTAGAGAGATAGAGAGATCTGACCCACAAGGCGGGGCAGGGTAGAGAGATCTGACCCACAAGGAGGGGCAGGGTAGAGAGATAGAGAGATCTGACCCACAAGGCGGGGCAGGGTAGAGATAGAGAGATCTGACCCACAAGGCGGGGCAGGGTAGAGAGATCTGACCCACAAGGAGGGGCAGGGTAGAGAGATAGAGAGATCTGACCCACAAGGCGGGGCAGGGTAGAGAGTTATAGAGATCTGACCCACAAGGAGGGGCAGGGTAGAGAGATAGAGAGATCTGACCCACAAGGAGGGGCAGGGTAGAGAGATAGAGAGATCCGACCCACAAGGAGGGGCAGGGTAGAGAGATAGAGAGATCTGACCCACAAGGCGGGGCAGGGTAGAGAGATATAGAGATCTGACCCACAAGGAAGGGCAGGGTAGAGAGATAGAGAGATCTGACCCACAAGGAGGGGCAGGGTAGAGAGATAGAGAGATCTGACCCACAAGGAGGGGCAGGGTAGAGAGATAGAGAGATCTGACCCACAGGGAGGGGCAGGGTAGAGAGATATAGAGATCTGACCCACAAGGAGGGGCAGGGTAGAGAGATAGAGAGATCTGACCCACAAGGCGGGGCAGGGTAGAGAGATAGAGAGATCTGAGCCACAAGGCGGGGCAGGATAGAGAGATATAGAGATCTGACCCACAAGGAGGGGCAGGGTAGAGAGATAGAGAGATCTGACCCACAAGGCGGGGCAGGGTAGAGAGTTATAGAGATCTGACCCACAAGGAGGGGCAGGGTAGAGAGATAGAGAGATCTGACCCACAAGGCGGGGCAGGGTAGAGATAGAGAGATCTGACCCACAAGGCGGGGCAGGGTAGAGAGATCTGACCCACAAGGAGGGGCAGGGTAGAGAGATATAGAGATCTGACCCACAAGGAGGGGCAGGGTAGAGAGATATAGAGATCTGACCCACAAGGAGGGGCAGGGTAGAGAGATAGAGAGATCTGACCCACAAGGAGGGGCAGGGTACAGAGATAGAGAGATCTGACCCACAAGGCGGGGCAGGGTAGAGAGATAGAGAGATCTGACCCACAAGGAGGGGCAGGGTAGAGAGATAGAGAGATCTGACCCACAAGGAGGGGCAGGGTAGAGAGATAGAGAGATCTGACCCACAAGGCGGGGCAGGGTAGAGAGATCTGACCCACAAGGAGGGGCAGGGTAGAGAGATAGAGAGATCTGACCCACAAGGCGGGGCAGGGTAGAGATAGAGAGATCTGACCCACAAGGCGGGGCAGGGTAGAGAGATCTGACCCACAAGGAGGGGCAGGGTAGAGAGATAGAGAGATCTGACCCACAAGGCGGGGCAGGGTAGAGAGTTATAGAGATCTGACCCACAAGGAGGGGCAGGGTAGAGAGATAGAGAGATCTGACCCACAAGGCGGGGCAGGGTAGAGAGATAGAGAGATCTGACCCACAAGGAGGGGCAGGGTAGAGAGATAGAGAGATCTGACCCACAAGGCGGGGCAGGGTAGAGAGTTATAGAGATCTGACCCACAAGGAGGGGCAGGGTAGAGAGATAGAGAGATCTGACCCACAAGGCGGGGCAGGGTAGAGAGATATAGAGATCTGACCCACAAGGAGGGGCAGGGTAGAGATATAGAGAGATCTGACCCACAAGGCGGGGCAGGGTAGAGAGATAGAGAGATCTGACCCACAAGGCGGGGCAGGGTAGAGGGATAGAGAGATCTGACCCACAAGGAGGGGCAGGGTAGAGAGATAGAGAGATCTGACCCACAAGGAGGGGCAGGGTAGAGATAGAGAGATCTGACCCACAAGGCGGGGCAGGGTAGAGAGATAGAGAGATCTGACCCACAAGGAGGGGCAGGGTAGAGAGATAGAGAGATCTGACCCACAAGGCGGGGCAGGGTAGAGATAGAGAGATCTGACCCACAAGGCGGGGCAGGGTAGAGAGATCTGACCCACAAGGAGGGGCAGGGTAGAGAGATATAGAGATCTGACCCACAAGGAGGGGCAGGGTAGAGAGATATAGAGATCTGACCCACAAGGAGGGGCAGGGTAGAGAGATAGAGAGATCTGACCCACAAGGCGGGGCAGGGTAGAGAGATCTGACCCACAAGGAGGGGCAGGGTAGAGAGATAGAGAGATCTGACCCACAAGGCGGGGCAGGGTAGAGATAGAGAGATCTGACCCACAAGGCGGGGCAGGGTAGAGAGATCTGACCCACAAGGAGGGGCAGGGTAGAGAGATAGAGAGATCTGACCCACAAGGAGGGGCAGGGTAGAGATAGAGAGATCTGACCCACAAGGCGGGGCAGGGTAGAGAGATAGAGAGATCTGACCCACAAGGAAGGGCAGGGTAGAGAGATATAGAGATCTGACCCACAAGGCGGGGCAGGGTAGAGAGATAGAGAGATCTGACCCACAAGGAGGGGCAGGGTAGAGATAGAGAGATCTGACCCACAAGGCGGGGCAGGGTAGAGAGATAGAGAGATCTGACCCACAAGGAGGGGCAGGGTAGAGAGATAGAGAGATCTGACCCACAAGGAGGGGCAGGGTAGAGATATAGAGAGATCTGACCCACAAGGAAGGGCAGGGTAGAGAGATAGAGAGATCTGACCCACAAGGCGGGGCAGGGTAGAGAGATAGAGAGATCTGACCCACAAGGAGGGGCAGGGTAGAGAGATAGAGAGATCTGACCCACAAGGAAGGGCAGGGTAGAGAGATAGAGAGATCTGACCCACAAGGCGGGGCAGGGTCGAGAGATAGAGAGATCTGACCCACAAGGAGGGGCAGGGTAGAGAGATAGAGAGATCTGACCCACAAGGCGGGGCAGGGTAGAGAGATAGAGAGATCTGACCCACAAGGAGGTGCAGGGTAGAGAGATAGAGAGATCTGACCCACAAGGAGGGGCAGGGTAGAGAGATAGAGAGATCTGACCCACAAGGCGGGGCAGGGTAGAGAGAGTTATAGAGATCTGACCCACAAGGAGGGGCAGGGTAGAGAGATAGAGAGATCTGACCCACAAGGAGGGGCAGGGTAGAGAGATAGAGAGATCTGACCCACAAGGAGGGGCAGGGTAGAGAGAGTTATAGAGATCTGACCCACAAGGAGGGGCAGGGTAGAGAGATATAGAGATCTGACCCACAAGGAGGGGCAGGGTAGAGAGATATAGAGATCTGACCCACAAGGAGGGGCAGGGTAGAGAGATAGAGAGATCTGACCCACAAGGAGGGGCAGGGTAGAGAGATAGAGATCTGACCCACAAGGAGGGGCAGGGTAGAGAGATAGAGAGATCTGACCCACGGGGAGGGGCAGGGTAGAGAGATAGAGAGATCTGACCCACAAGGCGGGGCAGGGTAGAGAGATAGAGATCTGACCCACAAGGAGGGGCAGGGTAGAGAGAAAGAGAGATCTGACCCACAAGGCGGGGCAGGGTAGAGATATAGAGAGATCTGACCCACAAGGAGGGGCAGGGTAGAGAGATAGAGATCTGACCCACAAGGAAGGGCAGGGTAGAGAGATAGAGAGATCTGACCCACAAGGAGGGGCAGGGTAGAGAGATAGAGAGATCTGACCCACAAGGAGGGGCAGGGTAGAGAGATAGAGAGATCTGACCCACAAGGAGGGGCAGGGTAGAGAGATAGAGAGATCTGACCCACAAGGAAGGGCAGGGTAGAGAGATAGAGAGATCTGACCCACAAGGCGGGGCTGGGTAGAGAGATAGAGAGATCTGACCCACAAGGAAAGGCAGGGTAGAGAGATAGAGAGATCTGACCCACAAGGAGGGGCAGGGTAGAGAGATAGAGAGATCTGACCCACAAGGAGGGGCAGGGTAGAGAGATAGAGAGATCTGACCCACAAGGCGGGGCAGGGTAGAGAGATAGAGAGATCTGACCCACAAGGCGGGGCAGGGTAGAGAGATATAGAGATCTGACCCACAAGGAGGGGCAGGGTAGAGAGATAGAGAGATCTGACCCACAGGGAGGGGCAGGGTAGAGAGATAGAGAGATCTGACCCACAAGGCGGGGCAGGGTAGAGAGAGTTATAGAGATCTGACCCACAAGGAGGGGCAGGGTAGAGAGATATAGAGATCTGACCCACAAGGAGGGGCAGGGTAGAGAGTTATAGAGAGATCTGAGCCACAAGGCGTGGCAGGGTAGAGAGATAGAGAGATCTGACCCACAAGGCGGGGCAGGGTAGAGAGTTATAGAGATCTGACCCACAAGGCGGGGCAGGGTAGAGAGATAGAGAGATCTGACCCACAAGGCGGGGCAGGGTAGAGAGATAGAGAGATCTGACCCACAAGGCGGGGCAGGGTAGAGAGATAGAGAGATCTGACCCACAAGGAGGGGCAGGGTAGAGATAGAGAGATCTGACCCACAAGGCGGGGCAGGGTAGAGAGATAGAGAGATCTGACCCACAAGGAGGGGCAGGGTAGAGAGATAGAGAGATCTGACCCACAAGGAGGGGCAGGGTAGAGATATAGAGAGATCTGACCCACAAGGAAGGGCAGGGTAGAGAGATAGAGAGATCTGACCCACAAGGAGGGGCAGGGTAGAGAGATAGAGAGATCTGACCCACAAGGAGGGGCAGGGTAGAGAGATAGAGAGATCTGACCCACAAGGAGGGGCAGGGTAGAGAGATATAGAGAGATCTGACCCACAAGGAGGGGCAGGGTAGAGAGAGTTATAGAGATCTGACCCACAAGGAGGGGCAGGGTAGAGAGATAGAGAGATCTGACCCACAAGGAGGGGCAGGGTAGAGAGATAGAGAGATCTGACCCACAAGGAGGGGCAGGGTAGAGAGATAGAGAGATCTGACCCACAAGGAGGGGCAGGGTAGAGAGATATAGAGATCTGACCCACAAGGAGGGGCAGGGTAGAGAGATAGAGAGATCTGACCCACAAGGAGGGGCAGGGTAGAGAGAGTTATAGAGATCTGACCCACAAGGAGGGGCAGGGTAGAGAGATAGAGAGATCTGACCCACAAGGAGGGGCAGGGTAGAGAGATAGAGAGATCTGACCCACAAGGAGGGGCAGGGTAGAGAGATAGAGAGATCTGACCCACAAGGAGGGGCAGGGTAGAGAGATATAGAGATCTGACCCACAAGGAGGGGCAGGGTAGAGAGATAGAGAGATCTGACCCACAAGGAGGGGCAGGGTAGAGATAGAGAGATCTGACCCACAAGGCGGGGCAGGGTAGAGAGATAGAGAGATCTGACCCACAAGGAGGGGCAGGGTAGAGAGATAGAGAGATCTGACCCACAAGGAGGGGCAGGGTAGAGAGATATAGAGATCTGACCCACAAGGAGGGGCAGGGTAGAGAGATAGAGAGATCTGACCCACAAGGCGGGGCAGGGTAGAGAGATAGAGAGATCTGACCCACAAGGAAGGGCAGGGTAGAGAGATAGAGAGATCTGACCCACAAGGCGGGGCAGGGTAGAGAGATAGAGAGATCTGACCCACAAGGAGGGGCAGGGTAGAGGGATAGAGAGATCTGACCCACAAGGCGGGGCAGGGTCGAGAGATAGAGAGATCTGACCCACAAGGAGGGGCAGGGTAGAGAGATAGAGAGATCTGACCCACAAGGCGGGGCAGGGTAGAGAGATAGAGAGATCTGACCCACAAGGAGGTGCAGGGTAGAGAGATAGAGAGATCTGACCCACAAGGAGGGGCAGGGTAGAGAGATAGAGAGATCTGACCCACAAGGCGGGGCAGGGTAGAGAGAGTTATAGAGATCTGACCCACAAGGAGGGGCAGGGTAGAGAGATAGAGAGATCTGACCCACAAGGAGGGGCAGGGTAGAGAGATAGAGAGATCTGACCCACAAGGAGGGGCAGGGTAGAGAGAGTTATAGAGATCTGACCCACAAGGAGGGGCAGGGTAGAGAGATATAGAGATCTGACCCACAAGGAGGGGCAGGGTAGAGAGATATAGAGATCTGACCCACAAGGAGGGGCAGGGTAGAGAGATAGAGAGATCTGACCCACAAGGAGGGGCAGGGTAGAGAGATAGAGATCTGACCCACAAGGAGGGGCAGGGTAGAGAGATAGAGAGATCTGACCCACGGGGAGGGGCAGGGTAGAGAGATAGAGAGATCTGACCCACAAGGCGGGGCAGGGTAGAGAGATAGAGATCTGACCCACAAGGAGGGGCAGGGTAGAGAGAAAGAGAGATCTGACCCACAAGGCGGGGCAGGGTAGAGATATAGAGAGATCTGACCCACAAGGAGGGGCAGGGTAGAGAGATAGAGATCTGACCCACAAGGAAGGGCAGGGTAGAGAGATAGAGAGATCTGACCCACAAGGAGGGGCAGGGTAGAGAGATAGAGAGATCTGACCCACAAGGAGGGGCAGGGTAGAGAGATAGAGAGATCTGACCCACAAGGAGGGGCAGGGTAGAGAGATAGAGAGATCTGACCCACAAGGAAGGGCAGGGTAGAGAGATAGAGAGATCTGACCCACAAGGCGGGGCTGGGTAGAGAGATAGAGAGATCTGACCCACAAGGAAAGGCAGGGTAGAGAGATAGAGAGATCTGACCCACAAGGAGGGGCAGGGTAGAGAGATAGAGAGATCTGACCCACAAGGAGGGGCAGGGTAGAGAGATAGAGAGATCTGACCCACAAGGCGGGGCAGGGTAGAGAGATAGAGAGATCTGACCCACAAGGCGGGGCAGGGTAGAGAGATATAGAGATCTGACCCACAAGGAGGGGCAGGGTAGAGAGATAGAGAGATCTGACCCACAGGGAGGGGCAGGGTAGAGAGATAGAGAGATCTGACCCACAAGGCGGGGCAGGGTAGAGAGAGTTATAGAGATCTGACCCACAAGGAGGGGCAGGGTAGAGAGATATAGAGATCTGACCCACAAGGAGGGGCAGGGTAGAGAGTTATAGAGAGATCTGAGCCACAAGGCGTGGCAGGGTAGAGAGATAGAGAGATCTGACCCACAAGGCGGGGCAGGGTAGAGAGTTATAGAGATCTGACCCACAAGGCGGGGCAGGGTAGAGAGATAGAGAGATCTGACCCACAAGGCGGGGCAGGGTAGAGAGATAGAGAGATCTGACCCACAAGGCGGGGCAGGGTAGAGAGATAGAGAGATCTGACCCACAAGGAGGGGCAGGGTAGAGATAGAGAGATCTGACCCACAAGGCGGGGCAGGGTAGAGAGATAGAGAGATCTGACCCACAAGGAGGGGCAGGGTAGAGAGATAGAGAGATCTGACCCACAAGGAGGGGCAGGGTAGAGATATAGAGAGATCTGACCCACAAGGAAGGGCAGGGTAGAGAGATAGAGAGATCTGACCCACAAGGAGGGGCAGGGTAGAGAGATAGAGAGATCTGACCCACAAGGAGGGGCAGGGTAGAGAGATAGAGAGATCTGACCCACAAGGAGGGGCAGGGTAGAGAGATATAGAGAGATCTGACCCACAAGGAGGGGCAGGGTAGAGAGAGTTATAGAGATCTGACCCACAAGGAGGGGCAGGGTAGAGAGATAGAGAGATCTGACCCACAAGGAGGGGCAGGGTAGAGAGATAGAGAGATCTGACCCACAAGGAGGGGCAGGGTAGAGAGATAGAGAGATCTGACCCACAAGGAGGGGCAGGGTAGAGAGATATAGAGATCTGACCCACAAGGAGGGGCAGGGTAGAGAGATAGAGAGATCTGACCCACAAGGAGGGGCAGGGTAGAGAGAGTTATAGAGATCTGACCCACAAGGAGGGGCAGGGTAGAGAGATAGAGAGATCTGACCCACAAGGAGGGGCAGGGTAGAGAGATAGAGAGATCTGACCCACAAGGAGGGGCAGGGTAGAGAGATAGAGAGATCTGACCCACAAGGAGGGGCAGGGTAGAGAGATATAGAGATCTGACCCACAAGGAGGGGCAGGGTAGAGAGATAGAGAGATCTGACCCACAAGGAGGGGCAGGGTAGAGATAGAGAGATCTGACCCACAAGGCGGGGCAGGGTAGAGAGATAGAGAGATCTGACCCACAAGGAGGGGCAGGGTAGAGAGATAGAGAGATCTGACCCACAAGGAGGGGCAGGGTAGAGAGATATAGAGATCTGACCCACAAGGAGGGGCAGGGTAGAGAGATAGAGAGATCTGACCCACAAGGCGGGGCAGGGTAGAGAGATAGAGAGATCTGACCCACAAGGAAGGGCAGGGTAGAGAGATAGAGAGATCTGACCCACAAGGCGGGGCAGGGTAGAGAGATAGAGAGATCTGACCCACAAGGAGGGGCAGGGTAGAGAGATAGAGAGATCTGACCCACAAGGCGGGGCAGGGTAGAGAGATAGAGAGATCTGACCCACAAGGAGGGGCAGGGTAGAGAGATAGAGAGATCTGACCCACAAGGAGGGGCAGGGTAGAGAGATAGAGAGATCTGACCCACAAGGCGGGGCAGGGTAGAGAGAGTTATAGAGATCTGACCCACAAGGAGGGGCAGGGTAGAGAGATAGAGAGATCTGACCCACAAGGAGGGGCAGGGTAGAGAGATAGAGAGATCTGACCCACAAGGAGGGGCAGGGTAGAGAGAGTTATAGAGATCTGACCCACAAGGAAGGGCAGGGTAGAGAGATATAGAGATCTGACCCACAAGGAGGGGCAGGGTAGAGAGATAGAGAGATCTGACCCACAAGGAGGGGCAGGGTAGAGAGATATAGAGATCTGACCCACAAGGAGGGGCAGGGTAGAGAGATAGAGAGATCTGACCCACAAGGAAGGGCAGGGTAGAGAGATAGAGATCTGACCCACAAGGAGGGGCAGGGTAGAGAGATAGAGAGATCTGACCCACAAGGAGGGGCAGGGTAGAGAGATAGAGAGATCTGACCCACAAGGAGGGGCAGGGTAGAGAGATAGAGAGATCTGACCCACAAGGCGGGGCAGGGTAGAGATATAGAGAGATCTGACCCACAAGGAGGGGCAGGGTAGAGAGATAGAGATCTGACCCACAAGGAAGGGCAGGGTAGAGAGATAGAGAGATCTGACCCACAAGGAGGGGCAGGGTAGAGAGATAGAGAGATCTGACCCACAAGGAGGGGCAGGGTAGAGAGATAGAGAGATCTGACCCACAAGGAAGGGCAGGGTAGAGAGATAGAGAGATCTGACCCACAAGGCGGGGCAGGGTAGAGAGATAGAGAGATCTGACCCACAAGGAAGGGCAGGGTAGAGAGATAGAGAGATCTGACCCACAAGGAGGGGCAGGGTAGAGAGATAGAGAGATCTGACCCACAAGGAGGGGCAGGGTAGAGAGATAGAGAGATCTGACCCACAAGGCGGGGCAGGGTAGAGAGATAGAGAGATCTGACCCACAAGGCGGGGCAGGGTAGAGAGATATAGAGATCTGACCCACAAGGAGGTGCAGGGTAGAGAGATAGAGAGATCTGACCCACAGGGAGGGGCAGGGTAGAGAGATAGAGAGATCTGACCCACAAGGCGGGGCAGGGTAGAGAGAGTTATAGAGATCTGACCCACAAGGAGGGGCAGGGTAGAGAGATATAGAGATCTGACCCACAAGGAGGGGCAGGGTAGAGAGTTATAGAGAGATCTGAGCCACAAGGCGTGGCAGGGTAGAGAGATAGAGAGATCTGACCCACAAGGCGGGGCAGGGTAGAGAGTTATAGAGATCTGACCCACAAGGCGGGGCAGGGTAGAGAGATAGAGAGATCTGACCCACAAGGAGGGGCAGGGTAGAGAGATATAGAGATCTGACCCACAAGGAGGGGCAGGGTAGAGAGTTATAGAGATCTGACCCACAAGGCGGGGCAGGGTAGAGAGATATAGAGATCTGACCCACAAGGAGGGGCAGGGTAGAGAGATAGAGAGATCTGACCCACAAGGAAGGGCAGGGTAGAGAGATAGAGAGATCTGACCCACAAGGAGGGGCAGGGTAGAGAGATAGAGAGATCTGACCCACAAGGAGGGGCAGGGTAGAGAGATAGAGAGATCTGACCCACAAGGAGGGGCAGGGTAGAGAGATATAGAGATCTGACCCACAAGGCGGGGCTGGGTAGAGAGATAGAGAGATCTGACCCACAAGGAGGGGCAGGGTAGAGAGATAGAGAGATCTGACCCACAAGGCGGGGCAGGGTAGAGAGATAGAGAGATCTGACCCACAAGGCGGGGCAGGGTAGAGAGATAGAGAGATCCAACCCACAAGGAGGGGCAGGGTAGAGAGATAGAGAGATCTGACCCACGGGGAGGGGCAGGGTAGAGGGATAGAGAGATCTGACCCACAAGGAGGGGCAGGGTAGAGAGATAGAGAGATCTGACCCACAAGGAGGGGCAGGGTAGAGAGATATAGAGATCTGACCCACAAGGAGGGGCAGGGTAGAGAGATAGAGAGATCTGACCCACAAGGCGGGGCAGGGTAGAGAGATATAGAGATCTGACCCACAAGGAGGGGCAGGGTAGAGATATAGAGAGATCTGACCCACAAGGAAGGGCAGGGTAGAGAGATAGAGAGATCTGACCCACAAGGAGGGGCAGGGTAGAGAGATAGAGAGATCTGACCCACAAGGAGGGGCAGGGTAGAGAGATAGAGAGATCTGACCCACAAGGAGGGGCAGGGTAAAGAGATAGAGAGATCTGACCCACAAGGAGGGGCAGGGTAGAGAGATAGAGAGATCTGACCCACAAGGAGGGGCAGGGTAGAGAGATAGAGAGATCTGACCCACAAGGAGGGGCAGGGTAGAGAGATATAGAGATCTGACCCACAAGGAAGGGCAGGGTAGAGAGATATAGAGATCTGACCCACAAGGAGGGGCAGGGTAGAGAGATAGAGAGATCTGACCCACAAGGAAGGGCAGGGTAGAGAGATAAAGATCTGACCCACAAGGAGGGGCAGGGTAGAGATATAGAGAGATCTGACCCACAAGGAGGGGCAGGGTAGAGAGATATAGAGATCTGACCCACAAGGAGGGGCAGGGTAGAGAGATAGAGAGATCTGACCCACAAGGAAGGGCAGGGTAGAGAGATAGAGAGATCCGACCCACAAGGAGGGGCAGGGTAGAGAGATATAGAGATCTGACCCACAAGGCGGGGCAGGGTAGAGAGATAGAGAGATCTGACCCACAAGGAAGGGCAGGGTAGAGAGATAGAGAGATCTGACCCACAAGGCGGGGCAGGGTAGAGAGATATAGAGATCTGACCCACAAGGAGGGGCAGGGTAGAGAGATAGAGAGATCTGACCCACAAGGAGGGGCAGGGTAGAGAGATAGAGAGATCTGACCCACAAGGAAGGGCAGGGTAGAGAGATAGAGAGATCTGACCCACAAGGAGGGGCAGGGTAGAGAGATAGAGAGATCTGACCCACGGGGAGGGGCAGGGTAGAGAGATAGAGAGATCTGACCCACAAGGAGGGGCAGGGTAGAGAGATATAGAGATCTGACCAACAAGGCGGGGCAGGGTAGAGAGATATAGAGATCTGACCCACAAGGAGGGGCAGGGTAGAGAGATAGAGAGATCTGACCCACAAGGCGGGGCAGGGTAGAGAGATAGAGAGATCTGACCCACAAGGCGGGGCAGGGTAGAGAGAGTTATAGAGATCTGACCCACAAGGAGGGGCAGGGTAGAGAGATATAGAGATCTGACCCACAAGGAGGGGCAGGGTAGAGAGATAGAGAGATCTGACCCACAAGGAGGGGCAGGGTAGAGAGAGTTATAGAGATCTGACCCACAAGGAGGGGCAGGGTAGAGAGATAGAGAGATCTGACCCACAAGGAGGGGCAGGGTAGAGAGATATAGAGATCTGACCCACAAGGAGGGGCAGGGTAGAGAGATAGAGAGATCTGACCCACAAGGCGGGGCAGGGTAGAGAGTTATAGAGATCTGACCCACAAGGAGGGGCAGGGTAGAGAGATAGAGAGATCTGACCCACAAGGAGGGGCAGGGTAGAGAGATATAGAGATCTGACCCACAAGGAGGGGCAGGGTAGAGAGATAGAGAGATCTGACCCACAAGGCGGGGCAGGGTAGAGAGATAGAGAGATCTGACCCACAAGGAGGGGCAGGGTAGAGAGATAGAGAGATCTGACCCACAAGGAGGGGCAGGGTAGAGAGATAGAGAGATCTGACCCACAAGGAGGGGCAGGGTAGAGAGATAGAGAGATCTGACCCACAAGGAAGGGCAGGGTAGAGAGATAGAGAGATCTGACCCACAAGGACGGGCAGGGTAGAGAGATATAGAGATCTGACCCACAAGGAAGGGCAGGGTAGAGAGATATAGAGAGATCTGACCCACAAGGCGGGGCAGGGTAGAGAGATAGAGAGATCTGACCCACAAGGAGGGGCAGGGTAGAGAGTTATAGAGATCTGACCCACAAGGCGGGGCAGGGTAGAGAGATAGAGAGATCTGACCCACAAGGAGGGGCAGGGTAGAGAGATATAGAGATCTGACCCACAAGGCGGGGCAGGGTAGAGAGATAGAGAGATCTGACCCACAAGGAGGGGCTGGGTAGAGAGATAGAGAGATCTGACCCACAAGGAGGGGCAGGGTAGAGAGATAGAGAGATCTGACCCACAAGGAGGGGCAGGGTAGAGAGATCTGACCCACAAGGAGGGGCAGGGTAGAGAGATAGAGAGATCTGACCCACAAGGAGGGGCAGGGTAGAGAGATAGAGAGATCTGACCCACAAGGAGGGGCAGGGTAGAGAGTTATAGAGATCTGACCCACAAGGCGGGGCAGGGTAGAGAGATAGAGAGATCTGACCCACAAGGAGGGGCAGGGTAGAGAGATATAGAGATCTGACCCACAAGGAAGGGCAGGGTAGAGAGATAGAGATCTGACCCACAAGGAGGGGCAGGGTAGAGAGATAGAGAGATCTGACCCACAAGGCGGGGCAGGGTAGAGAGATATAGAGATCTGACCCACAAGGAGGGGCAGGGTAGAGAGATAGAGAGATCTGACCCACAAGGAGGGGCAGGGTAGAGAGATAGAGAGATCTGACCCACAAGGAAGGGCAGGGTAGAGAGATATAGAGAGATCTGACCCACAAGGCGGGGCAGGGTAGAGAGATAGAGAGATCTGACCCACAAGGAGGGGCAGGGTAGAGAGATAGAGAGATCTGACCCACAAGGCGGGGCAGGGTAGAGAGATAGAGAGATCTGACCCACAAGGAGGGGCAGGGTAGAGAGAGTTATAGAGATCTGACCCACAAGGAGGGGCAGGGTAGAGATATAGAGAGATCTGACCCACAAGGAAGGGCAGGGTAGAGAGATAGAGAGATCTGACCCACAAGGCGGGGCAGGGTAGAGAGAGTTATAGAGATCTGACCCACAAGGAGGGGCAGGGTAGAGAGATAGAGAGATCTGACCCACAAGGAGGGGCAGGGTAGAGAGATAGAGAGATCTGACCCACAAGGAGGGGCAGGGTAGAGAGATAGAGAGATCTGACCCACAAGGAAGGGCAGGGTAGAGAGATATAGAGATCTGACCCACAAGGCGGGGCAGGGTAGAGAGTTATAGAGATCTGACCCACAAGGAAGGGCAGGGTAGAGAGATATAGAGATCTGACCCACAAGGAAGGGCAGGGTAGAGAGATATAGAGATCTGACCCACAAGGAGGGGCAGGGTAGAGAGATAGAGAGATCTGACCCACAAGGAGGGGCAGGGTAGAGAGATATAGAGATCTGACCCACAAGGAGGGGCAGGGTAGAGAGATATAGAGATCTGACCCACAAGGAGGGGCAGGGTAGAGAGATAAAGAGATCTGACCCACAAGGAGGGGCAGGGTAGAGAGATATAGAGATCTGACCCACAAGGAGGGGCAGGGTAGAGAGATAGAGAGATCTGACCCACAAGGCGGGGCAGGGTAGAGAGATAGAGAGATCTGACCCACAAGGAGGGGCAGGGTACAGAGATAGAGAGATCTGACCCACAAGGAGGGGCAGGGTAGAGAGATCTGACCCACAAGGAGGGGCAGGGTAGAGAGATAGAGAGATCTGACCCACAAGGAGGGGCAGGGTAGAGAGATATAGAGATCTGACCCACAAGGAGGGGCAGGGTAGAGAGATAGAGAGATCTGACCCACAAGGAGGGGCAGGGTAGAGAGTTATAGAGATCTGACCCACAAGGAGGGGCAGGGTAGAGAGATAGAGAGATCTGACCCACAAGGAAGGGCAGGGTAGAGAGATAGAGAGATCTGACCCACAAGGAGGGGCAGGGTAGAGAGATAGAGAGATCTGACCCACAAGGAGGGGCAGGGTAGAGAGATAGAGAGATCTGACCCACAAGGCGGGGCAGGGTAGAGAGATAGAGAGATCTGACCCACAAGGAGGGGCAGGGTAGAGAGATAGAGAGATCTGACCCACAAGGAGGGGCAGGGTAGAGAGATAGAGAGATCTGACCCACAAGGCGGGGCAGGGTAGAGAGAGATAGAGAGATCTGACCCACAAGGAGGGGCAGGGTAGACAGATAGAGAGATCTGACCCACAAGGAAGGGCAGGGTAGAGAGATAGAGAGATCTGACCCACAAGGAGGGGCAGGGTAGAGAGATAGAGAGATCTGACCCACAAGGCGGGGCATGGTAGAGAGATATAGAGATCTGACCCACAAGGAGGGGCAGGGTAGAGAGATAGAGAGATCTGACCCACAAGGAGGGGCAGGGTAGAGAGATAGAGAGATCTGACCCACAAGGCGGGGCAGGGTAGAGAGATAGAGAGATCTGACCCACAAGGCGGGGCAGGGTAGAGAGATATAGAGATCTGACCCACAAGGAGGGGCAGGGTAGGGAGATAGAGAGATCTGACCCACAAGGAGGGGCAGGGTAGAGAGTTATAGAGATCTGACCCACAAGGCGGGGCAGGGTAGAGAGATATAGAGATCTGACCCACAAGGCGGGGCAGGGTAGAGAGATAGAGAGATCTGACCCACAAGGCGGGGCAGGGTAGAGAGATAGAGAGATCTGACCCACAAGGAGGGGCAGGGTAGAGAGATATAGAGATCTGACCCACAAGGCGGGGCAGGGTAGAGAGATAGAGAGATCTGACCCACAAGGCGGGGCAGGGTAGAGAGATAGAGAGATCTGACCCACAAGGCGGGGCAGGGTAGAGAGATATAGAGATCTGACCCACAAGGAGGGGCAGGGTAGAGAGATAGAGAGATCTGACCCACAAGGAGGGGCAGGGTAGAGAGATAGAGAGATCTGACCCACAGGGAGGGGCAGGGTAGAGAGATAGAGAGATCTGACCCACAAGGCGGGGCAGGGTAGAGAGATAGAGAGATCTGACCCACAAGGCGGGGCAGGGTAGAGAGATAGCGAGATCTGACCCACAAGGAGGGGCAGGGTAGAGAGAGATAGAGAGATCTGACCCACAAGGCGGGGCTGGGTAGAGAGATAGAGAGATCTGACCCACAAGGAGGGGCAGGGTAGAGAGATAGAGAGATCTGACCCACAAGGCGGGGCAGGGTAGAGAGATAGAGAGATCTGACCCACAAGGCGGGGCAGGGTAGAGAGATAGAGAGATCTGACCCACAAGGAGGGGCAGGGTAGAGAGATAGAGAGATCTGACCCACAAGGAGGGGCAGGGTAGAGAGATAGAGAGATCTGACCCACAAGGAGGGGCAGGGTAGAGAGATAGAGAGATCTGACCCACAAGGCGGGGCAGGGTAGAGAGATAGAGAGATCTGACCCACAAGGAGGGGCAGGGTAGAGAGATAGAGAGATCTGACCCACAAGGCGGGGCAGGGTAGAGAGATAGAGAGATCTGACCCACAAGGAGGGGCTGGGTAGAGAGATAGAGAGATCTGACCCACAAGGAGGGGCAGGGTAGAGAGTTATAGAGATCTGACCCACAAGGAGGGGCAGGGTAGAGAGATAGAGAGATCTGACCCACAAGGAGGGGCAGGGTAGAGAGATAGAGAGATCTGACCCACAAGGCGGGGCAGGGTAAAGAGATAGAGAGATCTGACCCACAAGGAAGGGCAGGGTAGAGATATAGAGAGATCTGACCCACAAGGAGGGGCAGGGTAGAGAGATAGAGAGATCTGACCCACAAGGCGGGGCAGGGTAGAGAGATATAGAGATCTGACCCACAAGGAGGGGCAGGGTAGAGAGATAGAGAGATCTGACCCACAAGGAGGGGCTGGGTAGAGAGATAGAGAGATCTGACCCACAAGGCGGGGCAGGGTAGAGAGATAGAGAGATCTGACCCACAAGGAGGGGCAGGGTAGAGAGATAGAGAGATCTGACCCACAAGGCGGGGCTGGGTAGAGAGATAGAGAGATCTGACCCACAAGGCGGGGCAGGGTAAAGAGATAGAGAGATCTGACCCACAAGGAAGGGCAGGGTAGAGATATAGAGAGATCTGACCCACAAGGAGGGGCAGGGTAGAGAGATAGAGAGATCTGACCCACAAGGCGGGGCAGGGTAGAGAGATATAGAGATCTGACCCACAAGGAGGGGCAGGGTAGAGAGATAGAGAGATCTGACCCACAAGGAGGGGCTGGGTAGAGAGATAGAGAGATCTGACCCACAAGGCGGGGCAGGGTAGAGAGATAGAGAGATCTGACCCACAAGGAGGGGCAGGGTAGAGAGATAGAGAGATCTGACCCACAAGGCGGGGCAGGGTAAAGAGATAGAGAGATCTGACCCACACGGCGGGGCAGGGTAGAGAGATAGAGAGATCTGACCCACAAGGAGGGGCAGGGTAGAGAGATAGAGAGATCTGACCCACAAGGAAGGGCAGGGTAGAGAGATAGAGAGATCGCTCCATTATTCCGTCAAAGTCGAATGACAATTGGAGCGTTGGGACAGGATGGGATTGTCTTGTTAACGTCTAACCAGTGATGGGTAAAATTTCCTTTTAGAAGTAAATGGGTCAGATTTTCAGAAAATGTACAATTGGCAGCTGTACACATTAAGGAAATCCTCCTAAATTAGGCTGAAAAATGAAGAATACCGGGTATATCTGAGTATATTTGTTATCACATTGATTTAAAGTATCAGTTCTGTTATGTTACACTGCATTTTGAAGCTAATTTTTGTCTTAAATGAGGGTTATTGGAGAGGATTGGCGAAGGTGAATTGTACATTTTCTGAATATCTGAAGTATAGGTAACCTCTAATGCCTACAGCTGGTGGCTGATCCTACTTCAGGGTAGATGTTTATAAAGGAACACCATTATTACATACATGGGTGAAGTCGTTAGAAAATGTACAATTCGTCTTCACCAATCCCCTCAACCCTTAACCTGATAAGTTAGGCAGCAATTTGGTCAATATTAGGTAAATTCGTGTATATTCGGCATTGGATTGATTCTAGCAATCTGTTTGGATAGGTTGAACTGTATTTTGAACTTTATTTTCGTCTGAAATTTGGGTTATTTGAGAGGATTGGTGAAGGCGAATTGTACATTTTCTGGCGATATTACATCATCTTTACATCGACTTTACATCGACTATGTTTTGTCACCAGTGGTCGGACCGCTTATATCTGAATATATTTAATATTGCCTGGATTCAAACAATCTGTCCAGTTATGTTGAACTATATTTGGAACATCTTTGTCGTCTTAATTATGTTGTTTGTTGTAACGATATTTTTATTCAGTATTTACAATATGTAACCAAAACCGTCTCGTTCCAGAAATATTATTTAGGACTGTCTGGAAGACCTACTTGTAGATGCATGAGCCCTTTTCCGTATCATTATTGATGAAGAATAAAAATTCAATATATGGGTCAGATTTTCAGAAAATGCACAATTGGTAGCTGTACACTTTCAGGAAATTCTGCTAAATTAGGCTGCAATTTGGCCAATACTAGGTAAATCTGAATATATTCGGCATTGCATTGATTCTAGCAATCTGTTTGGTTAGGTTGAACTGTATTTTGAACTTTATTTTCGTCTGAAATTTGGGTTATTTGAGAAGATTGGTGAAGATCAATTGTACATTTTCTGAAAATCTGACCAATATATATAAAACGGTGTTCGTCGGGTCCTGATAAGTATTTAAACCCAGAGCCGGGTGTTGGTGGGTGAAAACATATATGAATTTATAGCTTATAATTGATCGAATCATTCTATTATTGCGTTTTTCATACAGGATTTTTATACCTTAAGTCATTTAGTTTGTATCGATCTGTAAAGTCGATAATGGATGAGATGAGATGGTGTGATGTGATAGTATGAGAATATGATGTAAGTATTTGAGAGCTTAGCAAAAGATGAATTGTACATTTTCTGCCGCTTTTACCCATGTATTTTTTTAATTTTTTTTGACAAAATTTTTATTCAGACGTCAACATAACCATACAGATTGGTTGTATAGATCTGCTAATTGTACATTTTAACCAAAACAATTTCGATGCGTACACCGGTTTTCCGCATACCCTGATTCTTGTTGCTCTTAGGACTTGCCGTTTTAATTATAACATGATGGGTGACATGATGTTACATGTATTCAAATAAATAAAAGGTTGATCACATACACATTTTACAAGTTTAACTATAAGTTAGGTATTCATTTTAGTCAGATGTTCTAGCATAATCAAGCCAACCTTATTACCATTAAATAGGATGTTGTAAATAACATGATACTGGGAGAGTGATTTCTAATGGAGAGATGAGATGAGTGAGAGTGTATTCTGAACTTAATGTCATAAAGTGGCTATAGGTGGTGGGTGGGTGAGTGGGCTATAGGTGGTGGGTGAGTGAGTGGGCTATAGGTGGTGGGTGAGTGAGTGGGCTATAGGTGGTGGGTGAGTGAGTGGGCTATAGGTGGTGGGTGAGTGAGTGGTTTCACTTATACAAAGTGTATGTGTGTAATGTATGTATAAGGCTAAGATTTTTAGAACATGTACAATTAGCAGCTGTACACATTTTGTAAATTCTGCTAAGTTAGGCTGCAACGTGGTCAATACTTGGTAAATTCGAGTATATTCAGCATTGCATTGATCCTAGCAATCTGTTTGGTTAGGTTGAACTGTATTTTGAACTTTATTTTCGTCTGAAATTTGGGTTATTTGAGAAAATTGTTGAAGTTGAATCGTGCATTTTCTGGCGATTTCACCCTATTTCCGTGGTATATCACAAGTCCATAAAGCGGCCAAAGAGAAGTGATTATCTAAACCTTCAGGTCATGCACCCGGTCCTCACTTGGGCCATGTACAAAAGTAGTAGTTTGATTGACATTAGTTCCAAATGAGGGACATTCACACGCTTACTTATGAACTGTTTTGCCTTAGAATAAGGATGTGACATATATCTATATAGATATGGTTCTACTGAGTTGTTATAGGCTAGCTACATACTTGCGCGGCAACAGTACAAGTGAACAATATGGGTGAAGTCGCCAGAAAATGCACAATTCACATTCAACAACCCTCTTCATTAACCCGAATTTCAGACGAAAATAAAGTTCAAAATACAGTTCAACCTAACCAAACAGATTGCTAGAATCAACGCAATGCCGATAAACTCGAATTTACCTAGTATTGGCTAAATTGCAGCCTAATTTAGCAGAATTTACTAAATCTGTACAACTGTCAATTGTACATTTTCTAAAAATCTGACCCATATAATCTTTCCACGCATCGCTTAGTACATGTCATGTGTTGGGGAAGGGGAGTGGGGAGACGGGGGGGGGGGGGAAGGGGGGAGTGGGGGAGGGGGAGAGAGGGGGAGGGGGAGAGGTGGGAGAGTATGTACGCATAGTGTATATCTTTTTATCTCAGATCCCGGTAAAGGAGGTCGACTAAATGTCCGCCCTTCTACCCCGTCATCCAACACGTCCAACAGTATATATAATAATAGTTAAACAACGAACACGAGAATGGCACTGGAGTGACGGTCGAGTGACCGCCCCTAATTTATTCAAGAAAGAAAAAGAGAGAGTGCCTGGTTGCCGGGAACGCGAACTGTGGTTGCTAAGCAAACAATACAATCAGGTGTTAATACAATGAATATATATATATTATATATTTGGGGAACATATAAAGATACATATAATAATAGTTAAACAACGAACACGAGAATGGCACTGGAGTGACGGTCGAGTGACCGCCCAATAACCCAACAAAACAAAAAAAATAAAATTCAGATATTAGCCAGACCACATGACTCTTTTGTCAACGTCCATTAACCTATTCAAAGGAGTTGACAAATAAACCAAGACCGCTAGACCCTTCCAGTGGCCCATGAACTTGATGTCTTGTAACGAAATGCCAATCTCTTGCAAGTACATAGCACCGCTGCATCTAAGCGAGTGCAACCCGGTATATTTAGTAGCCAAACCGGCAGAAGATAGCAAGCGCTTGAAAACTTTAAGCAACTCTGAGTATTTGATAGGCACTAATCCAGAAGAAGAAGGACGTAGAAGTAGAGGCATATTCGGAGGGGCAGGGTATTCCAGCACATAATCCCGTAGTCGGTTGTAAACGTCAAACACATGATTATCACAAGGGTGCACAGGTAGATACAAAACTTTAGAGTCCAGTCCATGCGTTTTTGAGGACCTGACTTTGAACAACACGTGATCAGAGTGAAAAATTACATCTGATCGAAGGAGAACATGTTGACTGTCCTTCCCGGTTGAAACAAGGTTGCTCTTACGAAGTAATGTTCTAAAACAAATAATGATAGCTAGCCAGTAGACCTTGTGGAGAGGATCTTTAGGCAAAAAGTGGTAGAGTGACGAAAGCTGCAAGGGGGTCAAATATAAACGTGGCACATAACCAGGGGCCAGCATTTTCCGAAGACCTGACAGGACCACTTTAATCAAATAAACCTCTCTGAATAATGTAGGATGACCCAACATATTATGGAGAGATATGATGGCACTCAAATAGTTATTAATGGTCGTAAAGGTACAGGTATCAGACAGATGAACAAGGAAACAAGCGATGGTGGAGGAGTCAGCTGGGCATGACACCAATCCCAGGTCTACACAGAATTGGGTGTATCGTCTCCATTGCGAGCCTCTAGTTGCCATCGTATTCACAGCCCAAGCTGAAGAAACAACCTCAGTAACTTTCTGGTCGATCCTCGAGAGTCGGGTCACTACAACATAACAAGAAAGTCTTTAAGAACTTGAAGTCATCATGTCGATCAATCCTAGAAAGACGATCTGCACAAGAGTTATCAAGGCCTTTAACGTGTCTGGCAGTGATATAAATGTTATGTACAACACAAGTCCAAAATATCAGTCTAATAAGCCTCATGCAGGAGCTGTTGGAGCTCTTGCCTTTATTGATCATACACAGAACTTGGGTGTTGTCGGTGTACAAGACAATATGCAAATTCTGAAGCTGAGAGGCGAATATAGAGAGTCCTATCCACACAGGAACTAACTCCCACAAGTTGATGTTATTGTCTTCCTCATTTAGGCAAGGGATGGAGTGGTTGACCCAATGACCATGCTGATCAAATTTCTGTATAAAGTCAGGCACGACGTCAGAGTTGAAGTAACCAGCAACCCATTGATTCTGTAGCACAAAACCATAACCAGATTTACTAGCGTCAGTGTAGCAACTAGGACCTGCACCGAAGTTGTATCTGATTATAGTAGCCTGACCATTGAACACATCAGCAAAGCGGAGCCACCAGTCCAAATCCGCCTTAAACTCCTCAGATAGAGAAACTCGCTTGCGATCAGGTAAATTCTTCAGAAGAGCGACGATCCTATGCGAAAAAGTACGACCACCACGTACTAGCCTGGAACAATGGGCTAGAATACCAGCTAAACGTTGGATCTGGGCTTTGGTGGCTCTCCTCTTGTCTTTGAAGAAAAGCAGTTCATTTTGGAAACGACTAAGTTTGTCACTTGGGAGTCGCAGAACCATAGCAGACGAGTCCAAGATAACTCCAAGATACTTGGTAGTAGCCGATGGAGAAGAGCATTTTTTCCATGAGAGGATGAAGCCCAAGGACTTAAGGAGGTTCACTAGTATCATTTGTGTGGTCTGACACCCTTCAAAGGACTCATCAACACATAAAAAATCATCAAGGTAATTAACAACTTTCAAACAACCACGGCGATACATACATCGGACAACAAAGTTTGTGATGGTATTAAAAATAAAAGGGGCACATTTTAAGCCGAAACACAATCTCGTGTCGACTAGATAAGTGGGGACACCATTAATGTACCATTGTATACCTTGTAGCTGACGGTGCAGGGGATTGACCGAAATACTACGGTATGCCGCGGAAATGTCAATAGTTGCACAGAAACAGTTTGGATCCAACAGAGAAGACACATAATCAAGAGAGGTAAAACGAAAAGTTTTTGCAGTCGAGTCCATGTGATTATTGATTGAAGTACCCAATGGTCTTCGACAATCCGTGATTGGACGAAAAGTGCCGTCAGGTTTTGGCACGGCGCCAAGCGCATGAACACATAAGGGTTGGTGGTCGATAACAATATATTTCCCATCATCTACCTCTTGGCGAATCAATTTATCAATAAATTCAAAAGCAGGTCCATGCAAAACAGAATTGTAATTCACACAAGTGTATGGAGTAACATCATCAAGGTTATCTACAATGTCGAAACCGTGTACAATACCGTTACACAAAAATTCACGCAAGAAAACATTGTTCTCATAATGTAATTCATACAACCATATCTGAGAATTCATTTGGTTGACAATGCCACCCAATGTAGTATCGTTACACAAAAGGCCTCTAAATAAAGGCAACTCAGTACAGAGACAAACAGTAACATAGTCAAAGTGAGATTCAGCAATGTATACATCGGCATCCAAAAATTCACAATAATCTTCAGCAAATACATCACAATTAGACAAATCGTTATAAGAACACATAACATGACCAGTTTCAGATTCAAAGAGACAATTGCTAGCTTCAGGGCCAACATCAGAATCAGTACAACCAACCTCAAAGTTAGCATCAAAACAGGTAGAGTGTTCATAATAAACAAAGTCGAAACCTTCAGGGGAATCGCATCGGTCCGAAGAATCACATATGTACTGTGCTTGTAACGGCGTGTCGGGGAAGGAATATCCATCAAATACAGAAGGCATGTCAGCATATCCACCAGAAGGAGCGAAGTCATCGCGTTGGTTGAACACAGTACTAATAGAATCTGGCGTTGAAACAACATGTAAGCCAAGATTATCAGCACAAGACGTGGAAACAGTAAAGTCACTAGCTGAGATTGAAGCAACCGGAAGCTGACCACCGCCATTGATGTTTGGAGCGGAAGGGCTTCCCTCCATAGCATGACGTCAATTGGAAGTCCCCTTCTCGCGGGGGCACCCAATAGCCTTATGGCTCTGCTTACATAGACGACACACGTGAGCTTTTGGGCAGTTATCGGTAGAGCAATGCTTGTAGTTCCACCAGTAACAATTGTCAGCCGGGTAGTCGTCTGGTATCTTGTTCTTGGGTTTGGTTTTGTTAAACCCAGTAGCGGCAGTCGAAGTAGAAGAAGAAGGGTTACCCCGACGGCCTTGACCCTGCGGGTTGGTGTCACGATGTTTGGCCAAGACCGCCCCGTGGAAACAGTAATTGCATCCTCTGTTGTCGCAGTCAGGAAAGCCAGAACTAGGATTACGTAAGAACATATCCACTACGTGATGGTCGTAATTCGCATATGCCACATCTAAATAATCTCCTTCGGAAGCATGGCGAGTGACAAATTCTAAGTGGGAAAGATATGATTTAATGTCGCCACCCGAGCCGAATAGATGTTGGGCCACCATGACCATACCATACATCAACTGGCGATACGAGAGTTTCTTGTGATCAAGATTTTTCAACGTAACTGAATTAAGCTGATGCTGATAGTAAAACTCCGGGCGATAGACCATACCTGCGTTGCGTTTAACAGTCTCCGGATCTACAGCGGCGTTGATTTGGTGGAGAGCTGAAGTGACCGGGTCCGAAAGCCAAGTAGGAGTCAGGCCCGATGCTGTGTGCAGCGGGTTGGCGTATGTGAAGACCGGCGTGACAACAGGTGCGTTGACAATCGGAGAAGTGTAGTGACCAGCCGATATGACAGGAGTCTGGGCGGGCAAGGTGACAGTAACAGTAGGCTTGATAACCGGAGGTGTGACAGTACCAGTAGGAGGTGTGACAGTACCAGTAGGATTAAGCGAAGCTGTGACCGTAGGGGGAACCAATGGCGGGAGAGACAAGGAGAACTTAGTAAACTTATCAAACATCACATCCATCTGTCGGCTTTGCTCCTCAAACTTCATTTGCCACTTAGCCAGCTGATCGGTCTGAGAACGACCAGGAGAAAAGCTTTCTTCCTGATACGAGCACAAGGAATCCAGATCAAGGTAAACTTTCCAATCCTTGGCACTACCTGTAGTCGCCTGACTTTTGTCGCATGCCTCTCTAAAATATTTACAAGTAGCTTTACTTGGATCAGCAGTTGCCCCATGTTTATGGCTGTAGCCGCAAGCAGTACATAAAACCATCTTGTAGAAAATGTAGGAAGTCGGTGAACGAAATCCGAAAAAATTTTCCTGGTCCGTAGCGTTCGGCGCCAGGTGAGAGAGTGCCTGGTTGCCGGGAACGCGAACTGTGGTTGCTAAGCAAACAATACAATCAGGTGTTAATACAATGAATATATATATATTATATATTTGGGGAACATATAAAGATACATATATTATATGGGTGAAATCGCCAGAAAATGTAGACAGAAAACAGGTTCAAAATACAGTTCAACATAACCAAACAGATTGTTTGAATCAGTGCAATACTAAATATACTCAGATATACCTAGTGTTGATGATTTTTCGGTTTAATTTAGCAGAATTGACTAAATGTGTTGATCTGCCAATTGTACATTTTCAGAAAATCTGACCCACATTCTTGGTAATGGTGTCAACACACACGCCACCTAGCGGCTTATTTCTTTCTATGAAATATTTCCTTGTTATCATAAGTTTAATCGTATTTATTTTCGCGCAGATAAATTGCCGCGCATTAAGTACTTTGTCACCTTAATGCAGTTTTAAATTCGCGCAGCAAGGAAGCTTCACACCTTGTTTATGCAATAATCATACCTTTCGCACAGGATTTATTTTCACACACAAACTTAAGGTGGGTGCGCTAAAATAGCAAAAATAAATACTGCGCGAACATTGTTACGTCTAAAGTATCATAAGTTTAGATGTATTTGTGCACGATTTTCAATATACAGTTTATTTTATGGTACAGCTGTTTTGAGTTGTTTCTCTAGATTTTAATATCATTGCTGAATTTGGGTGAACACAACTGTTTATTTGTGCCGGTGGCATAATGTTTTTTTTCATTAAATCTGACCTCAAATACATGTGTATACAATTTTGGGGGAAATATCAGTGGACAAATTTGTATAAATGTGAAGTCTTTCAGGAAAATGAGTCACAAGTCGCAAAAAATGGATTTTGAGATATTGCCCCGTTGCATCACAATCTGCGAGTAGCTTTTTCAGTGTCAATATTGAGCTCGCAGATTGTTATGCAACGGGGCATTATCATATTTGAATAGATGAGATCAAGCCGATTCTAACGGTAGTAAATATCAAGGACATCTAAGTAGTATATTATAAGTTTGATATCTTTATATTTTTAAAAAAAGTTGTTGATATTTTTGGGTGAATAATTACTAATAAAGTAACTAAATATACTCCATAGGATGACTTTAGAAATGCATAGATATCTTTAATACATTGCCTTGAAATTTCGTACATGTATTAATATTACTAGCAGCATTAAGCACCCCAAAAATTAGAATATTCCAACAAAGATATCTTACAAATAAATTACTAGATAATCACCTTTTTCACCTCTGTCCTAATGGTAATGGATAGACTTGTACACACACCTTGTTTATTCTTATAATTTAAAAATATCATCATATACAAAGAAATGTAATTTGTCCACACACAACCACTACTTCTTGGGCATTACCTACAAAACAATTGTTAAACTAATTATTCTTTAACAGAAATGAAATATATATAATAACAAACTTCACTCTGGTCCGATGTCTGGTCTATGAGTAAAGCCTGAAGGATTAAGTGCTAATCACTCAGGCATATTTGAGATATCTTGTATCAGAAAGAATATCCCAAATCCAAGATAGAATCTCTGCGGATATTAAAATATCCATAGGTCATGTTGATTATGTGTTGGAATATCTTAGAAAAGGAAAGTGCTATTTGAAAAAGAAAAGCGTTGGATAACTTGGATATTTACTATTCTACATCGATATCCTTACTGATTGGGGACAAAACAATTCATGCTGCATATTTATTATTATATCAAACACTTTATATTTGTGATGTATACTGCATATATCTCACTCTTTATATTTGTGATGTATGCTGCATATATCTCACTCTGTATATTTGTGATGTATGCTGCATATATCCCACTCTGTATATATGTGATGTATGCTGCATATATCTCACTCTGTATATGTGTGATGTATGCTGCATATATCTCACTCTGTATATGTGTGATGTATGCTGCATATATCTCACTCTTTATACTTGTGATGTATGCTGCATATATCTCACTCTGTATATTTGTGATGTATGCTGCATATATCCCACTCTGTATATATGTGATGTATGCTGCATATATCTCACTCTTTATATTTGTGATGTATGCTGCATATATCTCACTCTGTATATGTGTGATGTATGCTGCATATATCTCACTCTTTATATTTGTGATGTATGCTGCATATATCTCACTCTGTATATGTGTGATGTATGCTGCATATATCTCACTCTTTATATTTGTGATGTATGCTGCATATATCCCACTCTGTATATATGTGATGTATGCTGCATATATCTCACTCTTTATATTTGTGATGTATGCTGCATATATCCCACTCTGTATATATGTGATGTATGCTGCATATATCTCACTCTGTATATTTGTGATGTATGCTGCATATATCCCACTCTGTATATATGTGATGTATGCTGCATATATCTCACTCTTTATATTTGTGATGTATGCTGCATATATCTCACTCTGTATATGTGTGATGTATGCTGCATATATCTCACTCTTTATATTTGTGATGTATGCTGCATATATCTCACTCTGTATATTTGTGATTCATGCTGCATATATCTCACTCTTTATATTTGTGATGTATGCTGCATATATCTCACTCTGTATATGTGTGATGTATGCTGCATATATCTCACTCTGTATATTTGTGATGTATGCTGCATATATCTCACTCTGTATATTTGTGATGTATGCTGCATATATCTCACTCTGTATATTTGTGATTCATGCTGCATATATCTCACTCTGTATATTTGTGATGTATGCTGCATATATCCCACTCTGTATATGTGTGATGTATGCTGCATATATCTCACTCTTTATTCCATGATTTGGCCGTGAGCGTACAATATAATCGATATACTTGCCGCTCACAAGGTGGACAATATCAATTCCCTGTATTGTACAGTGACGTCACGACCATTCGAGACTTGGGGGACAACACAGTTTGATGAAATTAAAGCAAATAAAGTTGTTTTAAGTTAAGAATCATGGAATAAAAGCAAGAATAGCACAGTATCGCGTCTTCGGCGGCCTGTATTCTCCTCGTATGGCCGAAAAACAACTCGGCCTACGGCCTCGTAGTTTTCGGCCATACTCGGAGAATACAGCCCCCCTCATACGCGATACTATGCTGTTCTTGCTATAGTATATTTGTGATGTATGCTGCATATATCCTACTCTGTATATTTGTGATGTATGCTGCATATATCCTACTCTGTATATTTGTGATGTATGCTGCATATATCTCACTCTGTTCATTTGTGATGTATGCTGCATATATCTCACTCTGTTCATTTGTGATGTATGCTGCATATATCTCACTCTGTATATTTGTGATGTATGCTGCATATATCTCACTCTGTATATTTGTGATGTATGCTGCATATATCTCACTCTGTATATTTGTGATGTATGCTGTATATATCTCACTCTGTATATTTGTGATGTATGCTGCATATATCTCACTCTGTATATTTGTGATGTATGCTGTATATATCTCACTCTGTTCATTTGTGATGTATGCTGCATATATCTCACTCTGTATATTTGTTATGTATGCCGCATATATCTCACTCTTTATATTTGTGATGTATGCTGCATATATCTCACTCTGTATATTTGTGATGTATGCTGCATATATATCACTCTTTATATTTGTGATGTATGCTGCATATATCCCACTCTTTATATTTGTGATGTATGCTGCATATATCCCACTGTGTATATGTGTGATGTATGCTGCATATATCTCACTCTGTATATTTGTGATGTATGCTGTATATATCTCACTCTGTATATGTGTGTGATGTATGCTGCATATATCTCACTCTGTATATATGTGATGTATGCTGCATATATCTCACTCTGTTCATTTGTGATGTATGCTGCATATATCCCACTCTGTATATGTGTGATGTATGCTGCATATATCTCACTCTGTATATTTGTGATGTATGCTGCATATATCTCACTCTGTATATATGTGATGTATGCTGCATATATCTCACTCTGTATATTTGTGATTCATGCTGCATATATCCCACTCTGTATATTTGTGATGTATGCTGCATATATCTCACTCTGTATATTATGTGTGATGTATGCTGCATATATCTCACTCTGTTCATTTGTGATGTATGCTGCATATATCTCACTCTGTTCATTTGTGATGTATGCTGCATATATCTCACTCTGTATATATGTGATGTATGCTGCATATATCTCACTCTGTATATTATGTGTGATGTATGCTGCATATATCTCACTCTGTTCATTTGTGATGTATGCTGCATATATCTCACTCTGTATATGTGTGATGTATGCTGCATATATCTCACTCTGTATATTATGTGTGATGTATGCTGCATATATTTCACTCTGTTCATTTGTGATGTATGCTGTATATATCTCACTCTGTATATTTGTGATGTATGCTGCATATATCTCACTCTGTATATATGTGATGTATGCTGCATATATCTCACTCTGTATATATGTGATGTATGCTGCATATATCCCACTGTGTATATTTGTGATGTATGCTGTATATATCTCACTCTGTATATTTGTGATGTATGCTGTATATATCTCACTCTGTATATTTGTGATGTATGCTGCATATATCTCACTCTGTATATGTGTGATGTATGCTGCATATATCTCACTCTGTATATATGTGATGTATGCTGCATATATCTCACCCTTTTTTTATGTGATTCATGCTGCATATATCTCACCGTTTATATTTGTTATTCACGCTGCATAATTATTATTACATCAAACACTTTATATTTGTGATGTATGCCACATATATATCTCACCGTTTATATTTGTTATTCATGCTGTATATTTATCTCTGACTTGTTGTATTTCTATAGTGAGTGACATACCAGCCCAGGATGGTGGGCCGACTTACCATTGGACTTTCACTCATGGTCTACCTGCTCTTTGTGCTGAATCAGGGCCAGGAGACTCTAGCTCAAGGTAAGAGTTTGTATCCTACACATTAGAAGTTTATTCAACTGAATAAATATAAAATATCGCCAACAAATTGCTAAAAGGTTTTTATTAGTAGAGGAGGTGGTAGGGCAGGGAAGGGGGAGGTAGGTGAAGGATAGCGAAAATCTATGAAAACATTCTTGCAAAGTTTTCAAAAAAAATGTTGCCAAATATTTCCATGGCAGATTTCCTCAGAATCCATCCCAGGATGCACTATAATAGACATGCGCAGTGAGACATGCAAATCCCCTATTGAGAGGGTAATAAGGGAGTAGGCAGGGCGCTGAATCTGTTGTGATTGTACACAATACAACATCTACCATCACTCCACCTCTTACCAACTTGGCATATTTGCAGTTCATATCCTAATCGGCTCCAGAATCGGGTATCTGTGGGGCAAGTCACAACAAACAACACCCAATTTCATTTCTTTTTTACCATCATCAGATTTGGGCAAGTGGGTCTAAAAACAAGTCCTGATTTTTGTTTATGCTTTTTTAAATTTTGCTTAAGGCCATTACATTTCACCTTTTTTAAATGGTAGGATTTTACCCATGATTAATCAAGAACAGTGAAATGTGATGTGTTCCAGGAAAATGAGTCATAAGTCGCAAAAATAATATTTTTCAAAGTGTATATTTTACAAGATCACTTTATTGGAATGTTCTGATTTTTGGAGAGCTTATCACTTATATATATATCGATCGATGTATCATATTGCAGGACAATGCACGTAATATATCCTTTCGTTTTAAAGGTCTTTATATGGACTATATTTAGTTACTTTACTGTTTACTACCCCGCAGAAATATGGCAAACTTTTTTCCAAAATAAAAATATCAAACTTAAAATCTACAGATACTTTTTGGATTATTAGACTGTTTACATTCATTGGAATCAGCTTGATCTCATCTTTCCAAATATAATGGTATCTCAAAATCTATTTTTTGCGACTTATGACTCATTTTCCTAAAACGGATCACAAATGGGGTCTGTGTTGATATCATGTATGTGTGTGTTCCAATTTAGGTGAGTATAAGAAAGCTACTATCAATGTGATGTGTTTTAGGAAAATGAGTCACAAGTCGCAAAATACATATTTTTCAAAGTGTTTTTATCGCATGATCTCTTTATTGAATATATTCTTGCATTTTGAAGGCCTTCGTATGGAGTATATTTCGTTACTCTACTGGTAATTACCCACCCAGAAACTTTTTTTTACAAAATGTTAAAATATCAAACTTAAAATATAGAAACATTCATTAGGTGTCATAGTGTTTACTATCATTGGAATCACCTTGATCTCCTCTTTTCGTATATGGTGATACCTCAAAATCCGTATTTTGCGACTTATGTCTCATTTTCCTAAAACGGATCACATATGGTGTAAAGTACAGTAGCAATAAAAACTACAAAGCTACTCTTAACACAACCCATTCAAGTGACAAGTAAAGTTTCTTTGATGTGAAAATGTTATAGACGCTCTGAATGTGTACATTGAAGCTCGAATATCTCGCGAGCAGGCCCATGATAACAATGAAAGAGATGATGACAAATTAGTAATAGTGTTAAAATATATAATAAATAGGAAATGGAATACCCAACGGTCAAAATGCAAGAGCACGACGCGGATTATCGATTAATTATTGGTTTTTATGAGTATACCATGTCTTAAAAAAAAATGTTTTTGATTCCTACAAGTGTGGGCTGAATATCTAGAATACTAAAGAATGTAAATCTGATATGAACTCTCTTGTACTGATGTATAAATAAGACTTAGCAAGTTACTGTTGATCGGACCATTTGTTGATATGTGACATGTAAATGTAAAATCATATCTATAGAAAGTTTTTTACCAATAATTCCTAGTTTTCAGTTATAGTATTTCGATGTAATATAAATTAAATTATAATTCAGGCTATTTTGGAAATATTCGTACTGTCGTATGGAAATGTCTATGTCCTGAATAAAATATTTCAAAAATCAAATCATATTTCTCGACTATTCCTGTGAATAGACATAAGGTTAATGGTTCAGCTACACTAACTCTATAATATACATGTACTATAATTAGTAACTAATATTTCTATTATTATTCATTATTTCAGCTCCACTGTCATGTTTCAATTGCTCTACATATGGAGGAGAGTTCCAGGGAGAGCAAGGATCAGATTCCTGCGACTTTCAGGTTCTTTTAGGGACTGAACAAATACAGTGCTTACCTGGGGTAGGTTTACTTTGGTAACAACTATTATATTGGTCCGATTTTCAGAAAATGTACAATTTACCTCCACCAATCCTCTCAAATAACCCAAATTTAAGACAAAAATAAGCTTGAAAATGTATTTTAATATAACAGAACTGATACTTTAAATCTATGCGATACCAAATGTACTCAGATGTATCCCATATTCTTCATTTTTCAGCCAAATTTAGCAGAATTTCTTAAATGTGTAGAACTGCCATTTGTACATTTTCTGAAAATCTGACCTATATATTGGTTTAAGTATTCATTACAAGATGTACATTAGCATATATTGATGGAATATCAAACATATACAGCCTAGTTGGTCATAGAGCTGAGGCAAATATTGATGGAATATCAAACATATACAGCCTAGTTGGTCATAGAGCTGAGGCATTCAGTTGGAATATCAAACATGCACAGCCTTGTTGGTCATAGAGCTGAGGCATTCAGTTGGAATATCAAACATGCACAGCCTTGTTGGTCATAGAGCTGAGGCAAATATTGATGGATTATCAAACATGTACAGCCTAGTTGGTCATAGAGCTGAGGCAAATATTGATGGAATATCAAACATGTACAGCCTTGTTGGTCATAGAGCTGAGGCATTCAGTTGATTTCGATTTGTATTTGTTTTATTCCTTAGTATTTTGTTGTGTTTATTTAGTTCATTCCACGCCTGGAAGGACATCTAGATAAGGGTCAGATTTTCAGAAAATGTACAATTCAATAACCCAAATTTCAGACGAACATAAAGTTACAAAATACAGTTCAACCTAACCAAACAGATTGCTAGAATCAATGCAATGCCGAATATACTCAGATTTACCTAGTATTGACCAAATTGCAGCCTAATTTAGCAGAATTAACTAAATGTGCACAGCTGCCAATTGTAGATTTTCTGATAATCTGACCCATATAAATGCATTTAAGGTAAAAAAAAGTACAAGGACATAAGAAGATTGTAATTTGAATACAATATATGTAAGCACAAACATTCATTATTGAAAATGAAATATGTGATGTGTTCCAGGAAAATGAGTCATAAGTCGCAAAATATAGATTTTGAGATATCACAATATTTAAAAAGATGAGATTAAGTCGATTCCAATAACAGTAAACACTAGGACACCTAACATGTATTTCTATATTTTAAGGTTGATATTTTTATTTTTGAAAAAGAAAGTTTGCAATGTTTCTGGATGGGTAATGGTAATTATACCAGCAAAGTAGCTAAATATACTCCATGTGAAGGCCTTCAAAATGCAAGGATATATTTGATACAATGTCCTGAAATTTGTTGTATAGATTTATATGACCATAAGGGCTAGACTCCCTAATATTTCAATAAAGAGATCTTGTGATAAAAATACATCAATTTATATCAATATCAATATTTTCAATTTTGCGACTTGTGACTCATATTCCTGGAACATATCTAATGTGAATCTATAAAGTGTATTGTACCCAGTTTCCACGTTGGAGGACATTAATACCAACTCTTTTTCTTGCAGCAACTGTGTTATAGTAGTTATAACAATGAGAAAGGCTGCATCGCCCCTGCGGTAAGTTCACCTACACACACTAATACATTATACTGGTCAGGGAATGCATCAGTCAATGTAAAGTGCTTCTGAATTGTTACCACTTATGTAGACTACACACTTAAGAGTATATTGGATATAGTGGTTGTTGAACTAGAAATCAAAAAGGAGAGACTTTCAAGAATAAGGAGTAATACCTTTTAGGAACAACAATTTAGGAACAACTTACTAATATATGCAGGGCTCCTACGCTCGACACTGCGACACGCTCCCCTTAGCGTGCGACACATAGCTTCCAAAAGGCTGATAAAATTTGACATGAGACATCCAGAAATGAATTAAAAATAGACATGAGACAGTGGACACATGGACAAAAATTCTTATCATGCGACACTCAGACACAGTCATAAAAAATGGGACCCATGTGTACCTCTCTTTATACCGAATGGCACAATGTAGGTTTATAATTGGGTCATGACGAGCTGCAGATAGGAACTTGTCCCTCTGTTCTGCAACTCGTCTCGACCCGATTATAAACTGTACAGAGTGCCTTTTGGTATTTATTACATACTGATTATAAACCATACAGAGTGCCATTTGGTATTTATTACATACTGATTATAAACCATACAGAGTGCCATTTGGTATTTATTACACACTGATTATAAACCATACAGAGTGCCATTTGGTATTTATTACATACTGATTATAAACCATACAGAGTGCCATTTGGTATTTATTACACACTGATTATAAACTGTACAGAGTGCCATTTGGTATTTATTATATACTGATTATAAACCATACAGAGTGCCATTTGGTATTTATTACATACTGATTATAAACCGTACAGAGCGCCTTTTGGTATTTATTACATACTGATTATAAACCATACAGAGTGCCATTTGGTATTTATTATATACTGATTATAAACCATACAGAGTGCCATTTGGTATTTATTACATACTGATTATAAACCGTACAGAGCGCCTTTTGGTATTATTACATACTGATTATAAACCGTACAGAGTGCCTTTTGGTATTTATTACATACTGATTATAAACTGTACAGAGTGCCATTTGGTATTTATTACATACTGATTATAAACCGTACAGAGCGCCATTTGGTATTTATTACATACTGATTTGTAGATTCATCTGTTATATTTCCCTTATTACTGTATTTCTTGCCAAATTATCAGAACTTTGCTTGAAAACTTTTGAGACTTGCAAGGCAGTGCTACGTAGCAGAGCGCAATGTCACCAAAAGCGCAACATCGGCAAACCAATGAAATTGCCTCCTATGGGTCATGTGTTTGTGCCCCGCTCAGATAGCAATATTTGACTTTTCAAATAGCACCCCTGATTCACGCTCTTGTAATGACATACATATGTAATAAAGTGTTGAAATATATACTAATGAGTCAAGGAAGGCAGAAGAGCATCTCACATCTTTATTCCTCAGTGGCTCATTTTGCCCAGGAAACAAAGCCAGAACAAATTACATTTGCCTGCACTTCATCAGGAGCTTGTTCTCTTCTCAGACACTAACAAGTTTAACCTTATATAAGTATAATATATATATGCATATTATATAACTGGGAGTTCTGTATCTTTGAACTGATGTAGAACTAGTGCTTTATCGATGGGACTTGTTTTATGACGTCCCGTCTAAAGGAAGAAGAGGGCACATACTAATAAACTTGTGGCACTCGTTCTACGAGGGCAAGAGAAATGTAGAACTCATTTTCTGGCGGAGTGATCAAAACACTCAGCCTCCAGCTTTGTTTCCAGCTTGTGTTGTATCACTCTGCCGGAAAACGAGTTCTACATTTCCGGCCTGCTCCAAACTCGGTTCCATAAGTGGTTAATACTGAATATCTGAGAGATAACACCACCTGTCGATATCACAAGATGTCTGGAATCCCATATATCAATTTATTATATACGCGCATGCTATATGGGAGGTGCTATAAGTGGGGTGCTTTAAAAATATTCATATAGGACGCATCCTATAAAAATGTAGTTGTCTATAAATAGCTCTGTTGATATACTTCGCGGAGCTTTGGCTCTCCACGAAGCATATAAACAAATCCCGCGATCGGTAATCCACCTGTGATTCTGGTACTATAATTATAGAAATACATAATGAAATCATTAAATAGAGCATTGAATTCTCTATCTAATGATATCAGTTTTATTAGTGTAGCTCAAGAAATGGCCGCGATATGAACGTTTTTATTCAACAATATTAGTACACCTACTCCACTGACAGTCCCACATCATTGAGTGAATAAACCGCCGCAAATTTTTGCCGTACGTAACTTATCGTCGCTCATTTACAAATGCAGATATCAAAATACCATGAACACCATGAGCAAGCTGAGAAAAATAGCTTGAAAACCATGTAAATATTTTTTTGGCGAAGCGAGTTTAACTATCAATTTGAGTGAGTTGAAGGGAACATAAAAGATTTGCGCAAAGTGACGGGAGTAGCATAGGCGTGACGGGGGCTGTCAGCGGGGCAGCAGGCTCTCTGAGACTTCTTTAATATTTTTGATATCTGATGACATATGATGAAATTTTATGCACATATAATAAATATAGAATGGAACTCGCTACGGCATTGTGCTTATGTGGACGAATCTCGTCCAATAAATTTTTGATTATTGCCGGCTTGTCCCAGTCTCTCTATATATAGCATAGATCTACAACAATATACTACCAGCAACAAGGCCTCTTCTTGTTGTTCTTCAGATTAAGTATTATTTCCATAATTCTTTATGATCATAGTCTACACAATGTCATATACCAAATAAATTAAACTGGTCAACCCTTAACTTCAGAACTGTGATGAATATGGAACAGGTGCTCCTGCTATTAGTATGTGTGGTGGCGAGGAACCTTGCTTCTATTGCTGTGAATCAGATGGCTGCAACATTGGGAATGAACCAGGGCAATGTATGTACAATTCATTCTTTATTTTATGCTCAAAGTTTTCCTGAACATAGCGTTACCACACATGTCATGTGGCACATAACTTATTGTATTTTGTTGCTGTTTCACAAGAAATTCTTATATAAAGCTGCATTTACAACAAAACAAATGTTTCCAAATTGACTCATATTATGATTTATAGGACTGGATTTATCAATATTCTGCTGTTATATATATATATAACATGTGATGTGTTTCAGGAAAATGAGTCATAAGTCGCAAAAAATAGATTTTGAGATACCATTATATTTGAAAAGTTGAGATCAAGCCGATTCCAATGATAGTAAACAGTCTAATAATCTAATAAGTATTTCTAGATTTTAAGTTTGATATTTTCGTTTTGGAAAAAAAAGTTTGCAATATTTCTGGGGGTCACTAAACAGTAAAGTTACTAAATGTAGTCCATATGAGGACCTTTAAAACGAAAGGATATATTACATAGATTGTCCTGAAATTTGATACTTCGATTGATATAGCTATAAGTGATCAACCCACCAAAAATTAGAAGATTCCAATAATGTGATCTTGTGAAAAAAACACTTTGAAAAATATCAATTTTGCGACTTATGACTCATTTTCCTGAAACACATCACATATATGTTTATACAAGACTTTAAAGGCTAATCTCCAAGAGAAAACTGCCACCAGTGAGCGATAATAAGTGAAGCCATTGTAAGAAAGGATCAGGCAGGTCCTCCAAATACAAATGAGGCGTTTTAGAAGCCCTGTAGCAAAAAACAATCCGAGAAAACCAACCAAAGTTTTGAGCCAATGACTTTAAGATGAGTCGGAAAATAATGGAACAAAAAGTAGAAAATTATTTACCAACGTGAGCTTGCTTGTTTAATGATTGTGCAGTTGGTAAGACAATATGTGATCCGTTTTAGGAAAATATGTCATAAGTCACAAAATATGGATTTTGAGATAAAAATATCAAACCTAAAATATAAAAATACATATTAGGTGTCCTAGTGTTTACTATCATTGAAATTAGCTTCCTCTCCTCTTTTCGAATATGATGATATCTCAAAATCCATATTTTGCGACTTATGACTCATTTTCCTGAAACACGTCACACATTTCATCTCACATTGAATTATTCATGCAACTTTGTTCAAATCACTTCCATTTCAGACACTACCACACCGACGCCTATATCCACTACAACTGCTGTGATGACAAATTATTTCCAGGTAGGTGCACCACTTCCACCTCATTATATGTTGTTTGTTTTTATATCACAAGTCCCCGTTTTGGATGACAAAGACAACAATAAATAGATGGAACGAACTCACTAGTGCGTACGTTCATTTGTTATGCACCGAGAGCCGACGACGAAAGAGATTCGAGGGCTTTAGCCCGAGAATCCTTTCGTCGGAGGCTCGAGGTTCAAATGAACGTACACACTAGTGAGTTCGTTCCATATTTATTACATCCCTTTTTATTTTTATTAATAAGAAATATGAATAAATCAAAAGAAAAAAGTCCCTCTGCTGCGAATCGGATACGCCACGAGTCAGACGCGTGAATAGCTGTCAGTCAGACTGAGCCTGTCAGGCTATCGGTGCTAGTTAATGAAATAAGTTATTATCATCGATATACTTTAGCAAAATCGCATTTTACATATGATTCTTCCATTGAACTTTTCATTTAAAGTCCCTAGCTTTATTATTTCCAGAGAAAATTGGTAAAACGATCGTGTGGGCGATAATATGAGCTTCGCAAGATCCAAATAAGAGCCCTCACTTGTAGGCATTTAGTGTGTCATCGAAGAGCAGGAAATTTGCTATTAAATGAAAGTTTTTCCAGCCTTCTACGCCTATTAGAAGTTAATCTAACCTTTATTCTTCGATCTGTCGAATCATTGCTTGTCAATCTGCGTTAATAAGTACCGAATTTAGGAGAAACGATCGGGCCTTCTTCATGACAGTGCAACACGTCTATGTACATAGCAACTTGAACAAGGGGCATGTTCGATTCGCTACCAATTCGCTATAGGATCTTTGTTCATGGCGGGTCTACATGATATACTTATTAGCTAAATAGAATATTTAAATGGCATTTTCCGATAGAACTTGTTTTGAAGATTAACTTCTAATCGACGTAGAAAGCTGGTACAACTTTTGTTAAATAGCAAATTGCCTATTCTTTACCGACGGCGAATCGGTAGCGAATCGGATACGCCAAACTGGGCTCACTGTCACACGGCGATCTAGTGGTGCACCCGGTGCTGTCAGAGTCAAGTGGCATATTCGATTCGCTATAGGATCTTTGTTTATGGTGGGTCTACGTTGATATACTTTAGCAAAATAACATTTTTTAATGCTATTATCTGGTAGAACTATTCATTTTGAAGCTTTATATTTATTATTTTAAGAGAAATTAAGGTGAACGATCGGTGGCCCATTAATACACAATTTGACCTCTGGTGATCAGGCTTAGCTGCCGGACCTACTGGGCGATTAGAACCTGTAGTTGTAGTGGGGGTTCGTTGTCTGTTTGCTTAGGGACCCCCACCGAGGCGATAGCCGAGGTGGGGTCCCGGGCAAACAGACAACGAACCCCCACTACAACTGAAGGTTCTAATTGCTTTAGTCTCGAATTGTTGGGATTCACCATCACTTTCAAATTGAAAAACAACAATAACAATTCATTCTCTAAACCCCCACACACACTCAGCGCACGCTCCCGCTCGTGTTCACCAGTGCGTGACGACCACGTTACACCACCCGTCCATAGCATACCAACAAATCTCAACAATTCGAGACTAATTTCGTTATGCACCTGGAGGTGCATAATTTACATGTTATGCACCTGCTTGTCTAGGTGGTGCATACAATGCTGAAGGTATAGGCAACTACAGCAGAGGGGTGTAATAAATACCTTTATCTCCGCCAATCAAATCTCACTAAACATAAGTGCCTTGGTAGAGGGCGTATCACACATGTGTGATACATCTAAACATATCACACATGTGTGGTACATCTAAACATATCACACATGTGTGATACACCTAAACATATCAGCACATGTGTGGTACATCTAAACATATCACACATGTGTGGTACATCTAAACATATCACACATGTGTGATACATCTAAACATATCACACATGTGTGATACACCTAAACATATCACACATGTGTGATACATCTAAACATATCACACATGTGTGGTACATCTAAACATATCACACATGTGTGGTACATCTAAACATATCAGCACATGTGTGGTACATCTAAACATATCACACATGTGTGGTACATCTAAACATATCAGCACATGTGTGGTACATCTAAACATATCACACATGTGTGGTACATCTAAACATATCACACATGTGTGATACATCTAAACATATCACACATGTGTGATACACCTAAACATATCACACATGTGTGATACATCTAAACATATCACACATGTGTGATACATCTAAACATATCAGCACATGTGTGATACACCTAAACATATCACACATGTGTGATACATCTAAACATATCACACATGTGTGATACACCTAAACATATCACACATGTGTGGTACACCTAAACATATCACACATGTATGATACATCTAAACATATCACACATGTATGATACACCTAAACATATCACACATGTGTGATACATCTAAACATATCACACATGTGTGATACACCTAAACATATCACACATGTGTGATACATCTAAACATATCACACATGTGTGATACATCTAAACATATCACACATGTGTGATACACCTAAACATATCACACATGTGTGGTACATCTAAACATATCACACATGTGTGATACACCTAAACATATCACACATGTGTGATACATCTAAACATATCACACATGTGTGATACATCTAAACATATCACACATGTGTGATACATCTAAACATATCACACACGTGTGATACACCTAAACATATCACACATGTGTGGTACATCTAAACATATCAGCACATGTGTGATACATCTAAACATATCACACATGTGTGATACATCTAAACATATCACACATGTGTGATACATCTAAACATATCACACATGTGTGATACATCTAAACATATCACACATGTGTGATACATCTAAACATATCACACATGTGTGGTACACCTAAACATATCAGCACATGTGTGATACACCTAAACATATCACACATGTATGATACATCTAAACATATCACACATGTATGATACATCTAAACATATCACACATGTGTGATACATCTAAACATATCACACATGTATGATACACCTAAACATATCACACATGTGTGGTACATCTAAACATATCACACATGTGTGATACACCTAAACATATCACACATGTATGATACATCTAAACATATCACACATGTGTGATACACCTAAACATATCACACATGTGTGATACATCTAAACATATCACACATGTGTGATACATCTAAACATATCACACATGTGTGGTACATCTAAACATATCAGCACATGTGTGATACATCTAAACATATCACACATGTGTGATACATCTAAACATATCAGCACATGTATGATACACCTAAACATATCAGCACATGTGTGATACACCTAAACATATCACACATGTGTGATACATCTAAACATATCACACATGTATGATACACCTAAACATATCAGCACATGTGTGATACATCTAAACATATCAGCACATGTGTGGTACATCTAAACATATCACACATGTGTGATACATCTAAACATATCACACATGTGTGATACATCTAAACATATCACACATGTGTGATACATCTAAACATATCACACATGTGTGATACACCTAAACATATCACACATGTGTGATACACCTAAACATATCACACATGTGTGATACATCTAAACATATCACACATGTGTGATACACCTAAACATATCACACATGTGTGATACATCTAAACATATCACACATGTGTGATACACCTAAACATATCACACATGTGTGATACATCTAAACATATCACACATGTGTGATACACCTAAACATATCACACATGTGTGATACATCTAAACATATCAGCACATGTGTGATACACCTAAACATATCACACATGTGTGATACATCTAAACATATCACACATGTGTGATACATCTAAACATATCACACATGTGTGATACATCTAAACATATCACACATGTGTGATACATCTAAACATATCACACATGTGTGATACACCTAAACATATCAGCACATGTGTGATACACCTAAACATATCACACATGTGTGATACATCTAAACATATCAGCACATGTGTGATACACCTAAACATATCACACATGTGTGGTACATCTAAACATATCAGCACATGTGTGATACATCTAAACATATCAGCACATGTATGATACACCTAAACATATCACACATGTGTGATACACCTAAACATATCAGCACATGTGTGATACACCTAAACATATCACACATGTGTGATACATCTAAACATATCAGCACATGTGTGATACACCTAAACATATCACACATGTGTGGTACACCTAAACATATCACACATGTGTGATACATCTAAACATATCAGCACATGTGTGATACACCTAAACATATCACACATGTGTGGTACATCTAAACATATCAGCACATGTGTGATACATCTAAACATATCACACATGTGTGATACATCTAAACATATCACACATGTGTGATACACCTAAACATATCACACATGTATGATACACCTAAACATATCACACATGTATGATACATCTAAACATATCACACATGTATGATACATCTAAACATATCACACATGTGTGATACACCTAAACATATCAGCACATGTATGATACACCTAAACATATCACACATGTGTGATACATCTAAACATATCACACATGTGTGATACACCTAAACATATCAGCACATGTGTGATACATCTAAACATATCACACATGTGTGATACATCTAAACATATCACACATGTGTGATACACCTAAACATATCACACATGTATGATACATCTAAACATATCACACATGTGTGGTACATCTAAACATATCACACATGTATGATACATCTAAACATATCACACATGTGTGATACACCTAAACATATCAGCACATGTATGATACACCTAAACATATCACACATGTGTGATACACCTAAACATATCACACATGTGTGATACACCTAAACATATCACACATGTGTGATACACCTAAACATATCACACATGTGTGATACACCTAAACATATCACACATGTGTGGTACATCTAAACATATCAGCACATGTGTGATACACCTAAACATATCACACATGTATGATACATCTAAACATATCACACATGTGTGATACATCTAAACATATCACACATGTGTGATACATCTAAACATATCACACATGTGTGATACACCTAAACATATCACACATGTATGATACATCTAAACATATCACACATGTATGATACATCTAAACATATCACACATGTGTGATACACCTAAACATATCACACATGTGTGATACACCTAAACATATCACACATGTGTGATACACCTAAACATATCACACATGTGTGATACATCTAAACATATCACACATGTGTGATACATCTAAACATATCACACATGTATGATACACCTAAACATATCACACATGTATGATACACCTAAACATATCACACATGTGTGATACACCTAAACATATCACACATGTATGATACATCTAAACATATCACACATGTGTGATACACCTAAACATATCACACATGTATGATACACCTAAACATATCACACATGTGTGATACATCTAAACATATCACACATGTGTGATACATCTAAACATATCAGCACATGTGTGATACACCTAAACATATCACACATGTGTGATACACCTAAACATATCACACATGTGTGATACACCTAAACATATCACACATGTATGATACACCTAAACATATCACACATGTGTGATACATCTAAACATATCACACATGTGTGATACACCTAAACATATCACACATGTATGATACACCTAAACATATCACACATGTGTGATACATCTAAACATATCACACATGTGTGATACATCTAAACATATCACACATGTGTGATACATCTAAACATATCAGCACATGTGTGGTACATCTAAACATATCACACATGTGTGATACATCTAAACATATCACACATGTGTGATACATCTAAACATATCACACATGTGTGATACATCTAAACATATCACACATGTGTGATACATCTAAACATATCAGCACATGTGTGATACATCTAAACATATCACACATGTGTGGTACATCTAAACATATCACACATGTGTGATACATCTAAACATATCACACATGTGTGATACATCTAAACATATCACACATGTGTGATACATCTAAACATATCACACATGTGTGATACATCTAAACATATCACACATGTGTGATACATCTAAACATATCACACATGTGTGATACACCTAAACATATCACACATGTATGATACATCTAAACATATCACACATGTGTGGTACATCTAAACATATCATACATGTATGATACACCTAAACATATCACACATGTATGATACACCTAAACATATCACACATGTATGATACACCTAAACATATCACACATGTGTGATACATCTAAACATATCAGCACATGTGTGGTACATCTAAACATATCACACATGTGTGGTACATCTAAACATATCACACATGTGTGATACATCTAAACATATCACACATGTGTGATACACCTAAACATATCACACATGTGTGATACATCTAAACATATCACACATGTATGATACACCTAAACATATCACACATGTGTGATACATCTAAACATATCACACATGTGTGATACACCTAAACATATCACACATGTGTGATACATCTAAACATATCACACATGTGTGATACACCTAAACATATCACACATGTGTGATACATCTAAACATATCACACATGTGTGGTACACCTAAACATATCACACATGTGTGATACACCTAAACATATCACACATGTATGATACATCTAAACATATCACACATGTGTGATACATCTAAACATATCACACATGTGTGGTACACCTAAACATATCACACATGTGTGATACACCTAAACATATCACACATGTATGATACATCTAAACATATCACACATGTATGATACATCTAAACATATCACACATGTGTGATACATCTAAACATATCACACATGTGTGATACACCTAAACATATCACACATGTGTGATACATCTAAACATATCACACATGTGTGATACACCTTGTACACATTTAGGAAATTCTCCTAAATTAGGCTGAAAAATGATGAATACTGGGTATATCTGAGTACATTTAGTATCGCACTGATTTAAAGTATCAGTTCTGTTATGTTAAACTGTATTTTGAAGCTCAGTTTTGTCTTAAATGTGGGATATTGGAGAGGATTGGAGAAGGCCAATTGTACATATTCTGGACATCTGACCCAAGTACTTGTCTCCCCACTCTGTTGTCCATTCCTAGAGAACCTGACCCACATAACACATTGTTTCTTTCAGCTGGAAACAGATTGCTCTTCTCCGCTGGAGGTTAGTGAGGATGGTGGCGAGGTTGTCATTGAGTTCAAGAGTCGTATGAGTGCCTCAGACATATGTGGGAGCACCTCCAACTGTAAGGTTTTTGCAGTAATAGACATTCAGGAAAAGTATAGGCCAAGGTAATGTATTCCATGTTGAAATATTTCTGGGCTTTCTTTGTAGTAAATAATCAGTTGCTATTAAATTGTTTCAACAGAATTTTAAAAACATTTTCGGCTTGACTTGATTTTTTTTTAAAATCTGGGTGTTTATGAGCAAATTAAAAGATAAGAGTGATCAAGTATGAAAACAATTCAGTGATTTTCCAGGCCCATTTCAGTGATTTTCCAGGCCCATTTCAGTGATTTTCAGGCCCATTTCAGTGATTTTCCTGGCCCATCTCAGTAATATTGCAGACCCATTTCAGTGATTTTCCTGGCCCATCTCAGTAATATTGCAGACCCATTTCAGTGATGGGACAAGGGATTTGAAGATGAACATTCACTGCTATACATGTTCATAGTACATGTACATAGTTCATAGTTGAACAATAATTATAGTGACCTTTATAGCAAAGCCTTCAACACTCAACACTTGTCTGAAGATGACCATTAATTGCTATATATGCCTTCGCAAGGAAGAATATCAACCTTATTTGTTTATTCTGATTCACCATGAAGTTCCTTAAAGTTAAAAGAAAAACAAATGACAGTATTTGTGCAATAAGTAGAAACATTGTACAAGACTGTTCCATTCCTGGCAGGTGCTACAACATGAGACCTTTGCGACAAGCTTCCTGTGAACCAGATGAGGAACCAGCTGCCCTTTCCCCGAGTGCATGGTCAGTGAGAATTACAGATGACAACTGGGAGAATACACGTCACATGATAATACGAGCTGTCAATGATGGGCAGGCAGACGGGCTCCAGACCCGCAATGTGTACTTGAAGTATGTGAAGACAATGGGTAACGGTAATGTTGTTGTGGATGAAGGACTGGAGAGCACATGTACCCTGGAGATAAGTGATCCTGGGCTGCTCAGTGAAACCTGCAAGTCTACAAACGACCCACATATGACAACATTTGATGGGCTGTAAGTTTGTGCCACTACTCATATAATAAACTGTTACCATCCATTTATACATATAGAGCACCCTGTTTCATCATCATTATGTATCTAGAGTGATTTACTAGTGATTTATGTGGGGTTGTCATGGCAACCGATCTGTTTTTTCACTCAGATTACTGGTAAATTCAAATTTATAATTTTTTTCTATTTTCATGATTGAAACCATGTATATCTGTTAACTAACTCGTTGGTTTCAGTTGCTTACAATATTGACGCTCCTTCAACCAACTTTTTAGTTAACTTGTTGGAACACACATGCATACTAACCTCCACACCCTAAACTTAATAGCGCCCTAAATTAAAGGGCTAATTAAAGGGCTTTAACACGCTGGGCCAAGAGAACCCACAAAACATTCAAATGCACAAAACACACCACACACAACCACACACACATCAACAGCACACCATACAAGAAAACATAAAACCAGACACCTGGTGTACCATATGTATATATGTTGATAGATACTATCATTTCAATGTTATTAGTTCTTATTTTTAGTTACATTATATAGCCATGCACCTAGTTAGTTAAAACCACACTAGACACAGCGCCAGGCAGAATATCATTAAAGATGCTGTGAGCTTTGGTCCTTAACCTGTATGGAACACCCATGCATACTAACCTCCACACCCAAAACTTAATAGCGCCCTAAATTAGTGCTCTGTTGTACACAACAAATCATATAGATCCAACACTCATTATATATTTTGCTTTCAAGTCGTTATGAGCATCAACTGTCTGGGATTTACCTGATGTATGCCAACGATGTCAAGCATACCTTGGTTGTTGCCCAGTATGAGCCGTGTGGTGGCAGTGCTGCCCCCACCTGTAATTGTGCTATCGCCATCGCCTACTATGACTTTGTCATCGTCTATGATGTGTGCTCAGGAGCAACTGGAGCAAGTGGAAATCTTAAATACTACTCTGGAAGTGGTGTTGTGCCACTTGGCTTACAGGTTTCCTCCACAACTGGCTCAAACCCTCAGCACAGAGTAAGTGCACCATTTAGTACAGACAATAGAACGGTGCTAGTAATCTGAATAATTATTAGACTCAATCCCCAAGAATCTGGTTCTCTATATTTTGTCACTTAATTTTAGTAAATGGACAAAATTTTGTTGCTAAGGACTAGTAAAGTCTATGTCAATTTGTCAGGCTATCAAAGTGTTTTTGTTAATTGTCCCTGGATGCCTCTGTTTTTTGTTGGTCAAAAGTACAGGCCATGTTGATTGTGGTCTGATAGTGAGAATGGTCACCTTAACAGGTGTCCTTACTTCTCTTACCTCCTGATTGGGACTGAGGTGAAGTGACCTAATTATGGGTTGGCAGTGTTAATGAGATTCCACTGTATGTATTATATACTATTTGTTGTCTTACAGGTCATTCTACCATATGGAACACGAGTCACGTTTGGTCGCTTTGGAACTGGCATTGGCTACATCTACATCACTGCCTCACCATGTGATGTTGGAAATTTGAATAGTAAAGGTATGTTATAAATGGGCTTTACTGGCACTGTACATGTGAATAGTAAAGGTATGTTATAAATGGGCTTTACTGGCACTGTACATGTGAATAGTAAAGGTATGTTATAAATGGGCTTTACTGGCACTGTACATGTGAATAGTAAAGGTATGTTATAAATGGGCTTTACTGGCACTGTACATGTGAATAGTAAAGGTATGTTATAAATGGGCTTTACTGGCACTGTACATGTGAATAGTAAAGGTATGTTATAAATGGGCTTTACTGGCACTGTACATGTGAATAGTAAAGGTATGTTATAAATGGGCTTTACTGGCACTGTACATGTGAATAGTAAAGGTATGTTATAAATGGGCTTTACTGGCACTGTACATGTGAATAGTAAAGGTATGTTATAAATGGGCTTTACTGGCACTGTACATGTGAATAGTAAAGGTATGTTATAAATGGGCTTTACTGGCACTGTACATGTGAATAGTAAAGGTATGTTATAAATGGGCTTTACTGGCACTGTACATGTGAATAGTAAAGGTATGTTATAAATGGGCTTTACTGGCACTGTACATGTGAATAGTAAAGGTATGTTATAAATGGGCTTTACTGGCACTGTACATGTGAATAGTAAAGGTATGTTATAAATGGGCTTTACTGGCACTGTACATGTGAATAGTAAAGGTATGTTATAAATGGGCTTTACTGGCACTGTACATGTGAATAGTAAAGGTATGTTATAAATGGGCTTTACTGGCACTGTACATGTGAATAGTAAAGGTATGTTATAAATGGGCTTTACTGGCACTGTACATGTGAATAGTAAAGGTATGTTATAAATGGGCTTTACTGGCACTGTACATGTGAATAGTAAAGGTATGTTATAAATGGGCTTTACTGGCACTGTACATGTGAATAGTAAAGGTATGTTATAAATGGGCTTTACTGGCACTGTACATGTGAATAGTAAAGGTATGTTATAAATGGGCTTTACTGGCACTGTACATGTGAATAGTAAAGGTATGTTATAAATGGGCTTTACTGGCACTGTACATGTGTTGCTCCAAAACTCCAAATCTGTCATTCGAAATAATATGTGTTAAATGGAGCAAAAACCTCAGTTGATGAATCAATAGGTGGTCATAACAAATTAATTCCGTGAACAGTGGAACACACTGCATTTTATTACCAAATGGCATGATGTAGGTTTATAATTGGGTCAAGACAAGCTTGAAGAAGAGAACACTTGCTGAAAGGGGTTCATCATGGTTTGATTCATTCCCTCCTCACTTATACTATCGAAACCACTCACTCACCCACCACCTATAGCCACCTTATGACACTAAGTTCAGAATATTATCACTTTCACCCATATCATCTCATCTCCTCATTAATAATCATTATAACAGTATCATGTTATCTACAAACATCCTACATAATGGAAATTGTGGTTGAATTGACTAATTTATGTCATATACCTATTCTAAAGTGAAATTTGAATATACGCATGTGATCAACCTTTCAGTATTTGATTTCATATAACATCATGTCACCCACCTATAATTAAAACGGCAGTCCTAATAGCAACAAAAATCAGGGCATGCGGAAAACCGGTGTATGCATCGAAATTGTTTTGGTTAAAATGTACAAACCTTCTGAATAAAAATCTTGTCCAAAAAAAATGTAATTATAGAACTTGTGTATATATACCCATCTATACAATCAAGAATATTAGTGAAAACATTAAGCTTATGTGCTTCATAATCTACAAATTTATTGAAACCTTATAATGAATTCTCAGAAGCGTTACTTAAACAATTTTCTTTTAAACAGGGCTTTGTGGAGACGTGTTCCAAGTTCCTGCGGATGATTTTATTCTTCGTGATGGCAGTTATTATAAGGACATACCAGAGGATGATAGGGAAGAACCTCCCCCTGGCTCATATGGAGACCATCCACTAGAATTCTCCCATTCATGGGAGTAAGTGACTTCATCATCTTTCTTTTTTTTCATATAAGGCATTGAATATTGACTTTTATTACACCCCTGTGCTGTTGCTTCCTATACCTTCAGCATTGTATGTCACACTTGGTCAAAGTGGTGCATAACATGTGAGTTATGTCACCCTGGGGACATACAACAAGTAGGTCCGCCCAAAACGTAAATTACTTCTTTTATTTTTAATTATTGATATTTTTTATTTTTTAATGGGGTGTAATAAATATGGAACAAAGCTCGGGTGAAGTCTTCACACTTGTTAGTGACCTCGGGAGCACAGAAGATCTCGGGCTAACGCCCTCTAACTTCCCGCGCTCCCTCGGTCAATAACAAGTGTACAGACCTCCCCCTTGCTAGGTTCCATCTATGTACTAAACATCTAATGCTCTTGCTTCAATACACATATAATGGGCCAAGTCTTAAGGAAATCCATATTTTGCGACTTATGACTCATTTTCTTGAAATGGTTTCCAATGGTGGTAAACATTATGGACACTAAATAAGTATTTCTATATTTCAAGTTTGATATTTTAATTTCTGAATAAAAAGTGTTCAATATTTCTGGGTGACCAATTACTAGAAAAGTAGGTAAATGTACTCCATAGGATGATCTTAGAAATGCATTGATATATTTAATACACTATCCTGAAATTTGGTCCCTGTAGTCCTATATATGAGTGGATACTCCAAAAATAAAAACATTCGAAAAAGGAGATAAATGACTTTTTAAAAATATGAATTTTGCGACTTGTGACTCATTTTCCTGAAACACATCACCTTTGAACAAAAGCTGATTGAAAACTCCATACACATAATGTACATGATGAGGCATAACATTAATCATATTCCAAGTGAAGGATTATGATGGTTTCATATCTAATTATTGCTACTAAATGTGATGTGTTTCAGGAAAATGAGTCATAAGTCGCAAAAATGATATTTTTCAAAGTGTTTATTTTATATGATCACTTCATTGGAATGTTTTGATTTTTAGGGAGGTTATCACTTACAGTTACATCCGTTGATGTATCAAATTTCAGGACAATATATTAAATATATCCTCTCGTTTTGAAGGTCCTCATATGGAGTATATTTAGTTATTTTACTGGTTATTGCCCCGCAGAAATATTGCAAATTTTTCTTTTCACAAATAAAAATATCAAACTTAAATTCTGGAAATACTTATTAGAGTAATAGACTGTTTACTATCATTGGAATCGGCTTGATCCCATCTTTTCAAATGTAATGATATCTCAAAATCTACTTTTTGCGACTTATGACTCATTTTCCTGAAAGACATCACAAATGTATTCACATGATTATAAGAAATGGTATTGACTCAACTAACTGTGTACATTGACTCATCACTGTTTAGGGCGGAGGCTAGTGAGGCGGCTATATTCACTGGTAGGTACTATGAAATGGTATTGACTGAACTAACTGTGTACATTCACTCCTCACTGTTTAGGGCGGAGGCTAGTGAGGCGGCTATATTCACTGGTAGGTACTATGACGAGGCACCACTTGGACCCAGTCCCTGTGAATGTACCAACCCCAGCTGTTCCAATATCAACTGTGCGCCGGAGAATTCATTTGATTCCTGTGCAACATCTGGTAGGTCAAATAACTGAAATACATCTATTATTATTAAAGCTACAATCCCATCTAGCCATTTTCCCACAGACAAACAAATTGTTTCTCCTGTGTATTCATTCCCAACCCATCCAAAATTCATCAAGATAGAATATAGAAGGACTTAGTCTAATCCCAAATCTCCTCCCATATTGTTTATCTGGGTGTACACCAAAACCTAAACTGTAGCAAAAACAACCAGACAGAATCCTCCAAAACTTCGCTCAAATGACTTTTAGATGAGTTGGAAAAGAATAAAAGAAAGCTGTATAACATATATAGTAGGCAGAATGAATTAGCCATTCCTCTGTAGACTTCCACATGTACAACCACTGGATGACTTTGGTGTCAGAGTTTGGTGGATCCTGGGCATTGGATCTATTCTTGTGTCAGCCTATAATTGTTTACCTTGTCAGGGTAGACTTGCATGATTCTTGCATTTTTCATGTCAGGTTAAATTCCAATTAAGAAGTTTATAGTCTAAGGGGCCTTGTCCACCAAGCCAATTCACATGCGTTTTTGCACAGCAGAGGACTCTTTTACAAAAATTTGTATTGGGTGTTACCGATATCAGCGACCCGACCCGGTTTGGTCCGGTCCAGTCCCCACCTGATTTCCCATCCTGATGAATATCATCATACAAATTACATTGCTGAAAATAATAAATGTGCATTTATTTCTTGTCAAATCGGTATGATACTCGGCGACTAACCAGCAAATCGGCAAGGTGAAAGTTTTGTGATATTAGAGGTACCAAGGTCGGTTTCCGAGGTCTGGGTCGGACCAGATCGTCACCAGGACCGGACTCGACTCCTGTCCCATACCGACCCGACCTCCGACCTCTGACCTCCAATCACAGAGGCATTCATTTTACATACAATTCAGGAGCAGATCCAGGATTTTCAAAAGGAGGGGGCGCACTTTCAAATTTTATTTTAAAGAACATAATTATTCACATGTTATATTCTAATTAATTGCTCAGCATTTGTTCTACAATACTTTGAATATTCACAGATTTCAAACATAAAATCGACCATGATGAAAGTACTAAATAATCTCAATCTTAATCTAATCATAATCGCTCAAAAGGAGTTTTTGTTCTGTGCGAAATACTTGACCAGAAATCATTTGTTAAACTTAAGGGCTTGGGTTTTGAACATTTCTTAAATGCAGCATTAGTTATGCCTCTTCACCATTCAAGGATTCATTTCAAGAGCATCCAAGTATTTTCCTTAATGCCCAATTTCATTATATATATTCTATTAGACATGTTACGTCTAAAGATTAAAGTAACATTGGGGAACTCTCCAAACTCACATTGGTTTCTGAGAATTATTAAATTGTATAAGGTAATAAAGATCAGAAAGCCAGTGCTATCTGTACATTAAGGTTTCATGAAATAGTTTGTGTTTATATCATCAACTATAACCAAGTATTTCATAAAAAGAGAAGACAGAGAAAGAGAGAGACAGAAAGAGAGACAGAACTTAGATCTTTAGATTATTTAAGATATTGATTGATTTCTTTTCTTTCTGTTTCAATACACCCATGTGTACACCTTTTATGAAGCTCATAGAAGTTATTCATTGGATGATTTTTTGATCAATTTGAAAAAAACTGGTGATGGTGACGGCCATATTGGGTTATACATTTCTCTTTTCCTCTGTGTCTTTAATTCCAGATATCAGTTGGTTTGTTTATCTCATGTTGGGTTTGGAGGGGTGGGGATGTATAATTAATCAACGTTTTTAAAACATTCTATTAGCTCTACAAACTACTACAGACAACCCCGGATTAAATATTCTCCTAAGAAATATTGCCTAGATTAAATATAACAAGTACTAAGTTAAGAAATTATCAAGTTAAATTTGGTTTATCTAATTAATATTACAATTAGTGTCAACTTAATTTATATACCTGGCGTTTCCAATGGAAACGATTTCTCAGCCTCAATTACTTATGTCTGATGTCAGGCAGAAGACCTACCCTAGACACCTGTCTATTTAGAATGCTGGACCACCTCATTGTAAACAACATCTATTGCAATAAAGAATTCTTGAATTGAATTGAATTGAATTTATGACCAGTCACTGAGGACCATTGAAATCATGAACTCTGAAACATGTAGAGAAAGGGAGAAAAATGATAAACTTAGGGAAATACCTACGTAGAAATAAGATCCACTAGTCCTCCTGAGTTTCCACTAGTCCTCATAGACCAGAAGGTAAAATCTAATATGACACAAAAGACACACAAAAAAAAGTTGGTCGCAAAATGTTGGTCGGAAAAAATTGTCGTTAAAATAGTTGGTCGTTAAAAAAAGTTGGTCGTTGAAAAAAAGTTGGTCGTTAAAAAAAAGTTGGTCGTTGAAAAAAAGTTGGTCGGAAAAAAATTGGTCGAAAAAAAATTGTCGTTAAAAAATAGTTGGTCGTAAAAAAAGTTAGTCGTTAAAAAAAGTTAGTCGTAAATAAATTGGTCGAAAAAAAATTGGTTGTTAAAAAATAGTTGGTTGTAAAAAGTTGGTCGAAAAAAAATTGTCGTTAAAAAATAGTTGGTCGTAAAAAAAAATTGTCGTTAAAAAAAGTTGGTCGTAAAAAAAAAGTTTGTCGTAAAAAAAGTTTGTCGTAAAAAGTTAGTCGTAAAAAAAAATGGTCGTAAAAAATAGTTGGGTCGTAAAAAAAAAAGTTGGTCGTAAAAAAAGAGTTGGTCGTATAAAAAGTAATAAGCTAGGCTAGGCTAGGCTAAATAGTTGGTAACATACTTTTAAAATTTAGAAAATGTGTTTGGCAGTGTCCATTTGAGCACCTGAGGCAGAGGGGGGGGGGGGGGGAGGTGGGAGGGCCTTCTGCAGACCAACGAGTATGGAACAGGAGAGTGGGAGCTATGTCCGATGCTATACCCGAGCTTGTTTGACCCTGCTGGGAACCACAGTAAGGGGTCTGGTGGAGAAAATCGGGGAAAGGACCATAAAAGGCCATAAAATGCCATAAAACTCACATGTTCTGGCACATTTCAACTCATTAATTTATACAGAGAAATGGAAATATCACCACATTTAACATTGTTCCGATCTGATTTGCAGAATTACCATGAGACCTATGGATGGAGAGATCATTAGCTACACATTGATATGTTTTATGTGCTCCAAATCAAATCGGATCATATGATCAAATGGAAAAAACTGATTGAAAATTAGTCAACAAATGAATTACTTCATGATACTTGCTCAGTTTTATTTTATTTTCACAAATCAGGTGTACAGGTCCAGAGCTATAGATGTTCTTAACCTGATTGTGAAGTTATAAATCAGATTTATGCAATATTTAAACAATAATGAAAGAAACTTCACTTGCACTTCCAAAACGGAAAATGAGAGGGGAGGCTGAAGTCCCTTTAAGAAGTTACAAACAACCTCGGATGAAAGGGATGACCGCCTGGGCCATCAGATTCCAAGATAAGATGGGGAAATTTGTTACATCTTTCTGCCGACTCATGACTTCACACTCTTTTGAATTTATTCTCGTTGTGCAGACCTATCATGGTTGGAGAAGCATCTAACTAACAGCCAATCAACTCCCTTGGCTAAACCTAGAAAGGCTGTCAATCAGCCTTCAATAACATCTAGGTGTGAAATCTATGACTGATTGAAAGGATTAGATATGGCATCCTCGCCTGATGTCACATCTAAGCTTAAACACCTCACAGACAGTTAACCAAGTTATCAAGATGTAGATGCAGTATCAGTGATTGGCACATTTCATAGTGACCCATTTGTTTTCTCAGCTATAAATAGCTGAGAAAACAAAAACAGATATATCTTCTCTTTGCTTGTTGGCTGGAACTTGTCTTAATAATTAATCAATATCGGACTGGACTGCCGAATCGCCAGCCACTACCCAACCTTTTTTTCAGGAAATCGCCCATTATTTTTTATATTAGTAACACCCAATACAAACTTCTGTACTCTTTTGCACTAAATTCTGTGAGAATCGCATGAGAATTAGCTCAGTGGACTAAGCATTTAATAGTTTAGATATTATAGAAAATGACAATTTGGTAATTCTTACATATCTAGATTTTTGGAATTCGATTGACCTGCAACAAATCTAGCAATTGATCCAAGGGATTCATTTAGCTGTTCCCTATATATGATATGTTCCAGGAAAATGAGTCAATAGTCGCAAAATTGATATTTTTCAAAGTGTTTTTTTTTCACAATATCTCATTATTGGAATGTTCTAATTTTGGTGGGTTATCACTTATAGCTATATCAATCAATGTATCAAATGTCAGGACAATCTATGTAATAAGCCTATATTCTTTCATTTTAAAGGTCCTTATATGGACTACATTTAGTTACTCTACTGTGTATTGACCCCCAGAAATATTGGAAACATTTTTTCAAAAACGAAAATATCAAACTTAAAATCTAGAAATACTTATTAGATTTGTAGACTGTTTACTATCATTGGAATCGTCTTGATCTCATCTTTTCAAATATAATGGTACCTCAAAATCTATTTTTTGTGACTGATGACTCTATGCATGAATGACATATATGAAACTGTAGTATCTATGTATTACACACACAGGAGGTATGTCAGTAGTGCTAGGCCCCATCTTATCGCCTGAAGATCCAAGCAAGAGGAAGAGAAGGCGGAGAAGAAAGCGGCAAGCAGATAATGGACCTGGGGTAAGTCAATTCCATTGCTTTCAGATTATTGAATTTGAAACTAGTGTAGTTGGAGGCCAGGAGAGGGGCCAGGCAAGGACCAGAGTTATAGGGACAGTATTTGTGATCCGCTTCAGGAAAATTAGACATAAGTCGCAAAATATGGATTTTAAGATATCGCCATATGTAAAAAAGCGGAGATCAAGGTGATTCTCCAATGACAGTAAACACTAGGACACCTAATAAATATTTCTATATTTTAAATTGCATATTCTTATTTTTGAAAAAAAAGTTTGCAATATTTCTGGATTACCAGTAAAGTAACTATTATATACTTATTGATATAAAGCATTTAGTGAACAATAACCGCCAGTCTCATGGTGCATACAATTGTTTTCATTTAATTTCTTTATGCATTTCAGTATTATACTCTATTAATTCAATCATATGTCGGGTATGAAATATACATTTTATATGACAAGTTGCTCAATATTCCCTTAGCGAAGAAGAGTATTGAAAATTAAACCTTAAATCTTTGTTTTTTTAATTTTATAGACATTGAATCCTCACTCAGCATTGCTGGATTATACTAGTAATTGGAATATTTATTGGACTAAATTGCATAGCAATTTCAATAAATATTCAAATACTAGTACTGAGTTCCTTTCACTGTTCATTATATATGTTATATATTGAACATATAGATATATATGCTTAAAGAAGCCTCCAGGTGGTGCCACTAGACACTACATTCCCCTACCGCTGCCTCAGGCAGTCGTTGTCCAGCTGTTGTGGAGACCAGAAGTCTATTGTCGCTGGACTCACTTTTTTTTCAGTTTTTGTTTAATAAGGGCGATCAACAAGTCACCGGCTATTTGGCACAACCTCATTATCGTGTTCGTCTGATTGGAGATATGTGATGTGTTTCAGGAAAATGAGTCATAAGTCGCAAAATTGATATTTTTCAGAGTGTTATTTTCACAAGATCAAATTATTGGAAAGTTCTTTTTTTGGAGAGTTTGTCACTTGTAGTCATGTCAATCGATGTATCAAATTTCAGGACAGTCTATGTAATATATCCTTTCGTTTTAAAGGTCCTCATATGGACTACATTTAGTTACTTTACTGTTTATTGACCCCCAGAAATATTGGAAACTTTTTTTTTCATCAACGAAAATATCAAACTTAAAATCTATAAATACTTATTAGATTATTAGACTGTTTACTATCATTGGAATCGGCTTGATCTAATCTTTTCAAATATAATCATATCTCAAATTCTATTTTTTGCGACTTATGACTCATTTTCCTAAAACACCTCACATATATGCCTCTAGCATAGACAAATATTGATGTATAAACCTTTGTTTTGGGTTTTGAATCATCATAAAGTATCTAAAAGCTAAAAGAAAACCCAATAAACAATTAATTGTATGCATACAATAAAAATATTCTCATTGCACCCCACTTATGAAATGCACATAATAAAAGACTTTATATCATCCACGGCTAGGATTTTGGTACTCCAGGAAGAACATGGACGGAGGCACAAGCCATAAGCTATTGTGAGGGTCTGTTTGATGATTCAAGCCTCACCCAGCCCTGCAGGGACATCATTGGTGCAGATGCACTCTACTTTATTCAAGAAGTCTGTGTTGCAGATATCAGGGTAAGTCATCTGGTATATTATACTTTTGGGGCTTAAGCACTGAGCCAAAAACACCGCTCATCGTGAATTATAAAACTTTTCTTAATTTTTTGCCATTGTACTACATGAGAATATCAGGGCAATCCTGAAATTGTACAAAACAAAAATCTTTTTTAAAAAAACACACCTTCTTTTGGACTAATCTGGAATATGATACTTTAGCTTACTATCTCTATTTTTCCTTTAATATTCCTCTCATGTACCATCTTATACTATCTCATAATCTCTCATGCCATCTTATCTCAATTAGAAATAAGTATCTTTATTAATATTCGGAAGAAGGTACATGCACAGCCAAAAAATATTATGTGGAAAATCTTGAACGTCAGTTTATTATTTGTTAATACAATGGTCTTTTCCCTTGATATACTGATAAGTGCTTTTCCTAAAACCATCACTGATTGTTTGGACAGGCTCTAGATAAATTCCTTTATATTCCTTTTAGATTTTGAGATATCATCATTTTTTAAAAGATCTAGTGGATTCTTATTTTTTTTGTACAAATTTATTTATTCAGGTAATTTTTACAAAAATTATAGCACGCTCATCCGAAGATGAATTTTCGTTGTGCCCTGAGGTTACCATTAGTTTAACATATATATTGAAAGAGGGCATGATAAATATTACAACCATTCTAAATTTATGACAGATACAAATTATATTATATTTCGAAACAATGAGAGGGTATTAATGAGATGAGTGATATGATGATAATATACTCCAGTCTAGTTAGTGAATTACATGCAGCAAATTTGAGGTGTGAGAGGGTGCCAATGATTTTTGGACTTGTAACAACCACTTTGATATTCGATTAGGATGTATTTTGGAACATTGAACCTAGACATTTTTACAACAGAGGATACACATATTATGAAAGGTATTACATACATGATATAGAGTACGGTTTTAGAATGACATGCAGTACAACGACGAAGTAGCAATAGGATAACAAATCTACAATATTATGCATAGAGGGAGCTTGGAGAAACTATGTCCAGCTGGTGGTGCATAATTAGTCATTTATGCAATATATGTATAGTGCGAGAGTATGTACAATCGATTGCGCAGGACTAGGTACAATAAGATCATACCATAGCCAGGTCATACTGGCCCAGGTATTGGGGCCTGGAGGGCAAAGATGTGCCTTTTTAAAGATATTTTAAACCTAATGGGATCTCCCATCAACCTCAGATACGCAGGTAACCTATTCTTATGATAGTAAACATGAAGACATGTAAATACTTCTATATCTTAAGTCAGCAATATTTATTTAGGGTCACTAATAATGTCATCAATAAAGTGTAGTTAAATATACTCATACTAGGATAACCTCAGATATACCTAGAGATGTTCAATACAAAGTCTTGTAATGGTACATATATTTATGTTACTAGCAGTACTAAGCACCCTAACAATGATACTCACATATTATGTTGATATTCTCCTTCAGCTTGTGGATAACACGGCATATGCAGACTTGGCCTTGATAGCATTTGGGGAGTCATGCAGAGAGCTCATCATCGCTAGCCCCACCCTCGCAGACACAGCCGAAGGTATACATGTAGATAAAGTATTATTGAGTGATATTATTATACAGACAAGGTATTATTGAATAATATTATTATACAGATAAGGTATTATTGAGTCATATGATTATGTAGATAAGGTATTATTGAGTGATATTGTTATGTAGATAAGGTATGATTGAGTGATATTGTTATGTAGATAAGCTATTATTGAGTCATATGATTATGTAGATAAGGTATTATTGAGTCATATTGTTTTACAGACAAGGTATTATATTATTGAGTAATATTGTTATGTAGATAAAGTATGATTGAGTGATATTGTTATGTAGATAAGGTATTATTGAGTGATATTGTTATATAGATAAGGTATTACTGAGTCATATTGTTATGTAGATAATGTATTATTGAATGATATTGTTATACAGATAGGGTATTGAGTGATATTGTTATATAGATAAGGTATTATTTATTGACAATATCATAATAAGTCAATCAAGTAATGATACATGTTAATAATATCCCACACCCATGTTAACAGGTCTAGCAGCAGTGGATACGGTGTTGGACTTACTGTGCCCAGATGACTGTAACAACCATGGGGCCTGTACTCAGGGTGAGAGAAAGTTGTTACTATCTAATCTAAAGAGCAAAGCTTCTTCCAAATGTTATTATCATTACTAGCACCCCTTTCCATACACTCTATATGTTGTACAATTAATATACAATTTCTGGCACCTCATTCCTTTTATCAAAACATTGTACAATAATCATACAATTACTAGCACCCTGTTCCATTCACTCTAAACATTGTACAATAAACATACAATTACTAGCACCCTGTTCCATTCACTCTAAATATTGTACAATAATCATACAATTACTAGCACCCTGTTCCATTCACTCTAAACATTGTACAATAATCATACAATTACTAGCCCCCTGTTCCATTCACTCTAAACATTGTACAATAAACATACAATTACTAGCACCCTGTTCCATTCACTCTAAACATTGTACAATAATCATACAATTACTAGCACCCTGTTCCATTCACTCTAAACATTGTACAATAATCATACAATTACTAGCACCCTGTTCCATTCACTCTAAACATTGTACAATAATCATACAATTACTAGCCCCCTGTTCCATTCACTCTAAACATTGTACAATAATCATACAATTACTAGCACCCTGTTCCATTCACTCTAAACATTGTACAATAATCATACAATTACTAGCACCCTGTTCCATTCACTCTAAACATTGTACAATAAACATACAATTACTAGCACCCTGTTCCATTCACTCTAAACATTGTACAATAATCATACAATTACTAGCCCCCTGTTCCATTTACTCTAAATATTGTACAATAAACATACAATTACTAGCACCCTGTTCCATTCACTCTAAACATTGTACAATAAACATACAATTACTAGCCCCCTGTTCCATTCACTCTAAACATTGTACAATAAACATACAATTACTAGCACCCTGTTCCATTCACTCTAAACATTGTACAATAATCATACAATTACTAGCCCCCTGTTCCATTCACTCTAAACATTGTACAATAAACATACAATTACTAGCACCCTGTTCCATTCACTCTAAATATTGTACAATAAACATACAATTACTAGCACCCTGTTCCATTCACTCTAAATATTGTACAATAATCATACAATTACTAGCACCCTGTTCTATTCACTCTAAATATTGTACAATAAACATACAATTACTAGCACCCTGTTCCATTCACTCTAAACATTGTACATTAATCATACAATTACTAGCACCCTGTTCCATTCACTCTAAACATTGTACAATAAACATACAATTACTAGCACCCTGTTCTATTCACTCTAAACATTGTACAATAATCATACAATTACTAGCACCCTGTTCCATTCACTCTAAACATTGTACAATAAACATACAATTACTAGCTCCCTGTTCTATTCACTCTAAATGTTGTACATTAATCATACAATTATAGCACCCTGTTCCATTCACTCTAAACATTGTACAATAATCATACAATTACTAGCACCCTGTTCCATTCACTCTAAACATTGTACAATAAACATACAATTACTAGCACCCTGTTCCATTCACTCTAAACATTGTACAATAATCATACAATTACTAGCATCCTGTTCCATTCACTCTAAATATTGTACAATAAACATACAATTACTAGCCCCCTGTTCCATTCACTCTAAACATTGTACAATAAACATACAATTACTAGCACCTTGTTCCATTCACTCTAAACATTGTACAATAAACATACAATTACTAGCCCCCTGTTCCATTCACTCTAAACATTGTACAATAATCATACAATTACTAGCACCCTGTTCCATTCACTCTAAACATTGTACAATAATCATACAATTACTAGCACCCTGTTCCATTCACTCTAAACATTGTACAATAATCATACAATTACTAGCCCCCTGTTCCATTCACTCTAAATATTGTACAATAATCATACAATTACTAGCACCCTGTTCCATTCACTCTAAACATTGTACAATAAACATACAATTACTAGCACCCTGTTCCATTCACTCTAAACATTGTACAATAAACATACAATTACTAGCACCCTGTTCCATTCACTCTAAACATTGTACAATAAACATACAATTACTAGCCCCCTGTTCTATTCACTCTAAACATTGTACAATAATCATACAATTACTAGCTCCCTGTTCCATTCACTCTAAACATTGTACAATAATCATACAATTACTAGCACCCTGTTACATTCACTCTAAACATTGTACAATAATCTTACAATTACTAGCACCCTGTTCCATTCACTCTAAACATTGTACAATAATCATACAATTACTAGCACCCTGTTCCATTCACTCTAAACATTGTACAATAATCATACAATTACTAGCACCCTGTTCCATTCACTCTAAACATTGTACAATAAACATACAATTACTAGCCCCCTGTTGCATTCACTCTAAACATTGTACAATAATCATACAATTACTAGCACCCTGTTCCATTCACTCTAAACATTGTACAATAATCATACAATTACTAGCCCCCTGTTCCATTCACTCTAAACATTGTACAATAAACATACAATTACTAGCACCCTGTTCTATTCACTCTAAATATTGTACAATAATCATACAATTACTAGCACCCTGTTCCATTCACTCTAAACATTGTACAATAATCATACAATTACTAGCACCCTGTTCCATTCACTCTAAACATTGTACAATAATCATACAATTACTAGCCCCCTGTTCCATTTACTCTAAACATTGTACAATAATCATACAATTACTAGCACCCTGTTCCATTCACTCTTAACATTGTACAATAATCATACAATTACTAGCCCCCTGTTCCATTCACTCTAAACATTGTACAATAAACATACAATTACTAGCACCCTGTTCTATTCACTCTAAACATTGTACAATAATCATACAATTACTAGCACCCTGTTCCATTCACTCTAAACATTGTACAATAAACATACAATTACTAGCACCCTGTTCCATTCACTCTAAACATTGTACAATAATCATACAATTACTAGCACCCTGTTCCATTCACTCTAAACATTGTACAATAATCATACAATTACTAGCACCCTGTTCCATTCACTCTAAATATTGTACAATTACTAGCACCCTGTTCCATTCACTCTAAACATTGTACAATAATCATACAATTACTAGCACCCTGTTCCATTCACTCTAAACATTGTACAATAATCATACAATTACTAGCACCCTGTTCCATTCACTCTAAACATTGTACAATTACTAGCACCCTGTTCCATTCACTCTAAACATTGTACAATAATCATACAATTACTAGCACCCTGTTCCATTCACTCTAAACATTGTACAATAATCATACAATTACTAGCACCCTGTTCCATTCACTCTAAACATTGTACAATAATCATACAATTACTAGCACCCTGTTCCATTCACTCTAAATATTGTACAATAAACATACAATTACTAGCACCCTGTTCCATTCACTCTAAACATTGTACAATAATCATACAATTACTAGCCCCCTGTTCCATTCACTCTAAACATTGTACAATAAACATACAGTTACTAGCACCCTGTTCCATTCACTCTAAACATTGTACAATAATCATACAATTACTAGCCCCCTGTTCCATTCACTCTAAACAGTGTACAATAATCATACAATTACTAGCACCCTGTTCCATTCACTCTAAACATTGTACATTAATCATACAATTACTAGCATCCTGTTCCATTCACTCTAAACATTGTACAATAAACATACAATTACTAGCACCCTGTTCCATTCACTCTAAACATTGTACAATAATCATACAATTACTAGCACCCTGTTCCATTCACTCTAAACATTGTACAATAAACATACAATTACTAGCACCCTGTTCCATTCACTCTAAACATTGTACAATAATCATACAATTACTAGCACCCTGTTCCATTCACTCTAAACGTTGTACAATAAACATACAATTACTAGCACCCTGTTCCATTCACTCTAAACATTGTACAATAATCATACAATTACTAGCACCCTGTTCCATTCACTCTAAACATTGTACAATAATCATACAATTACTAGCACCCTGTTCCATTCACTCTAAACATTGTACAACAAATCATACAATTACTAGCACCCTGTTCCATTCACTCTAAACATTGTACAATAATCATACAATTACTAGCACCCTGTTCCATTCACTCTAAACATTGTACAACAAATCATACAATTACTAGCACCCTGTTCCATTCACTCTAAACATTGTACAATAATCATACAATTACTAGCTCCCTGTTCCATTCACTCTAAACATTGTACAATAATCATACAATTACTAGCTCCCTGTTCCATTCACTCTAAACATTGTACAATAATCATACAATTACTAGCCCCCTGTTCCATTTGCTCTATTGATTAAACAGTCAGTGAACGTCTTATTGTAAACTATTTCCAGGAGTGTGTCAGTGTTTCCCAGGCTATGTGGGCATCTCATGCAACACCAGATCAGATGCAGTGCCTAGATCACTTGAGGCCTACTACGGCAGGGTTTGTGATCTGACAAGAGACCTGTGCAACAAGATCATTGTGATTGCTGAGGACATCATAAACTCACCCACTCTAACATGTCATCTTAATGAAGTTACGGTAGGATCTTTAACAATATTTGTACTGCCAAGTAGCCATTTGAAAATATTACAGTAATGTTGCCGCCTCTCAATGTACAGATGTTGTATAGATTACAAATGACTGATTTTGACAAATAGACAACAAGTTGCCACAACATGGGTATGGGATATACTCAGTTGACGACAATTGGAAATATAACTGCTTATAAATAACAGTGATATAATTTATTGTTAAAGTTTTATCAGATAAACGTTTATTGAATTGAATTGATTTGAATTCATTACAGACAGCTTCACTATTCAGTTAGCAATGTTTGGGAAAACAGCTTAGTGGTGTGGGGCTTTCACTGTATATTGGAAACAGCTTAGTGGTGTGGGGCTTTAACTGTATATAGGAAACAGCTTAGTGGTGTGGGGCTTTAACTGTATATTGGAAACAGCTTAGTGGTGTGGGGCTTTAACTGTATATTGGAAACAGCTTAGTGGTGTGGGGCTTTAACTGTATATTGGAAACAGCTTAGTGGTGTGGGGCTTTAACTGTATATAAGAAACAGCTTAGTGGTGTGGGGCTTTAACTGTATATTGGAAACAGCTTAGTGGTGTTGGGCTTTAACTGTATATTGGAAACAGCTTAGTGGTGTGGGGCTTTAACTGTATATTGGAAACAGCTTAGTGGTGTGGGGCTTTAACTGTATATTGGAAACAGCTTAGTGGTATGGGGCTTTAACTGTATATTGGAAACAGCTTAGTGGTATGGGGCTTTAACTGTATATTGGAAACAGCTTAGTGGTATGGGGCTTTAACTGTATATTGAAATCTTTATGACTATTTGGAGAAGTATTGTCTGACCTCTCGCACATCTGCCAAGCAATAAATCAGTCAAACCTATTGAATAAACAATTATCTTTGATTAGGTGGACGAGAATGGCGTGTCTTATGTGACAAGATCGTTCTTAGTGGAAGCGGAATACCTGGCACCTAACCTTGTGGCCTGTAACATCGAGGGGGAGGAACTTGTATCGGCCTACTATGTAAGACTGAGTAATGATGGGTTACAGAAAAGTGAGGACGCCATCTTGCAAATCATTAACAACCCTGAGTGCAACACATGTAATGAAGCAGGAGATGAAATCTGCTATACCAAGGTTGGTACACACAGCATTTATTCATGGTTAGGTCGTCAGACAATGTAGAACCAGCTGCTCTACACATTTAGTAAATTCTGCTGAAATTGATAAATATTGGGTATATCAGAGTATATGTGATCCGCTTTAGGAAAATGAGTCATAAGTCACAAAATATGGATTTTGAGATATCACCATATTTTGAAAGAGGAGATCAAGCCGATTCCAATGAATGTAAACATTAAGGACATCTAATAAGTACTTTTATCTTTTGAGTTAGATATTTTTATTTTTTAAAAAAAAATTGCAATATTTCCTGGGTGGATAATTACCAGTAAAGTAGTTAAATATACTCAATGGGATGATCTAAGAAACGCACTGATTCAATTAATAAACAGTCCTGAAATTTGGTAGATGTATCCATACAACCACAAGGACTAGACAGTCCAAAGATCAAAATATTCCAACAAAGAGATCTTGTAAGTAAATGACTTTGAAAAACACCAATTTTGCGACTTGTGACTTATTTTCCTGAAACACATCACATATCTAGAATCCATTGATTTAGAAAATGTTTAGTTAGCTTCAACATTATTTTTGAGCTTTAACATTATTTTGAACCTCATGAGCGTTTATTGAGAGAATTCAATTTGTGATTTGGTGAATTGTGCATTTTTGACGCCCTGGAACAGAAGCATTGTCCCTAATGTCTTGGGGAGGGAACATGCTGTCCTGCTACTTTACTCAAGCAAAAAGTCCGAGGGAAAAGTCCGAGGCGGGGAAGTCCTAGGGGGAAAATCCTGACTTGGAAAAGTCCTAAGTGGGTGAGATGGGAAGTTTGTAATAAGGAAACACCAGCAGAAGCCTTGCCACTCTCCTCTCATATTGGACACTCATCACTTTTGTTCATTGTTACTTTTTACTTGAGAGGCGCAATAAGTGGGGTGAATTAAGTGGGGTGCAATAAGTGGGGTGCAATAAAAATATTCATATAGCACACATACTATAAAAATGTAGTTGTCTAAAAATAGCTCTGACGTTACCTCCGCACTTCCGCCGTCTCTGCGGAGACCCAAGGCTCTCCGCGAAGCATGTAAACAAAACCACAGACAAATCCACAGGGATCTAGACAGAGTCGGCGGTGCTTGGACTATCTCTGATACTTGTTTCATACTTTTTTAGTGATATCTGATGATATTAGATCAAGTTTTATGCCCATATAATAAATATAGAATGGAACTCGCCGGCAATAATCGAAAATTTATTGGACTTGATTCGTCCTCATAAGCACTCTGCCTACGGCATTGTGCAATAAATTTTGTATTATTGCTGGCTCATTTCATTCTCTCTCTATATATAAATATGTGACAATGTAGTCACAAAACACAAGTGGCTTTTGGTGAATGTCTTCACATTCACATTCACCAAAAGTCACGAGCATTTTGTTAATACATTGTCGCATATGCAGCTCAAGTTTAGTTCTATTTTTATGCCATGATATATCTTTAAGTGTTGATTGATCATTATTTACCTTTAGTTAATTAGTTAGTCTCTATAATATATGGATATGATATTGTTAATTAATTAGTTAGTCTTGCAACTCTCTGACTCAGCAAAAGCAAGCACCAACAATGTTGCATCATGAAATGAGCATCATTGATTGGCACAATTTTAATTATGCAACCAATCAAACTAGGGGAGTAAATTGAGTGCATTCGAAAAGCAGATTCCACTAGTGAAATCTACGCATGCATATGCCATGGGCTAATCTGGCCCTCTTTATGTTGATATGCACACCTAGCATGGCATAATAATTGTTATTCAACATATGTATACAAGAAGACATGTGTGATTATGTCACCAGAGCACAACACTGATGGAGTATAACCCTTCATCCTCAGGATTAAACCCCATCAGTCCACCAGCAGTCATCAGTGCACCAGCAGGCTAGATATGGCAGTCATTAATGCTTGCAAACACATTCTTTTTCCCATACTAGGCATTTATTTTCGACAATACATATACAATATCATATCCATGTATAGAGGTAGAACCCAATAATAAAAACAGCTCAAATTTCATGAATTACGCAGGAAACACGACACATTTTATCAAGAATATCAAAATATATATTATACTCTTATTTAAAACAACTTGTACTTTGGATAAGAGCTGCTGTTACTTGAAGCGAGAGTGCACAAACGAGGAGCAATATTTTATAAGTTTTCTAGTACGTAAATTACAGAAAATAGAGCAAAATTAATGACAATATAAATTGATCATTTAAGATCTAAACTAATGCTTGCAAACACATATTTCTTCTATATGGAGTTTAATCCATGTTCTCTCGCTGCAGCCGTTCACATGTCTGGTCGCTGGCAAGTGTTACCGGTATGGCCAGAGTATAGATGGATTCACTGTGTGTCAGCCTGAGAGCACCGCCCCGCCCGACACTGTGCCACCACCTGACAAGACAGGTAAGGACTGTTCTCTCCTGGTGTTATCTTATTTAGTTCTGACTGACTTTAACTGCAGCTTTAATTATATGGTTGTGGAACTGGTCCAACAAGGATATCTCCTGCATTAAACAGAGAACACTAATCTGTGTAGTGATGCATGTAGACGTTGGGATTTTATACATTCATTCATACTAGTCATTAAACCCCTTGAAACTATTTCAGACTAATGATATATTGGATAGGTGGATAGGTATGCCAATATTACAAGTATGGAGCACCAATATTGCCTTTTCTTTTAATATTTCATGATAAGTGTAATGGATGAACAAGAAGGTTCTCTACTTCCATCAGCCAGATCCATTCATCAAATCAAAATATTCCAAATTGTTGAAGTGTTTCTTTTTGTTCATGAATAAATAAAATACAATACTCATAGACCCCCAAAGGGGAGAAAATATGTAATTGACCAAGATGTAGATCCCCCTATAATTGACACTAATTGACCAAGATGTAGATCCCCCTATAATTGACACTAATTGACCAAGATGTAGATCCCCCTATAATTGACACTAATCCTTAAACATAGAGGCTGTCATGTTGTTTCAATATTACTTAAGAAGAGTAAAATACTAATTTTTTATTTTTAACAAATTTTATTAACAATTTCACATTTGTCTAATCATATCATTGAACATGAATGTAAGCTCTATAGACCACTTTCTGAACCTTTCTCAGTTCTTTGTTTACTTTCACAAATCTTCTTCTCAGTGTCTAACTTGAATTACTGGACCACCACAGAGAATAACGTTGAACCAGGAGAAGGTGCTGACCCCTACTGAAGTGGACAAAACTTCTTTTTTTTTTTTTAAGGATTTTATTTTGACTTGGTTGCCGACTCCCTTTTCGGGGTTAGTTCTGTCGGGCCATTCAGATATCTATGAAATCTATGAAATCAGGTACTGAGAGAATTGAACCTTACCTGACAGAAGTATGTGGTGGTTACTATATGTGAGATTTTAAAGCTGATTTTGTCTTAATTTGCTTTCTAGACATAAGACCAACAACGGTGATCATCATTGTAGTGAATGTGGTCATAGGCGGGGTAACCATTGTGATGGTCATCTGCGTGGTCATCTACTGCTCCTGCTGTAGAAGGAGGAGGAGGGTCTCACATCTGTATGGCAAGTCCAACATGGTCGTCACAGTGCCCGCTCCAGTCTTCACCCCACCCGCGCCCCCACCCAGCAGTTGGTTGCCCACCAGGTTCCGCTGGGGCTTCGGTGGTTCCAGACCCACACAAAGCACTTCATGGACAACTGCATATTAGGACCAACTGACCACTCTTGGCTCCCTTGTTTTGGTATGCTAATGATGGCTCGCTATTGTAATTGTTGTCATCATTGAACAACATTAAGTTTTTTTGTAATAATTGTATTGTAATTAATGACTTGGCCTCTAAATAAATGAAAAAATAACCGTTAATATCAATTAAGATAACAACAGCTCTTATCCTTTTAACAATTCATTGTGGCTAGAGATGATGACATATATTATTCTAGATATTGTATCTCAATGACCAAGAGACATTTAATTATTATCTAAATCAAGGGACTGATATTATTACAGGGCAATGGATCTGATTTCTGATTTGGTCTTGGTTTACTAGCCTGAACACTTTCTTCTTTTATTCCTCTTCGGCCTCAACAAATGAAAGCTAGTACTTGCCATGCTAGTAGGGGATTTGCATAGCCGCCATTTTGAATTGTGATTCACATGAAATCATGAGACTAATGGTATAGTATAAAAGCTATAGAAAGCATGCCATGTTCAGGATGGAATATTCATCAATGCTCTACAGTTAGAAGGTCTGTCTTATACATGTTTCCATAACACAGGCCTCCATCTTTGCCATAATGCAATTGGTTTTTATAGATCATTTATAAAAGATATTGCTCAAAACATTCTTACAATTTTCTATAAAAATGTTGCCAAATATTTGTATCATCAGAATTGATCCCAGGATGTTCTGTAACAGAAGGCACAAATCCCCTATTAGTGTAATTGGGTCAGATTTTCAGAAAATGTACAATTGGCAGCTCTACACATTTAGGAAATTTTGCAAAATTAGGCTGAAAAATGATGAGTACCAGGTATATCTGGGTATATTTGGTATGTTGTTGGTTTAAAGTATCTGTTTGGCTGTTTCAAACTATGTTTTGAAGCTCATTTTAGCCTTAAATGTGGGTTATTTGAGAGGATTGGTGAAGGTGAATTGTACATTTTCTGAAAATCTGACCCAATTATAGAAACAGTGAAACATAGTGGTATTTACCAGGTTGTGTAGAGAATACTTCTCAATACTAATCCTGTCCTACAACACCATCTTACCAACTGTGATTTGTTCCAGGGAAATGAGTCACAAGCCGCAAAAATCATATTTTTCAAAGTGTTTTTTCACAAGATCTCTTTATTGAAATATTCTAAGTTTTAGAGGGTTTAGTAGGCTACTAATAGTCAGATAAATCTGTGTAACAAATTTTTAGGACATTGTATTAAATATATTCTTGCGTTTTGAAGGGTTTCGTATGGAGTATATTTAGTTACTTTACTCGTAATTACCCATTCAGAAACATTGAAAACTTCTTTTTTTTTTCAAAAATAAAAATATCAAACTTAAAATATGGAAATACATATTAGAAATGACAATAGTGTTTACTATCATTGGAATCACCTTAATCTCTTTTCAAATATGGTGATATCTCAAAATCCATATTTTGCGACTTGTGACTCATTTTCCTAAAACGGATCACAACTGTCCACAATTACCGAGCTTCCAACAGAATTAGTTACATATATATATATACCAGTGAACATATATCATTATGATAGTATCTATGAACAAGTCGTTGGTGTAGAGAATTGTGTTGAAATGATTTCTTGCAAGTCATGACAGTACTAAGACCTGTTCTTCACCAATTATTTTTGTTTTTAATACATTTTATTTGGTCAAGTTTCACATTTGTGATAATTCTCATTGCCAAATTCAAAAGGTAGTGTATTATATGTTAATGTTATACATGCGGGACAATAATTAATGTTACTATTAATTTATATAATATTACACATACTCTCTTTAATTATTAATCATACATAAATGCGCCGTTCCTTACACAAACCCTATACTGCGGGTGGCGCCACCTGGTACTTCTCATTTTAACTATCTAACTATATTTTCTTTCTTTCCTAGAATTGGTCTCAGTAGTACATTGATCTATATAGTCAATATATAATAATGATAGGTATGAAGATATGAAGATGGCTTTTCTCTGGTTTATTATGTTGTAGTAAGGTAGTAAGGTAATGAACATGGGTATGTGTGGTGTACATATATTGCTGCATGTAAGCAATGTTTAGGCAACGTGTAGAATGTTCCAGTAATGTTGACATGATATCTATGGTTGACATGATATCTATGGTTGACATGATATCTATGGTTGACATGATATCTATGGTTGACATGATATCTATGGTTGACATGATATCTATGGTTGACATGATATCTATGGTTGACATGATAGCTATGGTTGACATGATATCTATGGTTGACATGATATCTATGGTTGACATGATATCTATGGTTGACATGAGTCAACATGAGTTCAATTCAATTCAATTCAATAATTATTTTATTGTGTTTAATTAAACCGTTACCTTTATTACCATTATAATAATTAGCTATTCATATCAATAAATCATATTAATTAAGGTGATTCCTTGTTACGTAACCATGCAAGGCTGGATATGACATCAATCAACTTCATTATTCTGTGCTTAGATTTGCTGATTGAACAATCAAGATGACTCGGGGCACAACATGATTGTTATGAAGAACAAAATATGCCTTTAATAAACTAGCAAATACACAAGTTGAGGTTGTGGTGTTTTCCTTCATAAAAATGTGTTTAATTGTGAACAGGGTTTTAGACCATTCTTACATACGTAGGCCTAGGCTACGGTACATGATTTCTTTTTTTGTTTTTGCAACCGACTTTATTACTGAAACCTGCCATCTGGGCATATACAATTCTAATTTCGCGTGGCTGAAAGTCAACAAAAGGAAAAATAAATCATTTTTTTAGTTCGATAATATGTTCCTCTATGTCTTCGGATATACGCCTCCATATTACTCTTTCGTTGGAGCTTATTTTCCTGAGTTTGAAGGAATACAATACTACCCTTGCTCTCATTCTTAATTCATACATTGCTGAGAGAAAATCAACTCTACCCTTCTCAAATAATTTCTGTCTATAGATGAAGGATTTCAATTGTAGAATAAGCCAATTTATAATTTTCGAATTAATATTTGTACATGATTACAACGGTGTGATCTGATAAGTTGTACTAATGCCACACGGGTTGTCATGGAAGCACGTGACCCAAATAACGTAATTTGGTTGGTTCATGACGTCGCGCTTCTTTGCAGCAGAAGCGTAGCGCTGCCTTGCATGGGCGTGTAAACATGTTTCGAAAGTTTTCAGGCGTTGTTCCGATAATTCGCCAAAAAAGACAGTACTAAGACAAATAAATCGATGAATCAGTATTGTTATAGGCCTAACTTATGGTTGCATATGGATACATAGCTAACATTTGGCGTGGGGCGGACCCTTCGTGGTGAAGGTGGGAAGTGCTGTCGTCCCCTGACAACCACCTTTCCTTTGACTGACTGCTGCCCGGGACTGCGGCTGCCTAAATCCATGTTTTTGTAATGTCTACCTTTCGGTCTTAAACCCAGATTATATACTGCTCGGTAGCATTTAATTTCTTTAAAGAGGATATTCTTCTTTATTTCACCTTTATATAATATTTAAATATCTCAAATCTTCTCTATTTCTGTGCAGTTACCTCTTCCTGGGTCACCTTAGGTGGCCTACTCAGCTGGACTGAACTGACAACTCCTCTTGGTCGATTTGTGTATTTTTGTATATTTTAACTTTTAAATAGGCAGGCAGCCATTTGAGTTGTTTCTGACATATTTTATCTTGTTATTATGTAAATAAGTTCCAGGGTATGAACCCGTGGTTATTAGGTCGGGAAAATATTATTTTCCCTAATGAAGGACATTGTTACATCCGGAAATATCTATATAGTGATCATCTCCCACTATTTTATTACCGGGTACGTAAAAGTATGAATATTTCCTCCCATTAAGGCCTTTTTCCATAATTATCAATCATAAATTCCGCCAAAATCGCTAGATATGCCTTATTCTATAGCCTAGCCTAGCAACCGCCAACAGATATAAGGGAACAGAGGCTCAGAGATTTGGTACATTTCACCAACCTCGGCAGCCATCATACTTTTATCTGGGTCAAACGAAAAGCGCGCCAAAATCACCGCGGTCCCGGACGACGTTGCGACACTTTGGTGGCCGGCGCATGCTGGGCAATAGGCAACGATATCATCAACGATCCTATAGCTACGTGTAGGTATAGGATCGTTAATATCTTTCATTAATCAAATTTAGCACACCCGCAGGCCTGACGCAACGGTCTGTGTATAGGGATGTGCCTCAAATTATTAACTTCAAGCCAATCCAAGCAACTTTAACTTTTAATTTAGCATTAATTTTATTACGTAACTATTACGTAACCTTAAGTTAATTAAACCACTGGTTTAAGTCAATTCATTTCACCTTCTCACCTTATCTCTTCATCTCTTAATTACCTAACTAGGCCTATTATGTAATCTTGAACAATAATTAAACTGATTTTAATTTCAATTTAATTATTTTTTTGTGGTTCAATTAATTTAATTCAATTTGTGGCTCAATTTAATTTGTCCCAATTAGAGTTAATTAATTTTAGTTTAATTTAATTCAATTTTATTGAATTTGATTAGTTAAACTTAATTTCTCTTATCTTACCATCTTTAATTACGTAACCTTAGGTAACATTGTATAACTAATTTAATTATTCCTTTTATTTATTTTTTGGAGCAGTATTAAATTTCACAGATTCATTCATCCGACTGCCTGATCGTTAGCAAACTTATTTCTTATTTCCTATATATTCTTATCAGTTTGGTGCAATTAATCATTCTAGGAAAATATTATTACGTAATCAATTACATCTGATTACGTAACCTTATGCAATAATTATATAATAATTTTATTACATCATTTCCCATGCAGGTAGAAATTCCGTTATGTCACCTCAATTAACATGTTTTTATTATATAACTTTATATAAAACTTCCACCTGTTACACAACATTATGTAACAATAAGCCCATTTCAGTGATTCCCATGCCCATTTCAGTGATTCCCCCAGGCCCGTTTCAGTGATTCCCAGGCCCATTTCAGTGATTCCCCCAGGCCCATTTCAGTGATTCCCCCCAGGCCCATTTCAGTGATTCCCCCCAGGCCCATTTCAGTGATTCCCAGGCCCATTTCAACAAGGGGATGTAAGTATTATTGTTCATAGACCAACAAAGCCCAACAGATAATGGCCATGTGTGGTCCTGTTTATTTATACAGCAACAACAGAACATATTCACACACAAAAGCAAATCATTTAATTCAAAATGGCTGATTACAGAATGTGTGCACTTTTTTTATCACAGAAGGCTTCTATGTTTAGGCAAGACATCAGTGAAAAACTGTTCCAACTTTGGTTTTATTATTACCGCATGTGGCTTATTGGAAATTGGATTTGAAGGATAAAAAAGCTATGATAAGTCCTTGGATATATGCATGTATAACACATAGATTTACACAAAACAATTGATCAAGATGTTAGTTTGATGCATATAATATGTTTGGTTCGTCCTTTCCATGATGAAGGTCTGCTGACTAAACAAACCCCAACTATTTTATTCAAGTTTAATTCTTTTTTTTTTGCTTTCTCAAATATTACGTACAGAGAAATAACAAGGGAACAGTTTCCTACTTTGTGAAATAACATTCCTCCGCCCCTTGCACAATGCATAAATTAAAACTATTTACATTTAATGAAATGACTTCAACAAATAATATTAGTGACAGTTACACTAAATCACAATATTTATGATACAAAGTTATTCTCGGGCGTTACTTCAGGCTGTGATGATGAGGTCCCTACTGGAGGTTTTCACTTTACTGGTATTACTGGTTTTACTGTTGTTGTTATTGGACAGAGCCGGCTCATTGTTGTTATTGTTCTTGTCTGCGAGAGCGCTCCGTGGTCGCGGTGGAAGTGCCACCAAGCGGGGTCGTGCGGTTATATTGAAATCGTTATTAAACGCCTCAGAGAGAACATTGGCGAGTGTGTTCTCCAACAAGTTCTCCACCATACTGCCAAACTCTGGCATCCTGAAAAGACATAGAAAAGGGTTTAATAGGGGGTTTGCATGTGCCACTGCACATGTCTGTTACAGTGCATCCTGGGATGGTTTCTGTTGAAATCTGACATGCAAATATTTAGCAACATTTTTCTATCGAAAATGGAAAAAATGTTTTCACCAATATCATCGCTTTTGTAAATTATCTATCAAAACCATGGATATTGACATTAAAACATTGATAGATAATCCATGCTGAACATGACATGACTTTTATAGATTTTACACTGTACCAAGATTCAAAATGGCCGCTATGCAAGTCCCCTATTGCTGCATCGTTGTTTGATCGGCTAGTTTGGTAATGATTCCAAACATTATTATTTCAAGATTTCTCCTCAAAGTGAATATAAACTGAGTTTTGTCTGGCAAATTAACGTTGTTTATGTGTTGAATTCATACATAGTTACCCAACAAATAATAACACCACTACAATATATTACCTAATAATGAATTGGTCAATTCGTTCCACATACACATTCTAGGAGGAAAATATGGTTGGAGGGTAAAAATTGGGAAAATTGTTTTGCCAATATTCTAGCATGTAGGAATGACATACAAAATGCAAATGCATGATGGGAAAGGTGACAACTTATGCTAACATAACACATAATACACATGTCTTTAAATTGTCTAAACATGGAACGTTTTCTTTAGATTTTCTCATACAACCCCCAGAACCCATTGCGAATCAAGATCCAAGATGGCTTCCATGCAAATCCCCTATTGTCAAGAAAAGAAATTATAAATTGCAACTCAGATAATTAAAATAATTTCAGAGCCTGGTTGTAGACATCCAACTATGTCGTGTTCCACTCAATTCTATCAATTTAACCAGAACGATTAATCTCCTAATATTTATTTAATTATCTTTTCTCAAGACACTATTTATGATAAATAAATAATAATAAATGATAATGATCAAAATAATAACAATATAAACATGACAATGTAACAATGTTGTTGTTATCATTTTGTAATTTGACTGATTAGAGACTAAACAACATGTGGTTATGCCATTATTACACGATATGGCAGTCATTAAGGTGTGTCTCTCATGGTCTCAAAGTGAATAAAGGTGATGGAGTCTCCCCCCGTTAGATTGTGGGGTTAGTAGGTGTACGTGGTTACTGCTTGGATGCAATGTACTTAAGTGTAGAAATATACCGTGAAGCTGATAAAAGTATGTATAAACTTTTTTCCTTTTTAAAAAATATGTTTACACCTTTTTTTAAACAGTATGTACATAGACGTTACATGTAAATCAAATATTTACTCCTCCAAAGATGGCCCGAGCCCCTCTCTCCCTCCTCCCCCTCCCTCCTCCCCCTCCCTCCTCCCCCTCCCTCCCCTCCCCCCTCCCCCATCCCCATGAAGCCTCAATTGCTGTACAGATATGCCCCAAACAGTGCACTACTATACAGATATGCTAATACATGTTGTACACTTGGGAGAGCAATAGTTGGGGAAGATGAAGACTTATCGGGGTCTACTACTCGTGGTTCTGGTGGGGCTGAAATGTGCATTCATGTCAAGAGATGTCAAGGAAGGCTAAAGGGCACATCCACTCCACCGCATTGGTTGCCGCGTGTTGAAACAGACAGAGAAGTCGAACTAAAGGGCCTTGTCCACTAAGCCGATTGGCATGCGATTCTCACAGAAGTTAGTGGAAAAGTGTCCTCTGCAGTGGCACAGATTTAAAGTGATTTATTTTGTCTAAATCTGTAATTCTCGTGATGAAAGATATCACGAAATGTGAAATTCTCGGGAATAAAAACTTTTTAAAAAATCGCATGAGAATCGGCTTAGTGGATTAGACCCTTTATTGATGCCTTTCCCAACAAACCCAGTCGCAGACCATTGGATTCTTTCAATGGTCTGCGACAGGTTGGTAACAGGAACAATAGACATAATGGCCTTATAGGCATGAAATGTTGCATCCATTTAACAAGTTTGAGAAAACCTGCTAGTGAACACATACGGCCCGTGGATTTGCCCTGTTAAAACATCCTAAGGTGTAATATTATCACCACAATGAAAACCCAGGAAAACCAGACTCAAATTTTTTTTTTCTCAGAAACATTAAGAATAAATATCAGCGCTTTTCTAAGCGTTTTCTCTAAGCCAACGTGAGCCAGGTTCTGTGGTGTGCATTGGGTGGATCTAGTCTTAATAGTATATTTGCTGGAAGTTTGCTGAATAAATTAGAATAAATTAGAATAAATTAGAGCTAGTGTGTCGCCCTGCATTACCTCAGACTAGGCTTCCTGACAAATACAACAACATTATAAACATTATTAAACGCGAAAATAAGTGACTGTGAAAAATATACAGAACCTTTAGCAACATTATATCAATACCGTATAGAGTATATAAAACATGTATAGAAGGAAATTACCCCGTTGTTGTGTAAGGCAAAAGAAAATAGGTGTGTTTCCGATTTACTCGCTTCCCTAGAAAAACCTTCCCCTACCTACATTTTTTTTTACCATACCTAATTTATTTTTTTTGCATCACCTTGATAGAGGCAATTGTTAGGCCAAACGTCGATCGGTAACCACTCAAATAAAACATACTACAATCCAACTTACCTTAATTATCTGTACTCTCAATCACTCTACTTCGGATATGTTTTTTTTTAACCATATCTTACTTTTTTGGATTTTTGACAAAAAAAGCTTATAAAAGCAAGAACATCACCAAGTGATGTCAACGGGGGTAAACAAAATAAAAGGATAGAAACTATAGCTGCCATCTTAACCTAAATCCTTAGTCTGTAATACTTTTCATTTATCATCATTTCGCTTTTCACTTTTTCCTATCATCTTGCGGTTGAGCTTAAATAGTAACACCTCTTCTAAAGAAAATTAAAAAAAAAAAATTGTTGTTTATGATACTGTGTTCCATTTAACCTGAACTCGAGGGGAAATCAGAAAAAGTTCAGGTTAACTGAAAATTCAGCTTAAGAGAACAGATACATTACGTTGGAAGTCTACAGGGAAATTGCAAAAGGTTCGGATTAACCGAGAATTCAGTTAAACCGAGTTCTGGTTAAGCGTACCATAGTGTATTGTTTTGTACATTATATATTTGCACAGATAACCTTGAAAAACCGCTTAATTCGAAGCGAAGTGCCAGTCTCCATTTTCGGTGATTCATGAAAATAAAATATTGAACAATCTGATATTGAATATCTGAAGAAGCCCAAGAAAGGCGATATGCGTCAGGGCCGCCAAATAAAAGACCTACAAAATCAATAACATGGTTTGTTTCAGTTGAGTTGCCTTCAATCATTCAACTATTAAAAGATAAAATATGTTTTTAAAACCAAAATTGCTTACTTCTTGATGCCGCGCCGCTGTATAAACGTCTGTTCCTCCACCAGCGACTGTCGCACTGCCTCCTGGCGGCCGCTGGAGCGCACTACAGAAGTGGGCGTGTCCCTGCCAAACTCCTCCCCCATGGACTCGGTGTGCATCGTGTCCTCAAACTGGAGCAGAGACATTAGCTTAGGGGTCGTCATGCACAATTGGCAGCTCGACACATTTAGTGAATTAGGCTAAATTAGACTGAAAAATGGTCAACACTAGGATATTTGAGTATATTTAGTATTGCCTTGATTCAAACAATCTGTTTGATTATGTTGAACTGTATTTTGAACTTTATTTCTATCTGAAAATTGGGTTATTTGAGAGGATTGGTGAAGGTGAATTGTACATTTTCTGGCGACTTCACCCATATACAGTTAACCATAACAAGGTTTAACATGAGATATAGGATGTGTATCGCTATGTTAGAACATGTCTACTCTCTATGTACAATGAGAAGAGGTAGGAATGGAAAATGGAGAAATCTGCATGATGTGATGTGAGGGCTCTTTTTATTAATATACACGTTATATTCATGGCTTAATCATGTGTTAATTCAACCCTTTTCTGCATCAGTCTTATTTTTGTCCTAAATTCGGGTTACTTCAGGTAAGATTATTACAGACGAATTGTACATTTTCTGGCGACTTCACCCATTTTAAACAACACTTCTTCATACTCGTGAATAGACCTTGTTGTAACATAATGTGTGTCGCATGAACTTTTGACTTATTTTAAATGTTCAGCAACAAGAGCGCCACCACAAGGAAATAAAAAGAATTAAAATTGTAAGAGCCTAGATGGCAGGATAAAAAAATAAAGATTTTAAAAAAAAACACTTCTCTATAATTATTATTATACAATTTTTATTCAGTATATACATGTACATAATGATAATAAAGAATGGGGCTATTACTCCCTCTCCACTGGAGATCTTCCTGGTAGCCCTTAATTAAACAAAACATTGATAATAAAACTGAAAAATAGAAAAAGAAGAGAATATAAGAAGAAACGTACCTCTGAGTGTGGTGCAGGTGAGGACATGTAAGGCTCGCTGGCGGCGTGGGACGGCAGTGTCGGTGGTAGAGTGACGTCTGCCTCGCTGACTGCGGTCTGTACCTTGATGGACGGGGCGGGGGTGACTGTACGCGACCCCGGTACCCGCATCGTTACCTGCTGGAAGTAGGGAATCTTCTCTTCTCCTATCTTTTTCACAGATTCGTGGAAGCTTGAATCATCCAGTAATGTCCTGGAAAATATGGCGGTATTTTGTCTAACTTCAATCTTCGATCAACAAGTTACTCCACAATTAAAAATATGTGATCCGTTTTAGGAAAATACGTCATAAATCGCAAAATATGGATTTTGAGATATCACCATATTTGAAAAGAGGAGATCAAGCTGATTCCAATGATAGTAAACACTAGGACACCTTATAGTTATATGTATTTCTGTATCTTAAGTTTGATATTTTTATTTTTGAAAAAAAAAAGTTTGCAATGTTTCTGGATGGGTAATTACCAGTAAAGTAATTGAATATACTCCATACAAAGGCCTTCAAAACGCAAGGATATATTTAATACAATATCCCGAAATTTGTTACCCGGATTCCTTTGACTATAAATGTTAAACCCTCTAAAAATCAGAACATTTCAATAAAAAGATCTAGTGATAAAACACTTTGAAAAATATCAACTTTTCGATGTGTGACTCATTTTCCTGGAACACATGACGAATGAGTACAAATGAGTACAAACTCATTGTGTGCAGCTCTACGCACCTCAGGATGTTGTTGAGTGCAGCTGCGATGACGTCAGCCTCGGCCTCCAGGCAGGGGATTCTCCTCCTCGACTCCTCGTGTGTCAGCTCCTCGCCCTCGACCGTTACCTCGGCCATTACCTCAGCGGTCACCTCCTTCTCACTCAGCAATCTGAACAGACCAGATATCAGAGCTTTAATACATGCAATATGGTCAGCTAGTCTTAATTGTACAGACCAGACATCAGAGGGGTGGTAGTTTTTTATATTTTCAAAATAAAAATAAAACAAAACAAACAAATTATGTAACTTGAAATCAGTCTGTATGGCAATATACGCCACATTCCTAATACTTCCTAATACTTCTGCAAATTTCAGGAACATTTTTAACTCATTAGACCAATTAATTGATTAAACTTTGAATATATAGTTTATAATTTTTAGAGACTTACCATAGGAAGTTGAATTAAAATTTAGATTTTTATGAGCAACACATAGGGTTGCGGGAGTAAATCAAATAGATGTAGTAAACAGATTATATCGTATAAGGCCAGAATAAGTCGCCTATTTCCCTATACTACTCACACCAAGAATATTTCCAGCGCTAACTTGTGTCACCTTACCACCAGAGGGAGCCACATTTCATGTACCTTTATAACCACTATTTCTATTCCATGTTACCGTTATATTCATGTACACACTATTTATTATAATGTAGTCCAAAGAACTACTTCCCTTCAGGGCTTCTATTAAACACTAGAGTAATAAGACCAGTGTCTATTTATTCTCCTCCTCGATGGCTACTGGGTCAGTATATGGGTCAGATTAACTACACTTCTCACCACCAGGTAGAATGTTATATCTGAAGGCACCACTTGAAACTATCCCCAGAGGGCGTGACTGTCAGACGTATATATATTGCTTCGGTCAGGGCCTTGCTTCTGACCAGACTACTTGAGAATTGAATCTGACCCATATATAAGAAGTGGGACTGACCTGTCAATAAAGAAGTTGTCGTACTCCTCAGAGAAGTTGAGTTGGTACTCTGCCACATCGTGTGTGCGCGCGGTGACGCCCAGGTGCAGGAGGAAGCTCTTGGGTGCGCACGGTACACTCCAGTACTCACCGTCAAACGCTACCTGCCGCGTCTCCTCACGCCGGTACTCATCTATGGACTGCTGCTTGATTGGTGGCAGCGTCTGAATTATAATTATATAAACTACTTGCAACTCATTTCCCTGGAACATGACATTCATACTTGTGCCATTCTTACTTTCGTTCTCTAAGGTTCAAAACTTTCTCTAATTGAAATGGCACAGACCTGAAAACGTTTAATTCTACTTTAATTTTAGTGTCGTTTTAACTTAAAGCAGCATAGACCACAAAAGTTACATATGTATTCTTTGTCTTGCTGAAACCTTTAGATACCAACTACTCACCATGTATCTGCCCAAGTCGCCCTCGGGGGTGGGGGTTCGAGCGGCACCTAGCGGCATCAGCTTGCCACTTGCGGGGCGATCCTACCGGCACAAAGTCAGACATTATTTATATGAAAAATGTTAATTAGGCGGAAGAGATTGAACATTAATTATATATTGTTAAATAAATGTTATACAATAACGCATTTCTGTCAACACAGAAATATTCATGCGTCGCCTCATGTTCACACAATACATCAAGCACTTAACGTAGTAAGATGGGAACTATGAGAAGAAGAAGAAGAAGAAGAAGAAGAAGAAGAAGAGGAGGAGGAGGTAGAGGAGGAAGATGAAGAGAAAGAAGGAGAAGAAGAAGAAGAAGAAGAAGAAGAAGAAGAAGAAGAAGAGGAGAAGAAGAGGAGGAGAAGGAATATATAAATGAAATGAATAAATGAAATATATAAATAAAATAGAGTTAACTAAATGTAAAGTTATCGCACCTCAATATCTCCTACCAGGTCCTTCTCTGTGATGGTAAACTCAACGCTCTGACGCTCCTTCTCTGCGTCCCAGGCGCGCACCTCGCGTTCATAGGTCAAGAGGTCAGTCAGGTTGGTCACCTCACACACAAGGTCAAGGTCATAGAAGCTGGGCAGGCCAGCTGCTGTGAAGATGACCTTACACACAGCCGACTGACCAGGCTTCATGCACCCACGGCTTGGCGAGATGGACACTACCTGTAATACAAGGTGTTTATTTTTGAAATCGATCTTAATTTATATATTACATATATATAAGTATTTTTATCCCAGTTAATAGTGTTTATTTCTAAAATTGATCTTCATTTGAAATCGCCAGATCAACATGTTTTTAAAATGAACTTAATTTAACTACGGCAAAAACACACTGTTTGACTTGTATAAGTCTCTGTTACTGATGTATTCTATGAGATAGCTTCTGTATGTAAATTACACTTAAGAGAAAACAAATGATTTGGAAGTGTTGAATCCATAGTATATGTTTTGATATCAGGACAATAAAGTATATAGAAAGTACAAAACATGTGTCATTATATCGAAGCATTCATATTTGTATCTATTAATCAAAAAATCATGTTCATATATTTTGGTACAATGACTTTAAGATGGACAGACACAGAAGGTAACAAATAGTAGAAAATATTTAGATTTTTATGGAGAAAAATGAAGCTTTAAATCAATCAACTATTTATATACAGTTAATATTTATTAATTAATATTAATCAGCTGACCTTGGCATCCTTTTTAGAGGTGACATGCCACTCAAACTTGACCGAGTCTTCAGTGGATGTGTTCGTCATCACAATCATTCGCCGCGCGTTACTAAACAAGGGCAGGTTTCCAAACAGAACCCTTTCACTGGAGAGGAAACAGAACTGACCAGGCACGGCCACATTCTGGGTGTTGGGCACAGCTGGAAATTACACAAATACACAAGTTAGAAAACTTATAAAACTATAAATTAATACAAAATTGATAAAACTTATGAAACTATAAATTAATACAAAATTGATAAAACTTATAAAACTATAAAATACAAACGTTTTAAAACTTTCCACCACATTTACTAACTCATCCTCTTTTTTTTGGCCTGCATAGGGGCCAATCAGCCCCCTACAGAGCACCCCACCCATTGGATCCCTATAAGACCAATGGGTTTTTTTACCTGTCACCCACGCCATCTTGTTAATGCCTTAAAAACCCTGTAGAAGCTAGAATTACAGTCTAATCACACCGTAATCCCTGCCTAATATTAATACAATTAACACTTTGGCCCTTCACAACAAATCCAAAGGCAACTGTAAGCTGTTCTTGAATATAACTACATTTTATTCATAATATCAATAACAAACAGCTACAGGTCACCATGCAGACCAACGCCTTGGTAATGTCACTAGGAATTAACCAATAGATTTCGTTGTGACATGATGTTCAGTTGCGTCATCGTATGTGACGTCACGCCAAGGAGCGTTTTGACTCATACAGTGGTAGCACCGAGAGCGAGCACCTCGTTCCGTTTTGCACTAACTCATCCTCTGGATCTAAACGTTGGATTTGCGAGGTTTTTTTATTTTACATGTTTTTAACCAGTACTAGATCACTGCAATGGTGGTCTTCCTCTAGTACCTGTAGGGAGGAGGTGAAACTGTAGCCGTGCCTGGGTTTGAACCCACAACATGTTCATGTCACTGGGCCGACCCAGGGCTTTATTTAGACCCGTCGGCCCACATCTCCAAAGGCTGGGATCAATTTGGATCAATTTTGCTAATATTGAATTAAAAATGTCAAGTAAACTAAGTCACTAATAACACTAATAATCGTAGTAATTGATTAATGAGACCGTGCCGTTAAGACAGAACAGTATAGGCCCAAAGTTGAGAGAGTCCCTTCAAACAGAAGAAAAGTCTCTCGCCTCAAACCGCAAATGCCATTATAATTCCATTAAAATGTCATTATAATCCCATCTAGGTCAGGAAACTGATCAACGAAGTAGGCGTCCAAACAATGACATACCATTCTTATCTGATCTGAGGGTTTGGGCCTTGACTGAGTACAATGACGGTGAGTGGGAGTTACAAGAGTATAATAAAATCGTGATGTGTTCCAGGGAAATGAGTCACAAGTCACAAAATTGATATTTTTCAAAGTGGTTTATTTACAAGATCACTTTGTCGAAATATTTTCATTCTTGGAGTAGTGCTTGAGGATGTATGAATCCATGTACTAAATTTCGAGACAGTGTATTAAATATATTCTTGCATTTCCAAGGTCATCTTATAGGGTATATATAATTACTCTACTACTTATTGTCCATCCAAAAATATTGCAAACAGTTGTTTTTTTTCGAAAATAAATATCAAACTTAGAATATAGAAATAAGTATCATTATGTCCTAGTGTTTACTATCATTAGAATCGGCTTGATCTCATCTTTTCAAATATGATGATATCTCAAAATCCATATTTTGCAACTTATGACTTATTTTCTGTAACCCATCACATATATTGTTACCTGCGACATCTGCGTTCTTCTCGTTGTCTGCCATGGTGTCGCCCATCACACGTTTATCATAGCCCACCCCAGTGAACGTCACCAGCGCCGTGTCACCATTGTGGATCTTGATAGGAATGTCAACCTGGAACAATGCATGGCATTGGAAATTATTAGATTTTGTTATAGATTAGATAAACTTTTATTTCAATCACATGATCGCTACAAGAAGACATTTTCCTGCATTTTTGCTGCACGAATTCATGTCCGCGCGAAAATATGTCAAGAAGGACGAAACATGAAAGATTTAGCAGCGCGAAATACTAATACGCTTACAATAATATTATAACATGATTTAAGATAATTACAGGACACAATGAAAAACATTTTTTAACTTGGAGTGTAATTGTTTCAGTATTACCTGAATTAAAAAAATGTTTTTAAAAAAAGGAAACTTACAGTGTATGTTTTTGCCTCGAGGGGTGAGAAGCGCCACTGTACGCTGGCGGTCATTCCTGGAGCTATGTCCCCGTATGGCGTCAGACACTCAAACACTGCGTGGTTGTAGTTCTCCTGTGGGCAGAATACATATATTATACATAATATTATATTATACATAATATGTTATACAAAATACAATTTTTTTAACAGATTGTATTCATACTGTGCTAAACATTCCTCGGATGGGTTTATTCAATTTGCCTCAATAATTGACTTAATATTTTTGAAATTTTGTGAAAATCTTTGAATTGATTAAAAGGCACATAGCATGAGGGTTTGGCTGTAAGAGTTTTATTTCCACATAGACACAAATACAGACATATACAATGGGCTTCACCATGCATACATCAGGTATAACTTCTTTATAAATATCTTACAGTCGCTAGTACACACTTACAAGTTAACATTGACTAATAACAGAAATAAAAATAGAGAGAATGGAACGAGCCGGCAATAATCGAAAATTTATTGGACGAGATTTGTCCGCATTTATATACATGTAAGCACGATGCCGTAGGCAGAGTGCTTATGTGGACTAATCAAGTCCAATAAATTTTCGATTTTTGCAGGCGAGTTCCATTCTATATTTATTATATGGGTATAAACTTGATGTGTAATCACAAATGAATCAGGTGTAAATCTGAAAAAAGCAGCCAACTTGGTGACACAGCTGTTCATATAGTATGCATACTATATGAATATTTTTCTAGCACCCCACTTATTGCACCTCTCATATGGAATGCGCATGTAATAAATTCTTTTATTGATTTGTTATTATACTGTGGATGAACAAGTCCCCTCAAGGGGTGTTTCACTTGGCCCAGTAAGATGGATATGACAAAATAAGTCCATGCAGAGACTATAGTTGGGGATTAACTCAGTTGATTTTTACAGCACGTATAATGTACGCGATATAAATGTTCCTTACCTGTCTAAGAATCTCCAGTGGGAGACAATTTATTTCATATTTGACAGGCACAGCACCACCGTTGTAGAGTTCATATATCTAATAAACAAAAAGAAAACATGATTTAGCCACAACAAAAATATCCCAAATTAGTAGAGACAAGAAAATCAACTTCAGTCAAACCTTCCAAACGACAACAAACTATACCATCATTAAACTTGTATTTCTGTATCTTTATTATGCATGAAAATCAAAGTTAGCAATATTTTTTATGGTCAATAACTATATAGTAATATATAAAGTAGTTAAATTTACTCCTTAGAATAACCTGAGATATGCATAGATATATTCAATACACAGTCTTGAGATTTGGTACATGTATTTGTGAGGTGTTTTAGGGGAATGAGTCATAAGTCGCAAAAAATGGATTTTGAGATACCATTATATTTGAAAAGATGAGATCAAGCCGATTCCAATGATAGTAAACAATCTAATAATCTAATAAGTATTTCTAGATTTTAAGTTTGATATTTTCGTTTTTGAAAAAAAAAATTTCCAATATTTCTGGGGGTCACTAAACAGTAAAGTAACTAAATGTAGTCCATATGAGGACCTTTAAAACTAAAGGATATACTACATAGATTGTCCTGAAATTTGATACATCGATTGATACAGCTACAAGTGACAAACTCTCCAAGAATCAGAACATTCCAATAATGTGATCTTGTGAAAAAAACACTTTGAAAAATATCCATTTTGCGAGTTATGACTCATTTTCCTGAAACATATCACATTTATGCTACTAACAGAAACACTAAAAATAAAAAAAATAAAACATTGTGAGCAACTGTTCTTGTAAATAAATCACTTTGAAAAATATCAATTTTGGGACTTGTGACTCATTTTCCTGTGACACATCACACATGTCATTCAATTCAAAACATTTTTTATGTGTATCTAAGGGTGTTATACAAATAGGAGCCATACATCTGAATATAAATCCAAGTCTTCAAGTTAGTTCCTTAACTACAGGGTGTGGGTCAGAATAAAATAGAATTATAGGTTAATTATAGAGTCCGGGGGAAAAGGATTTGGCTATAGTTCTAGTAAAGTCTACTACTATGAAGGTTGGTTACAAATAAGTATGGGTTATAAAATAATAGAATAAGATAACATAATTTCACCCTCTCAACTATGTAATATGTATATAGTATAACTAGTAGGCTACATTACACTACATGTAAACAGTATATATATGTTAAGAGCGAGTGTAAGAGCGTTACCTGGATGGGGCTGGACTTGTCCCCAATAGACGCAGGTTCAAACAGATGTTGACTGCTGGGGAAGTGGATGTAGTGTCTGTCACTTGGTACTGTCACTCCAATAAAGTTTAGCTGTCACAAGTAGAAACACATGACATCAGCATTTATCTGTGAAACACACACAGGATAGCAACCACAACGCATCCACTAACTATTTGTATGTTACTACCGCTGTGGGGATATCTCAAGAGGCGCTAGGCCAAGGGCATCTGCACTGCAGGCCTCTCGAGATATCCCTACAATGGTAATAATGTACTAAACATTAGTGGATATGTTAGTGTTGTGTTGGTACGTTGTGGTTGCTAAATCTCCCTATCATCACTTGGCGTGAACTTTACAACTAGTTTTCCAGTTGTGATGTATGTTTCAGAGCAGTTGAAGTCAACAAAACTCAAGATTTCACATTTTAATCTTGAGTTTAACCGTACAACTATTGCAAAGCTTAAGATTAGCAGTGGTAGACGACACAACTCTAAAGACAATAGGGAGGTTCAGCAAAAGTCTAACGTAAATGTATCCGTATCTCTGATATACAAACATACGTTAAAAGGAACAAAGAGGTTCAGCAAAACATGGCAGGAAAAACGTAACATATCACATCAAGCAAAATGTTTCATCTCACAATTTATTTTTTATGCATATAAGAATGCAATGTAATTCACTGATAAAAAGATACGGATACGGTTACGTAATTGAGATAGGTTTGCTTGCGGAACCTCCCTAATATTTAGAGTTTTGTCATCCACAACTGCTCTAAAATAGACCTTAATTACATGTGGAAAACTAGCTGTAAGGCCCACGATGAGACAAGTGGATTGTGTGATACAGACATAATTAGATACACATTCAAATTTAATCTTATTACTACTTTAATCTGCTCATAGATAAATCTGAAAAATATACCAAAATAATCCAAATGACTGTTAACATTTACAGTATCATTTTTTTTTTTTTTTATTTTTTTTTTCACAGCATAGCTGTTGAACCATTACAAGTGTTGCCTGGTTTGGCACATCCGGGTTAGTTATATATAAATGTAATTAACTGTTTCTGATTAATTGCTAGCCCTAAGTGCTACATGTAAGACAAGTGAGCCACGTGGGAGGGAGGGTGAATTTACATATCTATAGGTCGATATAGATGTGTGAGGAGTTAAGTCCTTTTCGTGACTTTTTATTTAAGAACTTCTGCCAACAGGGAAAATTCTCTTTTTTTTCCTGGTCAATAGATTTACAACGTAGACTCAATATGTAAAGTTTGGTTGTTAGTTCATGCAGTTGAGATGAGGGGGAGAATGGTGGAAGTCTGGAGGGACCTACTATAAGTATGCTGTTAAAAACAGCATACTTTTGTATATTTATGAAGTGAAAAAATCGCATACTAAACTAACTCTTACTAAAATTACTGAGGAATGCTAACTTGACATAATGGCTGACTCTGCGTGTACCAAAATTACCCACAATTCCTAGCACCATGTCGATGTATATAAGGTTCCGCCCACCCCCTGGAGCAGAGACCAGCCCTAATGACGGACCAAAGTAGGTCCCAAACTGTGGGCAGGAAGGTCCAATAAAAGAAAAAATCGGATTCTCCTACATTGTCAATCCTTCAAATCAACCTCTTAAAATTCAAAAGTAGAGTAAAGGAACAGTTGGTAGATCTCCTCAACAACATTTTGTATATATTTGGTCATAATATCGATGAGAACAAACAGCATAGCCAGGGTTGGAAAAGCCCCGCAGCCCGGTTGTCCGCACCACCCAGGTCAGCCATGCGGACAACCAAAAATGATTATATGGGCGTCCGGCGGCGGACAACCAGCTGGGTTTCACCTTTATTAGGTGTTAGCGGACAACCACATTTTGTCATATATATATGTCGGACAAACATATTTCGAAAAGTGGTTGTCCTCAGGACAACCACTTTTCGGAGTGATCTTTCCAACCCTGATATAACTAGAGAAAAGAGGGATTTGTATCATTATCATTAAGTGTTATTGTTTTCATTATCGTTATTGTTCTTATCATTGTTATAATGAATATCATGCATTAGTCACATTGGCCAGGTGTACAAATATTATAGTAAGATTACCATAGTGTGGAGTATGAAGTGGACAATACTCGGTGAGTAAACCCAGAAGCAACGAGGCCTTAAGACGAGATGCTTCTGGGGTTACAAGGCGAGTATTGTTCACCAAATACGCCACACTATGGTTTTCTTGCTTTTATTCCGCAATTTCATGTAAAAAAAAATCTGAGTTTTCTTGCTTTCATGTCAAACATTTGGCGCAGGTTTTCCTTCTGACGCCACTTCCTGTTTTTAAAAAAATACGTCTATTTTCATGTGAAACTTAAATAAAACATTATTTTACCAAACATTTTTACTGCCAACTTTTAGGGATGGACAGAATTAAGCATTTGACAAATTATTTCAAGTAGATGGGCTTGAATTAATCTAAAATCAATAAATGAACTTTCCGATTGCACCAGGCGGCCAAAATGACAGGACTACTTTTGATACTAGAGGCGTATGAGCCAAAAATACTTCACTGGTTGAGAGAGTGAAGTATTTCCGATGATATACTTCACTCTCACGGGCAAATCGTGGAATAAATATATATACACTTCCCTGGTCATATCTTGGTAATTTCCTTTACATGGGCGCTACCGTCCCTCTGAAAACCTCTTTTATTGGATTTAGTCCATGTGGTTCCAGATTCAAATCATTACACCAAACTTCTGTTTGTTAACAAAAAAAATAAAAACAAGTTTGGAATATTTTGCATAAAAAAGATAAAACAAGACATTTGGGTTCTTATTCATGTTGTTTCTGTAGTTTGGACATATTGTGAGGCGGTGATGTATAGTGACACCCTGTGTGCCCTGCCATGGAGGAGGTCATATAGGTCGCTTCCATAACACCGCAAGGCCTAGCGATTGATTGCAACCAAAAATCGCAAAAATACCTAATGATTTTGATATCATTGCAAATCATTTTCTCCTTGCAAACAATCACTAAAACTTGTGATTTTATGGTGGAGCTTCCACAAGGTCACAAGTCTCATGATCGCAATGAATCACAAAGGCCTTGAGACGTAGTGGAAGCCAGGTATAAGTGATGGGGAGAGGCGGTAAACGCTGGGCATATTCACACATAGCGATGACGGCACCTACCAATATCTCTCGGCTGGGAATGTCCTAAGTAATACATGGTGAAAGGAAAGTTGAGCCATAACAAGGTACATTGCTTTACATAAATATTGCAGACATTGATTAGATGTTTAATCATCAATTATTATTTAGCAGTAATAACCCTGCTGAGATATACTGGGATCCAACCCAACACTAATTTAGACTGCCCAGTCAACCCCAATCAAAAAAAAATCTGCGATGGAAAAAATAATTTGGGAAAAAAAATAATAATACAACAAATATTATTAAAAAATAAAAATTTAAAAAAAAATAAAAAAAGAATAATTTGCTTCCTTTTAATCATAGCTAAAAATTAGAGCCTTTAGAATATTGTTGTAGGAATTGATGAGTGAGGTTACTTACCAGTATTTCCCGGCCCTGTGCTATCTTGAGCAGCACTGGCAGGCGGTCTGTGCCCGTCATGTCATGGGAGTACCGGAAGGTGATGGTTTCAGTCTGTCCCGGCTCTAAACAACCGTTCTTAGGCTCAATAGCAAATAACTTATTGTCCATGACCTTCATCTGCAGGGGAAAATAGATAAAGTTAATTTTCTAAGTGAAAAGTTAATCTCACATACAAGAGAAAGGACATTATAACAGCTAAATGAGTGAAAGACTCTACAGCAAACACAAACCTTTGTGGATATAGCTATGGCCGTCTAACAAACATTACATATTGGAACATTAACCATAGGAGAATGTATTTATTCTCTAGCTGTCATTGATTATTGTATACTTAAGGACTGTCTGGAAGACCTGCCCAGTAGAAAGTCATTGTCCTATTCAGAAATGCATATTATTGTACATGTATAATGGATACAAATGGAATATATATAAAGTACATGCCTATCTGTAGTATCAACCACAAGATCACATGTGGGACAAATATTTTACTAACAAAAATCCAGAAGTATCAAATCGCTTTAGGCCCTTCGGGGTGATTTATTTGTGTACATGCTTTAGTGTACTACTACTACCGTTTCGGTATTGCTTTTGTTTGGTTGTTTTGAATCGGAAATACAACCCATCCACCCACCCTAGCTCGCTCTGTCCCTCCTACCTACAATATGCATTTGATTTAGTATTAAATACCGTAGACGTACTGTGTACGTCTACGCTACCCGCCCTTTAAATACATGTTGTCAACAAGCTATCCATTTCGAATATATCCCATTTGCCGGTTACGTTTATCAGCGTAAACGTGAGTTTCGGGAACGGGTGCAGTTGGCACAGTGGTTCCCTTAGGGCTCCAACGTGGTGGCGCAAACGTGCCAACGCATCCCCATAGGATTAGTATAGAAATATCGAAAATCTATTTTACAGCCTAGATTGATTATTTCTTCGGACAGAACTTGCAGAGAACATCATATCGTTGCGATTTCTGCGTAAGGTTGTCGGCTATCGGTATGTTTACTAGGAAAACGACGCGGCCAGGTTGAGATGTGTAACGTATTGAGCCATGGCTGTAAAGGCCCGGGGCGACAGAAGGATTCGAAATATGCCTGCTGCACACCGCCTTTCTCAAGGCGGTTTTTGGTCGCCTCTCGTCTAGCTGTATAAGAGTTGTAACTATGCTAATGCCTACCTCATGAAGCGTCTCCTCGTCCAGCTCGCCCGTCTCCGCCCAGCATTCTATCTCCAGTTGAAGATCTTGTGGCATGAGGAAAGACCTGCAGGCAAATGTTGACAGGCAATTAATAGATATCACTAATAATGATTATAAGATATCACTCTACCAGCTTATCTAGGAATTTTGATAATTTAAATGCCTTAAAGGATGATATATTCTGGTGATTATCTGAGATATTCGCTTTCTATTATGTAAAGGCAAACGCTTGAAAACATCCATAGTGAATAAAGTGTTTTTTATTAATTTATTTAAATAATCATTATTAGCCCAAATCCATATCATTTAGATTAAAAATACAGAACAATAACATAATAACAATAATATTATTTAGATTCCTCTTACTTACCATTTGCAGGCCACGGAGCCTGTGTTCTCTACTGACAGCTGCACGACGCTGGCGTCACTGCCTTGTGGAGCAGCACCAAAGTTAAAGTCCAGCACTGCCCTTGTGTACACGGGCGGTCGCCGCTTGTGTCTGAATACAAATATAAACAGCTGAATTAGGGTTAGAATGATCAGCATAAATGCTGAAGGAAACAGACTTCAAGCAAAGCAAATAAAAATGATGTCCTATGCTACTTATTGTGGTACAAAGGTACATTATATTCAGCACTTATTGGACAAGTTAACGCCTGGCATGTAAGTAAAGAACGAGATCATAGATCGAGTTTTTACTTACACGTCCGTGCATCAACGAGTCCTATAAGTTGATTATTACAATATTTACAATATAACTTAGAAACAGGTGAAACGATCGAGGAAGAAAGCACTCGCACCGGCAAACTTGCTTCGGCAAACTTGCGTCGGCATGACAACATGCCGGTAATGTACTAGTCCATTACCATGTTACAAGTAATGTGCGGCTGTCAGGGCCTCGGTACTGAATGCATGTATAATGTACTCTACTACTCACTGTGGTACAACATTGAACTATACTACTCACCGTGGTACAACATTGTATTATATTACTCACCGTGGTACAAAGGTACATTGTACTATACTACTCACTGTGGTACAAAGGTACATTGTACTATACTACTCACTGTGGTACAACATTGTACTATACTACTCACTGTGGTACAAAGGTACATTGTACTATACTACTCACTGTGGTACAACATTGTACTATACTACTCACTGTGGTACAACATTGTACTATACTACTCACTGTGGTACAAAGGTACATTGTACTATACTACTCACTGTGGTACAAAGGTACATTGTACTATATTACTCACCCTGGTACAAAGGTACATTGTACTATACTACTCACTGTGGTACAAAGGTACATTGTACTATACTACTCACTGTGGTACAAAGGTACATTGTACTATACTACTCACTGTGGTACAAAGGTACATTGTACTATACTACTCACTGTGGTACAAAGGTACATTGTACTATACTACTCACTGTGGTACAACATTGTACTATACTACTCACTGTGGTACAAAGGTACATTGTACTATACTACTCACTGTGGTACAACATTGTACTATATTACTCACCCTGGTACAAAGGTACATTGTACTATACTACTGTTCAGACCTATAGCTACTTATTGTATCCCAGTCTAAAGCCTACACATAGCTGCATGTGCTGATTGTATCTGATACTTACGAGTGTCTAGTGGTCATGGAGTACACAAGTTCCCCGGCCGCTGGGTCAGCATCAAGAGACATGTTTAAGCTGGAAAGACAGCAAGTATAATATGATTATTGTATGGACATGATGTCATATGTAGTCCAATGATGAAGAGAAGTGAAGTCAGAGTTGATTAATGCAATAAAAAATACATCTGAAAGTTACTTAATTTTTTCCAAAGTCCTCATTTAGAAGGCCATGATGCCATAAGATGATTTTGTAACAAGTAACCATATTATGATGCCTTAAATATTTGTTCTAATCCATGTGTTTGTAAAAGCTATTTTTATATCATCAATATCAGCTTGGGCATTGTATTGAAATCCTGTGCCTTTGCAAAAAGTCACACTTCCCCATTTCACTTTCAGTATGCTTTGTGAAATTAAGATATTAATAATTGTAATGAAAATGATATCAGACTGACCCATCGAGGGAGAAGAGCCTCCATAGTTGTTTTTTGCTGAGAGAGTTGAGACTGCCGTAACACCGGGCATCAGACACGGCCAGTGCCGGGAACACTCCCGTGGTGAGGATATGGCAGACATGTTGGGGCTGCTTCACCGCCTCGTCCGACACTTCACCTACAACACATGGCGGCACAATATTAGGTATTATATGTTGTTTCATATGTGTAGCCTCTAAAACGCTTTTATATCAAACTGAATAAGTTAGGACTAACTGAGTGTGGATAAGTACTTTTTACTTAAGTTTTTAACTTTCATAGCTAATGGCTCGATGGAGGGTTCGATCAACACACATCCCTAAAATGGACAAACCTAGAAGGGGTGAGTCTGTTTTGTGGACTGTCTAGATCAAGTCGATCCAAACAGAGGGCCATTTGGTATTCATTATACACTGGAATTAACATAATTTCATTTTAAAAAGTACATCTAAGTTCTAGCTTGTTTAGCCAGGGGTGCAGAACTGCACCTTTCAGACTGATCAAGTGTGTAATAAATATCTTAATGGTTATTAACGATGGTGATAACAACTATGTGCCATGGTTAGCATGAGGCAGCGATGCCCAGTAACTGTGGTGCCTACCTCTGGGAGTGAGAAGTTGGTAGGATACAGAGAACTGGTAGCACACGCGGCGATGAGGCCTGACTGTGGCTGTGATGATTCTCCGTGACCGGGCGGGTAGAACACCCTCTGTGTCATCCAGGGACAGCGCTGAAATACAAACACTACAATTATTTCATCAACATCAAGACCAGGGAGACAGTTTTTCAAGGACTGGGAAAGACAAAACACACTTGTACAGAAATGATTTTGATATCTTTTCTACATATGTGATGAGCCACAAAATGATATTTTTCAAATGTTTTTTATCATAAGAAGACCTTATAGGAATGTTTTCATATTTTGACAGTTTAGTCTTCTTAGTAATAGTGATTCCAAGACTGTGGGCCAAATGTATCCATTCGTTCCTTAGGTCATCCTGAGCAGTTTATTTAAATACTTTACTAATGATTTACCCTCAAGAACCATTGCAAACTTTTTGTTCAGGCATGAAATAAAATAGAAATACTAATTAGATGCCCTTAACATTGACTATCATGGGAATATATATATATATATATATATATATATGATTGTAAGATTGTATATTCATTAATACCAAGAAATGTTATTTAATTCTCTAAATTAGTGCTAATGTATCAATATGCCTCAGCCTTCTGGGAATAACAACGGTGTTGACTTAAGGACCCTTTCCTCTCAATTTTTATTGTAACTGTATAAAAAGAGAAATAAAAGTGGTCAGTACTAACCTAAGGGGTCATCCCGGGTCATTTCCGGTGGGTAGGGTCCAGTGATTGTCTGGTCACATGACAGCTTGTAGTGTAGATTACAGTTGCCTTCATTGAATATAGAGAACTGCTGAGTCATGCAGCTGCCCACCACCACCGTACCCATGTCTACATAGCTCTGGTCACACTGCAAGAAACAAACCATAGCGATAATAGGGGAGTTGCATGTCACACTGCAAGTAACACACCATACATAGCGATAATAGGGGAGTTGCATGTCTCAGTAACAAACCATACATAGTGATAATAGGGGAGTCACATGTCTCACTGTGCATGTCTGTTACAGTGCATGCTGGGATGAATTCAGTTCAAATCTGACATACCAATATTTAGCAGGGTTGACTATTATCAAATATGTTTGATCATAAGGGCATGACGAAAAATAATTGAGTCATTTTAGAGTCATTTTTCTGTGGCAGACCACACATGACAAGCTGGACACTGGTGTTATACCTTGATAAGGCCGATGGAGCCTTGACCGATGACACGTAGAGGGAAGAGTTGCTTCTTGCCGGCGGATGAGGTGGTGGACTGGCCTTGTCCCCACACCACGAGGGAAGGTTTCATCACACCCTTCTCTTGTGTACGAGGCACAAATGTCCATTCATGGAACTGTCAAACATCAAAACATATTATTTGATATCCAACATGTTTATCTGTAGTGTATCATCAGAAATAAGAGCAGTATTACACCTGACCAGTCTAGGCTTGAGAGAATCCCTTCAAACTGAGGGAAAGCCACTCGCTCCAAACCTCCAAATGCCATCATGGATACTACATGTTAGTTCCTAGCTGTTCCTGTGAGCCTTGTAAATCCTTCTAACATAGGAATTGGCTGTATAAATATGTTGAATTAAAATTCTAAGTAATGAACTCCGAAACGTTGGTCACTACATCGAAATAGAATATCTAAAGCAAATATCAACTTGACATCGTCTTTCTTACAGTTTTGGTGTTTATCTCTTTAAATCAAAATAAAACATCCCCTGTTGGCCTGAGCTCACCTGCTTCTCGTTAGGTTGGATGGTTCCCTCTGACGGCGTCACGCTGAGGAGCTCGCCGTCAGCAGAGTTCATCTTCCACTCAAACTTGAGTGGGATGCGGGACACGTTCTTGACGGCGTACTGCCGGGTGGAGGCGGTGCCCACACACGTGGGCTTGAAGTACAGCTCACCGTCATCCTCCAGCACCACCGCAGCCCGCTCAGCTGAACCCCACACAACAATCTCCTGTAAACAAGACATTATTGGTCTAGAATATTATAGTCAGGCTTAGCTATTGTTGAAATATTTTGTATTGAGGCAGAAATTTAGTCAGAATTTAGTTCAGTTAGAACGAACAAGTATCATCTGTCTTGTGACAGATGATACTGGGTTGGATGGATTTGGATTTTGAGAGAGAGAAAAATGGATGCAGGAAGGGAGGATGTAATACAGATGTAAATGGAATCAGGATATTTAATTGTGATACTCAAGGTATTTGAGATACCTTCATATTTGAAAATCACTTTGTAAAAATGTCATTTTTGTGACTTGTGACTTATTTTTCTGTAACACATCATATATGAGATGGCGGTTGCTCCAAGTCAAGGACATGTGAAGGTCAAGGACAGGTCAAGGACAAGTACAGGACAAGGTCAAGGACAGGTGATGGTCAAGGACAGGTGATGGTCAAGTGAAGGTCAAGTACAGGTCAAGATCAAGTACAGGTCAAGGTCAAGTACAGGTCAAGGACTGTTAAAATTATTCACTTTAGTTTCGTATCTTTTACGACTTTGCTATTGCGTCATCACTGACCCAATTACGGCAGGATGCTCTCCTGTTCAAATAAAGCTTGCTCAGCGTCCCTTAGTACGACTGACGCCAAACAGTAAGGACGTGTCCTTGTTGCTCTCTGCACTTTGTAACCATATTTCAATAGGTTATGGGCCCAGACACCTTCAACTGTGGACGAAATAGTCAGTGAGTACTTTGTGCAGATGCCGAGCTAAATTTTGTGAATTTTTGAGTGCAGGAAAGAACTTTTATGTGACTTAGAAGTTTGGAGTTTTCTGTGTACACTCAAATTGAAAATGGCGGCAAATACAGCATCTATTTCTTCACTCAAGGGAGGTAACTACCCAACATGGAAGTTACAGTGCCAAATGGCCTTGATGAAGGATGGGCTGTGGAATATTGTACAAGGGACTGAAACTCGACCAACTCCAGAGAATGGTGATGCTAGGGTAAAGTTTGATAGTAGATGGGACAAAGCCTTGGCCATCATAGTTCTATCAATTGACCCAGCTCTCTTGTATTTGGTTGGAGAGCCCACAAGTCCCGTCGCAGTATGGACCAAGCTAGCGGATCAGTTTCAGAAGAAGTCATGGGCCAACAAGCTTCATCTGAGGAAGAAACTGTATTCATTAAAGCTGAAGGATGGTGATTCTGTACAGGATCACATAAGGACAATGACTGAAACATTCAGTGCACTATCAGTAGTTGGGGACGCCATTACTGATGAGGACCGAGTAGTGCACCTTCTCGCCAGCTTACCGGACTCCTACGGCATGCTTGTTACGGCATTCGAGGCATGTACAGATGTGCCTAAGATGGAAGTAGTCACGGAGCGACTGCTCCATGAGGAGAGAAAGTATGAGGATGGTACTTCCTCACACAGTACAGCATCGGAGAAGGCAATGTTTGTGAGGCGGCAAAAGGGTCAGAAAGCGACTGCTAAAGGACCTAAATGCTACGGTTGTCAAAAGATTGGCCATATTAAGCGTGAGTGTCCCGCGCTTAAGAAGTCCGAGGGTAAGGACAAAGGAAAGAGCAAGCCACACAGAGCGCACAGCGCCAGGGAGGACAGCGGCTCTGACAGTGACTACGTCGGGCTGACTGTGATACACGCTCTGTCCGTCAAGGGGGCAGCACCGGGAGGATGGATCATTGACTCTGGAGCCACGAGTCATATGTGCAACGATAGGTCTAAGTTCCTTACTTATACCCCTCTTGATCAACCACAAGGAGTTACAGTGGGAGATGGGTATGATCTACCTGGAATAGGGACTGGAACTGTCTCACTGGAAATGGAACTCCCTGAAGGTAAAGTGAAGACTGCTAAGCTGAGAAATTCCTTATATGTGCCCGAGCTCTCTTTCAATCTCCTTAGTATTTCTCAGGCCACTCGCTATGTAGAGCGTACTGTATTTACTCATCATGGATGCCAATTTATTGACTCTAATGATGAGATTGTGGTAACAGGAGAGAGAGTAGGAGATCTTTACTATGTGAACTGTAAGGAGAACCACCACATTGCAGCTGTGACACAGAGAGGGAACAAGCCCACTGAAGAACTGTGGCACAAGAGATATGGACATCTCGGCAATCAGAATATGAGGAAACTAAACGCAGAAAGCATGGTTGTTGGACTGGACTGTGCTATGAATGGTGATGTAAGTGTGTGTGAACCATGTGTTCAAGGAAAACATCATCGCACCAAGTTTCCTACCAGTGGTGCAAAGAGAAGTGAAGCAGTGTTGGGTTTGGTACATAGTGATGTGTGTGGGAAGATGAGTACCAAATCACTCAGTGGCTGTGAATACTTCCTAACCTTTGTTGATGACAAGACTCGGTACACCTGGGTGTATGTGCTAAAACACAAGGACCAAGTGTTCAATCAATTTCTGGAATGGAAAGCCCAGGTAGAGACTTCTACGGGCATGAAATTGAAGGCACTTCGGTCTGACAATGGTGGTGAGTATACCTCAACAGAGTTTCAAGCCTATCTAAGGAAGGAAGGAATCAGACAGGAGCTAACTGTACCAAAAACGCCGGAGCAAAATGGAGTTGCGGAGAGAATGAACCGCACGATCGTCGAGACAGCTCGCTGTATGCTGTCTGAGTCTACGCTCCCCCGCAAGTTTTGGGCAGAAGCTGTGTCTACAGCTGTGTACTTGAGGAACCGGAGCCCAACCACTGCAGTTGAGGGAATGACCCCTTATGAGTCTCTGACTGGTGAGAAACCTCATGTAGGTATGCTGAGGGTGTTTGGCTGTCTAGCCTATGCTCACATACCTAAGGATGAAAGGAAGAAATTTGATCCTAAAGCCAGGAGGTGCATCTTTCTTGGCTATGGTACCACTACCAAGGGATACAGACTGTATGATGTGAAGCGCTCCAAGGTGATTCTCAGCCGTGATGTCATCTTTGATGAGACAAAGCATGGGGTTGAGAAGGAGCAATCTGCTGTGGAGAAGGAGCCTGAAACCGTGGTTAAGAAGGAGCCTAGCTGCTCTATCGAGACAACCATACTCCTTGACAGCAGTGACAACGAGTCTGTGGTAGAGGAAGATGTGCCAGTGGTAGAGGAAGTTGAGCAAGTGGTAGAGCCAGAGGAGCCAGCAGCTCAAAGGCCACGTCGTGAGAGGAGAGCACCTAACATGTATGGCGAATGGGTGCAACTGACTCACACTAATCCCCAACCAACTTCTCTACAGGATGCAGTGTCAGGACCAAACAAGAAGAAATGGCAGGATGCCATGAAAATGGAGATGGACTCACTCCATGGAAATCAAGTCTGGGACTTGGTTCAACTTCCAAAGGGCAGGAAGACTGTCGGCAGCAAGTGGGTGTTTAAGGAGAAGTTGGGAGCAGATGGAACCATCGAGAGGTTCAAGGCAAGGCTAGTTGCACAAGGTTTTTCCCAACAGTACGGACTGGACTATGATGAGACCTTCAGTCCAGTAGTGAGGTCAGAGTCAGTCCGCACAGTGATTGCACTAGCTGCAAGAGATAATCTCCATCTGCATCAGCTCGATGTGACAACAGCCTTCTTAAATGGCACCCTGAAGGAGGAAGTGTATATGAAGCAGCCAGAAGGGTTTAAGGTTAGAGGCAAAGAAGATCTCGTCTGTAGGCTAAAGAAGAGCATCTATGGCCTTAAACAATCACCACGCTGCTGGAATGCTGCACTCGACGAACACCTGTGCAAGATTGGGTTCAGCCAATCTACTAATGACCCGTGTATATACACATCAGAAGGAGGATTGGTGATTCTTGCTGTCTATGTTGATGACATAATCATAGCAGCAGGAGATGAACACAAAATGAGGAAGGTGAAGAAGGCCATCGCTGATGAGTTTACTGTGACCGACATGGGTAAACTCAAATACTTCTTGGGTGTAGCTGTTGACCAAGAGACAAATCCTGTGAATATCTGGATGGGTCAATCAGCTTACACTGAGAGAGTGCTTGAGAAATTCAAGATGAGCGAGGCCAAACCTGTGGCGACGCCAGTGGACACTAGCGTCAAACTCACCAAATCTAATGAAGATAGTGAGGCCGTCAACCAGTCGCTGTATCAATCAGCTGTTGGCAGCCTACTGTACTTATCTACATGGACAAGACCAGACATCACATATGCTGTGAGTAATGTAGCTAAGTTCTGCTCGAAACCATCAAACGAGCACTGGACGGCAGTGAAGCGAGTCATGCGCTACCTGAAGGGGACCATCGACTATGGTCTATGCTTCGAGAAGGGAAATCCAGGCGACTGTCTTGGTTTCTCCGACTCTGATTGGGCCGGCGACATCAATGACCGCAGATCCACCTCAGGATACATTTTCCAGATCTGTGGAACCGCCGTCAGCTGGAGAAGTAAGAAGCAAAGCTGTGTAGCTCTCTCCACCGCTGAGGCCGAGTACATGGCTTTGGCAAGTGCTGCTCAGGAAGCAGTCTGGATGAGGCAACTCGTTGGTGACCTAACGAACACACCAACCACACCAATGCTGATCTACGAGGATAATCAATCAGCTATTTGCATGGCCAAAAACCCCCAGTTTCATGGTCGTGCAAAACACATTGGTATTAAGTACCACTTCATCCGTGAGCAAGTGGAAAACGGTACCGTAGATTTACAGTACTGTCCCAGTGAGGACATGGTCGCAGACATCCTAACCAAAGGTCTGAATAAGGAGCAGTTCCACAAGCTCCGCACCATGACTGGAGTGAAGAGGCCTAGTGACAATTAGTTTTTGTCAAAACTACTTCACTCTAACACTGAGAAGAGACTTTCTTCTCAAAATCTCTATTTTTTAGAACTGAACTCTCATTATAACTGAAAGATGCTATAATTCTAAGTCACGTCCTAAGTCAAATGTTATTGCTAAGTCAGGTAGTTTGTCTACTGTGTTTAAATTCTGACTAATGATCTGATAAATAATAAGGTGCTAATACCAGGAGTATTTCTAGGATAATTGAAAGGTCTGTTACTAATTCTGTGAGTAAAACATATATATAGCAAATATGAATTGTGTGTAATCTTAAACTGTAGGATACTTCACAAGCAAGTGAGAAGGAGTGTTAAAATTATTCACTTTAGTTTCGTATCTTTTACGACTTTGCTATTGCGTCATCACTGACCCAATTACGGCAGGATGCTCTCCTGTTCAAATAAAGCTTGCTCAGCGTCCCTTAGTACGACTGACGCCAAACAGTAAGGACGTGTCCTTGTTGCTCTCTGCACTTTGTAACCATATTTCAATAAGGACAAGTACAGGTCAAGGTCAAGGACATACCTGTGTGTTCTTGTCTGCTTCATTGAGCCTCAGTTTGAGTGTGTGTTTGTAAGTCTTGACATCAGGGGGCAGCACCTTGACAGTGAACAGTTGCTGCGGCCCTGTCATCAGCCCTCTGGTGGGCTTCACGTGAAATACCCTGAAGACAAACACAACATGACAATAATTGTGTTTTTAAAAGTCAAAATAAATCAATTTCTTTTTTACAAAATAAATCAATATTTTTTTTAGAAAATAAATCAATATGACGCACCTGAAGAAGGACAAGTTACACAAAGTCTCATGAAAAATAAAAATTGCCATATGAAAAATAAAGATTATCAACTTCATCTATGCCTTTATGATACTATCACTAACTAGACTACCAGCCCCGCCGATATTGTATATGAAACTTTTAGGTGGGGTTAGTTTTTCCAGGTAGGGGGATATAAATTGGAAACACACTTTTTTATTTTTTTTGCCAAATCAAGTTTTTTATCTCAGTAAAAGCTATAGAAACCCTGCAGAAAAAAGTAAATCAATGTTTTAGAAATAAATTTTAGAATGAATAATAGAAATCCTGCAGGAGTTGCTCAAACTTACTCTTGTGGATCCTTCTCAAAGTCAAAGAGTATTGGTGTCGCACCCGTGTTGCACAGCATGAAGGTGCGGTACGCAGACTCCTTAGCATTGACGGCCGGGAAGACGATGCGCGGCATGTCCAGCTTCACCCGCGGCAGGAACGTCTCGTTGTTGGGCATAAATGTGTGACCTGTGGAGCAATGGGAGATAGAATGAGGCAAACTAAGACTTTACTCAATAGTTTGCTGACAGCTGCTGGTAGATGGTCAGCAAGAGTAGATCAAGCTGATTCCAATGATAGTAAACACTGGGACTAGAATGTTTCTGGATGTGTAATTACCAGTAAAGTAACTAATAATATACTCCATACAAAAGCCTTCTGAACACAAGGATATATTTAATACAATATCCTGAAATTTGTTACATGGATTTATATGACTATGAGCGCTAAACCCTGTAAAATTCAAAACATTCCAATAAAGAGATCTTGTGATAAAAACACTTTGAAAAATATCAATTTTGCGACTTGTGACTCATTTTCCTTGAACACATCCCATGTGTGTAGAAACTGATGTAACTGACCGGTTGCTGTGAGTGTGAGGCACCAAGGCGGGCAATGTGTCGTATCCTCCACCAAGCGGAAATCTCTCAGGCTTTTGTAGTAAGCGTAGCACTCCAACTCTGCACCGAAAAATTGGTTTGGTACTCCCTGTAATACCAACAATAAATATTTATAGTCAATGATCAATAAAAAACAAATTTGTAATCATATAACAGCATACCAACAGAACAAATCTCAGGGGAATGAAATATTCTTTTTTTTTTAACAATTGATCGTTCAGTTTGTCAGCAAAACTTCTTCCTAAAAGCCTGGTCACATCGGGAGTTTAAATATTGTTTAATTAATATAAAATCCTTGAGTGGGTTAGGTCCAAAACAGAGGGGAATTATTTTTGGTTTTGCCTTTATATTGGGGTCCGACGTTTCGTGCTATATGTGATCAGTTTTAGGAAAATGAGTCATTAGTCGCAAAATGAGGATTGGCTCACACGCCAAAACTGGGTCAGAAAAGTATGATGGCTGCCGTGGTTGGTGCAATACAAATCTGCCGCTCCACTTGGATAGACAGGCCTCAGAGTGACCTCCGTGACCACTCCAGACTCATTCACTCTGGGGCTAGCATGTGTTAATATCTCCTCACCATAGAGTCTGGCCCACATCTGGCCTGAGTTTATTCATATTTATTATTATTTATGGTTATTTGAATATGTGATCCGTTTTAGGAAAATTGGTCATAAGTCGCAAAATATGGATTTTGAGATATCATCATATTTGAAAAGAGGTGATCAAGGTGATTCAAATGATAGTAAACACTGGAATATCTAATAAATACTTCTATATTTTAAGTTTGATATTTTATTTTTGGAAAAAAAAGTTTGCAATGTTTCTGGATGGGTAATTGCCAGTAAAGTAACTAAATATACTCCATACAAAGGCCTTAAAAACGCAAGGTATATTAGATACAATGTTCTGGAATTTGTTACACAGATTTATATGACTATAAGTGCTAAACCCTCTAAAAATCAGAACATTCCAATAAAGAGATCTTGTGATAAAAACACTTCGAAAAATATTAATTTTGCGACTTGTGACTTATTTTCCTAAAACACATATTAGCCCTTCATCAGGGGTTGTCTATAAAAGTGTCAAGGTATGGATTTAGCCCAGAACAGAAGAAGGACAGGGATGGAGGGATGAGTTGTAGGTTTGTTTATTCAGGGGTCCGACGTTTCAGGCTCATTAGCCCTTAATCAAGGAATAGGGATTCATTTGAGGAGATGGCTCTCAGGTACAAAAATGTGCACTCTTGTTGCCATGGTCTTTTGTTTATAGTTACCAAGTTGCCAGGATGTAGATTGTTGTTCAATTCTTGATGGGGGGTTCATGGTTAAATTTATTGATGGGAACCCAAGTCAAGAAATGTGAATATAAAAGTGTCAAGGGTGAGAAGACAAGGGCAGGTGAAGGTTAGAAGTACATGTTGTGATGGACTCAAGGGGAAACTGACCGGTTTGAATGTGACGGAGAAGGGCGCAGCCTTGAGCGGCAGAATGTCAACAACCGCTGGCGAAACCGAAAAAACATGGCTTGATTCTGAAAGGAAAAATAGTTTCAGAGTAAGACAAAACTCGCTGAACGTTTAAAGAAATGGAGAGTTCATATCGTTTTGTTTTTTTTAATTTTTGCACATAATTCTTTATTTGGGTTACCTGCCATCTGGGCATATTCATATCGTAATTACATCTTGAATGTTTAACTTATAGTCTGTAAAGTTCTCACCTCCTGTCCACACAACAGTGATCTTCCCCTGCGTGTGGTTGGTAATGTTCACAGTCTGGGACAAAGGAAAAGAAATGTAGTTAAATAATGTAAAATCCATGAATATATTTACAATAAATCTAACAAAACTGTTTCTCAATAAAGTTGTTATACTTGGTAGAGAGTAATATGTGAACACTGGATGTCAATATCCAATCCCATAAATGTTTAATTTCTAGCACTGAGTTTTTTTGTTATTTTTTTATTATTTCAGGCCAATAATATATTTAATAAAGATTACATCAAAAAGGCAGTATCCTACATGGATGTTTTCACGCGCTGTTCAGTTCACTATTTATTATATGCCTCATCTTCATTTGTGGAAGTGGATAGGGATTAAAGATGTGACCTTGGGGTAAAACACAGATCTAGCTATGAAGTGCCCCCCCTCTCTCTCCCCCCCCCCCCACTCCCCCCCCCCCCCCCCTCCCGGTAAGTTGATCAAGTTGTGTACCGACCTGTTTGTGGCTCCACTGTAGCTCCGTGCACTGGCCAAAGTCAGCTTCATGGACGTCCATACTGACGTGCGGCTCCGTCATCTGAAACAAAGATTGATAATCTGTCTATTGCCTCTGACTGAACGTAAGGTCTTTATGTGGGACATGCAGGAGATACATAGAGAGAACAATAACAAAGCTTTAGTGAGATAGTGTTTAAAAACAGCACAATTCCAGAAGGTTTGTGTTCAGCATTTGGCGTGTAAGTTGAATGTTATCAACTTCATGGGTTTATCTTACACAGTGGGGGTCATGGCACAACTACTGAAATACTTTTGACATGGCGTAAGGCACCCAAAGGTGGGTACAAGTATGAATCCACACCCATAAGTGGTTTTTGATCATTTTATTTTTTGAAAATTTCAAAAATACTTTCAGAAGAAACACTGGACACTTTGATCCCTGATTTACATAGTGACAATATCACAGAGACTTACTGTAATGTCTGAGTTGTAGCCATCGTTGAAATACTCGTCCATTGGGTGCAGTTTGGGCGCTTCTCCCTCTTTGGGATCCTGAGGAGAAGAAAATATAAAATGTGATTGGCCTTAGTTGAAAAAAAAAATTAAAAAAGACATAGAGGCGAGTTAGCATACAAAGATGATAAAAAAAGACTACAAATTGAAGGCAAATAGATACAGGCACTCAACACTTTTGAACCTAATGGAATGAATTTGCCAGAAATGTGAACTATTTCATTTGTAATGTATATAATGCAACCTCCACAAAAATCCCTGAAGTTGTTAAAAACACATACAAAAACCTGCAAAACTTATATCATAGACATTTTAGAGATGAGCTAGTCTTTGGATACAGTCTTTATAGTCTAGTCTTTGAACCCAAATACCAGTAATATGTTAGTTTCATCTAAACTCAGTTGAAGTTTAATAGGTTTATAGCCTGTTTTGTCTCCTACTGCACGAAACAATGCAAAACTGCCAGCTGATTGTGCAGTTTGGGGAAAAAACTCAAAATCGGTTCTCCGATGAAATAAAAAAGTATTACATTTCAACAGCCCCAAAGAAATAATGAGTTAGAACTTGTAAACATACTAATAAATCACACACAAGGGAGAGAACTTGTGATGTTGGATAAAGGATGTTTCGTTAGATAGAATAACAAGAGAAATTAGAAGAGAAATTCTCACCTTGGGATTGTATAAACGACCTTGGTCATCTGTGGCTAGTTCACCCTCAGCCAGCATTTCATTCAGTCTCTGTAGAAATAAGAATGAAATATCAATATATGGGGCAGATCTACACATTTAGTGAATTAGACTAAATTAGACTGGAAAATGGGCAATACTAGTTATATCTGAGTATATTTAGTATTGCCTTGATTCAAACAATCTGTTAGGTTAAGTTGAACTGAGTTTTGAACCTCATTTTTGTCTTAGATTTATATCATTTGAGAGGATTGGTGAAGACGAATTGTACATTTTCTGGCGATTCACCAATAAGCTCTTTTTGTTGTACTGCATATGGACATGTCTTCAGTCATATTTCCTTGAAGTTAACCTTTAGGTCGATACCTATTAATATCGTGCTAGGCAGGAATATTATCTTTTAGCAAAACTTTATTTCAAGAAATGTACAACCATTACAGCACTCTTATTTAGCACTCAGCACAACTAAGTACAGCCCTGCATGGTTTCCCGCCCACTGTTTAGCCATTTACTAATGTTGCTGCTAGTGTTTTAATGCTTATATAGACATCCACATAATTAATAACATAGTTACAACATCGACTTCGGAAAGGCTCCGTACATAAGCCATGTAAGATTCCCAAACTTTCCACACAGCTTACTTAGGCTTAAAGTGAGGTTACCACAACCTTTCTTTTTCCCGAATAATTTTTGCAAGTAAGGTAGAAGCGAATCTGTTTAAATGACCGTAATCTGCCTACTCCTTCTGCTTCGACTGACTTAGGTTGTATTATTTGGCGCCGCAACGTTGGTATTTCGGCGCCGCAACTTAAATGTACCCACCTATTTGGCGACACAACGTTGCCTGCATAGAAACGCTCCCTAGCAGTAGCAACATGCCTTGCACAGTTTCCCCACCATTTTCCTGTACACTGGAGATAGCTGGGGAGATGGGGCCGGGTGGGGAAACGGGGAGGATGGGAGAGCTACATGTTAAATAAATCTACCTGTTTGGATCTTTATTTTGTAAGTCCTATAAGCGAAGGGAAAGGGAGGGAACAGAAGATGTCTACCCGGTGATAAACAGGGACAGCTAGTATGCTAATAATATAGGAGTATGATAAACGGGGACAGCTAGTATGCTAGTAATATAGGAGTATGATAAACAGGGACAGCTAGTATGCTAGTAATATAGGAGTATGATAAACAGGGACAGCTAGTATGCTAATAATATAGGAGTATGATAAACGGGGACAGCTAGTATGCTAGTAATATAGGAGTATGATAAACAGGGACAGCTAGTATGCTAGTAATATAGGAGTATGATAAACAGGGACAGCTAGTATGCTAATAATATAGGAGTATGATAAACAGGGACAGCTAGTATGCTAATAATATAGGAGTATGATAAACAGGGACAGCTAGTATGCTAATAATATAGGAGTATGATAAACAGGGACAGCTAGTATGCTAATAATATAGGAGTATGATAAACAGGGACAGCTAGTATGCTAGTAATATAGGAGTATGATAAACAGGGACAGCTAGTGTGCTAGTAATATAGGAGTATGATAAACAGGGACAGCTAGTATGCTAGTAATATAGGAGTATGATAAACAGGGACAGCTAGTGTGCTAGTAATATAGGAGTATGATAAACAGGGACAGCTAGTATGCTAATAATATAGGAGTATGATAAACAGGGACAGCTAGTATGCTAGTAATATAGGAGTATGATAAACAGGGACAGCTAGTGTGCTAGTAATATAGGAGTATGATAAACAGGGACAGCTAGTATGCTAGTAATATAGGAGTATGATAAACAGGGACAGCTAGTATGCTAGTAATATAGGAGTATGATAAACAGGGACAGCTAGTATGCTAGTAATATAGGAGTATGATAAACAGGGACAGCTAGTGTGCTAGTAATATAGGAGTATGATAAACAGGGACAGCTAGTATGCTAATAATATAGGAGTATGATAAACAGGGACAGCTAGTATGCTAATAATATAGGAGTATGATAAACAGGGACAGCTAGTATGCTAGTAATATAGGAGTATGATAAACGGGGACAGCTAGTATGCTAGTAATATAGGAGTATGATAAACAGGGACAGCTAGTATGCTAGTAATATAGGAGTATGATAAACAGGGACAGCTAGTATGCTAGTAATATAGGAGTATGATAAACGGGGACAGCTAGTATGCTAATAATATAGGAGTATGATAAACAGGGACAGCTAGTATGCTAATAATATAGGAGTATGATAAACGGGGACAGCTAGTATGCTAATAATATAGGAGTATGATAAACAGGGACAGCTAGTATGCTAATAATATAGGAGTATGATAAACAGGGACAGCTAGTATGCTAATAATATAGGAGTATGATAAACAGGGACAGCTAGTATGCTAATAATATAGGAGTATGATAAACGTGGACAGCTAGTATGCTAATAATATAGGAGTATGATAAACGTGGACAGCTAGTATGCTAATAATATAGGAGTATACATACGTATGGGATTCATCCAATTTAACAACAAGGTTTACTGACCTCGGGTGGGGTGAAGCTGAGGCCGCGGTGCACATGCGTGCTGAAGGTATCCACGTGTTGCTGGCGTAGTATGGCAGGCTTCTGACTCTCTGTGTGACACGTGCCCAGCATCTCTAGTGTGATCACACCCTGTAGCAGTAAACAACAATATATAGTCATTCTCATGATATGAATAATCACTCAAGCCGACTAGATATTCGGTTGATTTAGTTTATTTCATTTCTCCAACGCTTTGCCTGAAGACATCTAATAATAAGGACTTCTTCTATACTGGTGGGTTGTGGGTAATATCAATAAAAGAACATCCAATTCAACTACAACCCGCTAAAAAATCCACAATCAACCCTTAATGGTTTTCTATAGGCCAGCAGTTAATAGTGAAACTCCCCCTCCTTCTTGTTATGCATGAAAACAAAGTTAGCAATATTTATTGATGGTAACCACTATAAAGTAGTTAAATACACTGCTTAGGATAACCTCAGATATGCATAAATGCCCTCAGTATACAGACTTGACATTTAGCACATGTACATTAATGCTATACTAAGCACCACAAATATGGAAACATTCTGACCAAAGGATCCTGTAAAAAAAAAACATTTGAAAAATATAAATTTGTGCGACTTGTAACTGATTTTCCTGGAAGAAACCGGTGTGTATATATAATGAACTACTGTTATGTAACATTACGTAACATTGTGTAACCTCATTATATTTATATTATTATTAATTATCACCTATTATCACATTACTTAAAATCGCTAATTATACTTAACTAGCTAGGACTGTGCAAGTCTACTTATACATGCTATGCCATGGATATTACGTAAGGGCTCCGCCCACTCATTTGCTATGCATGTAACCTCTTGGAGGAGCCTGTATCTGAGATTACCATTAAACAGTTGCTTCGTTCTTCTCATGAAGATCAGACGTTCGTTAGTCTTCTTCTATTAGATCATTACACTACCTTGTTTTGTTTTTTTACCTTTCCGACTGACTATCTTTTATTATTTTCTTGTATGTTGTGTCATTGGTTTTATGTTGGCCAGAAATAAAAAAAGAGATGCGAGAGTGTTGTAACTATGAATTTTATTCTAGGTCTTATAAGTAAAATTGAAGTAACATTTAACTCAGGTAATATATTTCAATGTAACGCTATTAAACAACTTTGTCTACTTGAAAAGTATCGCAATGTGAAATTGTGGAGAAATAAAACATTTATTTAAAAAATACTGTTGTAAAGCTGAGTTGGTTCTCACCTGGTTGTGCACCAGACATCTGACCTTGCGGTAATAGTTGATGGGATGAACTGGTTCAAAGTGCACGTGCACCGAGTGGTGGCTCTTGGGCGCCAGAACTCCTGACACTTCTGTGATCTTGAATACACTCTCTTCACTGTCAAGCATGAACTGTGGGTGGAAAGTATAATAATAAGGATAGATTTTTATATCCATTAGACAAATGTAAATACAAGTGTGGACTAGAGGTTTGATATGAAGAGATGGGAAAAGGAGCATTTTCAGTAATGTGTACAATTAAGTCTTCCAAGTACTCCTGAATTTGGAAAATGATCTAGACTAGATAATATATACATATAGAACATACAAACACAGTTAGGTAAATAAAGCAAAGAGACATAAATCATGAGTGTATGTGGTGGCTTTGTCAATTGTATACAGTCCAGTTAGCATCGTTTAAGTATCAGAGTGAGATTTTCTTTTGTTTAACTTTGTATTAATTAATTATCCCTCACTCAAGTAGTCTAGTAAATAATAAGAGACTTATCACATATTAACTCATCTCATTATTATGTACATTACTCATCTCCACTAGGGTATGGGAGGAAAGTATACAGTCGCGTTAGCCTTGTTTAACTTTAAGGAAATAAGAGGAGCAACGCGTGAAATCATTTATGAATAGCTCGCCCTTAAATTATACAAAAATATGAAATAAACATTGATTTTGTGTCAACTCTACCTTAGTTGTTAAATCAATCTGGATTTTTACTAAAATTACTGCTGAAATTCAAATTAATGACTAGATTTTTTTCTAGTTTCATGATTGAAAGCATAATAACTAACTCGTTGGTTTCAGTCACTCGTGCAATATTCACACTCCTTCCACCAACTCGTTAGTTAACCTGTATATATTGCTGATTTCTAACTAACACCAAATTACAAATACGACCCCTAACGACCCGTTAGTCTACTAACAAACTGCTTTATGATTACAATCCCCATGTCTTGTAGATACTAGTGTAGTTAGACACAGCAGTAGGTGGGAGACCAAGGTTATTCTTCATTGCTGCCCATGAGCCCATAATCTTCTCATGCTAATGAATCTCTTTGTTTATTATAGCCAGTGTACTTTGTGCCAGACTACCAATAATTCCAATTGTCATTTGCAAGGATGTTTGATGTTTGCTGTATAAAAATTCTAAATAAAAAAATTACCTGGAAGGTTGCAGGAATGTCTGAGTCGTTGAGGATCTCTATGGTTTTACTGGCGCGGAAATGAGCATCCACCTGCATGAAATTAACACTACTGTGACTCAACCGCACGGCCGGCCCTGAAATAGACATCAAACAAAGCGTGAAAATAGAGGATTTGCATGTCCGCATGTTGCACCAGTTCCAAGCGTGTGGTATGACTTTCTGTCCCCAGTAAACATAGCCATATAAGGTAAGCATAGCAACATGGGAGTAAATATAGAACCTAAATTTGAATGTGGAACTCGAGACACTATTGCACTGTCCTTGATGTTTGGTTTTTTTTTCGTAACCCGCTCGCCTATCGGTTTGTGGGCCACGAAAAACAAACATCTCGGACAGTGTAATAGTGTCCCTTGTACCACATTCTCACCAGGTTCTATCTATTTAACTAAAAAGAAAACAATGCAAAAACTGCATGACAAATAAATGCACTTGCTGACCTCTGCAGGAGGCCTTGCACTTAATGGCGGTCTTGCTGACGTTGCCTATCGCCACTACATTGAAGTAATCGATGCTGGTCGTGCCGAATGAGATGGGCGTGTAGATAAACTGTAACATAGAACAACACACTCAGTCATAATTTGGTTTAATATTATTTCAATTAAGGCCAATACATTTAATCAGTACAAGTGTAAACATGCTGTCTCCGTCTTGGATAATCTCAAGTGTTGCCTATAAAATAACATTTTCACTATCATTCCAAACAGTTATCACAAAGAAATTTTCAAAACAGTTTTAACTGACGAACATCTACATATTATTATTCGTAAGATTACAATACAAACTGGTTTTGATCCCCTTCACCAACCCTCACTACATTATTGAAAAGGACCAGTTATCACAAACCCAGCCACCTTTACATGACATTTGAGAAAGCTTTCAAACCTTCCTCAGCTGGAGAAATGCTTCCTTATAGGCACAAAGTCGACAATAACAGTTTGTAAATGTAAGATCTAGATGTAGATTACCGGTATTCTGATGGTGCTCTGGGCCGGCACCACCCCGTGTTTCTGTGGACACGTGAACACGGTGTCTATACGCAGCTGGCCCGGAGACTGATTCACGCAGAATGGAGCATTCACCTGAAATATTATCATTACATCTCATTTACTCATCATTTGCACCCAAACATCTCCATGTGGAGTTGTGTAGATATTAGTTACAATAAAAAGGACTTTTTGTAAAATAATTATTATAGTCTAACTAGCGGTAACATCTCTCGATGAGCAAAAGCAGCCCTAAGTGTAGCACCCAGATTGTTATAGAATTATAGCCTCTTTAACATATACAATTGCAGTTAGGCCTTCATGAAATAAAATCTTTAAGAAAAGATCGCTATTTATCAAAATATAATTATGTGTGAGAATACGCAGGTTATCGCTAATAGAGACATAATCCACGATGAAGAGTCAAAACAATGTAGACTAAACCCTAAACCTTCCTAAACACTGACTCTGTAAAGACACAGAAAACAGAAACCCATATTATTACGTCCATGTATAACAATTTTCCAATTTTGAATCTTTCATTTCTGGCTCACATGGAAGACCTACTCCTAGTAGATTGTGAAGCCCTTTTCCTTCTTCTTGTTAAGTATAATTATAATGGAAAATAAAAACAATATATAATATATGAGCCTTACTGGGGAGAGGTTCCTCAGTTCCACCCACTTCTCTACACTCTGTCCAATTGGTACTTCACCGAAGTCTACGACGGACTCGAGGCCGCCGGGTGTGAGTGAGGATGGCCTCCCGTTACACGTCACCAGCAGATGCGGGAACTTGCCTGTGGGCACAACAGCAACAAGTCAGACTTAATTAAATTGATAAATTAATTAAATTATTTTTTTATATTGTCTTCTTTTATATATTGTTATATTTAATTAAACAGGGCTGAAACTTGGGCCATGGCAAAAATACAGAAATATTTCTGACAAGGGGAAAAGGGGAAATTGAAAAATTATTTTGATGACATTAATCTTTGAAAGTTTGAACGAAATCTGGTAAATCGAATTTTGTGTAATGTTTCTGAAGCTTTAGGTTAGAAATGTTGGAATTTGGGTGAATAGAATATTTAATAAATCATGAAATGGATAAAAAATTAACAATGAATAAAATACTATCTCGGGTTTGTCATGTGGTGGCCTTTGGTAAGAGCTAAAACATTAATTTAATCATCGTGATCATATAATAAATAAATGGAAATAAATAAATAGGATTCATCTTAGTAAAAAGATCACAAAAAAATAAATAAATAAATAAAATAAAAATGCGACGAATATCAGAGGCTTCCCCAGTTGCTAATGAGTACTCTCTTTTGGGCAAAGTGAGAGATAAAACCAAGTAGAGATGAAGTAGAAGAGAGCTACGCACCGATGCCTTCCAACCTGATGGCCTTGGCTTGGTCATAGTTGGCTCCAAACTTGACAACAGCTTCACCCATGTATACAACAGCGGCCTGTGTGGAAGAGGGAGGAAGAATGGTATAAGGGTCAGGAAATGTACAATTCGCAACATGTTGGAAAGTGCCTTTATGATGGTACAGACAATGTAAGTAGTTTAACACAAGTGGAATAAGTTTCAGGCTCAGTGCAAGTAGTCTATGGAGACTGGTACTGGTATCAGGATGAACATAGCTTTCACAAATTTTCAACGAAATTCACCAAACGCCCCCCTCCCAGTGGTCAATAGGGGAGTTGCATGTGCCACTGCGCATGTCTGTTACAGTGCATCCTGGGGTGGATTCTGATGACATCTGACATACAAATATTTTGCAACATTTTTATCGAAAATTGCCAGAATTTTTACAACAATATCACAGCTTGTATAAATGATCTATGTTAACCAAATTCACGATGGGAAAGATGAGGACTAATTTCATGGAAACATGGATAACACCTTTATATTGGTATTAGATAAATATTCCATGCTAAACATGGCATGATTTATATAGATTTTACACTGTACCATTACTCCCATAATGCCATGTGAATCAAAATTCAAAATGGCGGCTCTGCAACTCCCCTATTATGAACAGTCCCTAAGAATATGAAACCTACTTTATAAGATTTATCTTATGATATAAAATGCATCGTCGAAATGTTCGCACATATAGGATAAGTTCTTATATATTGTGGTTTATTAAAATCTCCGAGGAAATTATGAAATATAGATATATCTACATCACCCCACAAGTCTATAACTTATTCACAATCCATAACTTATTATGTAATTAACCGTTTCATAAGATCATTGCCAATAGTAAGATATTATCTTAAATGTAAGATTTATCCTAAATGTTACGATATCTTAAACCCATATACCACCCTCTTATATTTAAGATTATGTCGTACGATTTGTTTTATGAAACACCCCCTGGCGTCCAACCTACGCACCTTGGGTTTGAAGGACGCTGTGACGGTGATGACGCCGAATGGTTCCAGGACGCCCTCTGGTGTGTCAATGGAGAAGGGTTCTTCACAGTCTAACTGGAATGGCGTCACCAGCTCACTGTAAGGTCAGAACATGAGGCAACATTTCAACACTGGATGCCATTCAACAATTGTAAGTTGTTACGTAAATGTTATCACACCAGGCCATCAAAAATATCTTGAAAAGATCAAATATTTTTATTTTATTTCCATGGTTTTAAAACTACAGCATGCTTTTGAATGTCTGTACTAAGTATTGTAAGAACTGTATTTTGTTTACACTCCATGAAGGCCCAGTGAGGCTGAAAGCTCGTGTTTAATAAACAACATCAACACAAACTTTATATTTTCTAAATGTCAACGTCATTCCAACAAGTATCACTCTGTGCCTATTGGTACAGAGTGATACTCCCCCCCCCCCCCCCCCCCCCCCCCGTCCCCTCTCAAGATTTAAAAAAAATGTTATCGCACCAGCCCATCAATGGGTGAATTCGTTAGATCCTCGTGAGAAAATATCTTGGAATGAAAACTTTTCTTATGCTTTATGACTCCAGCATGTTTTTGAATTGAATAATGCTTTATTTTGTCAAATGTTTACAAATGTAGGAGGATGACCAAATTTGTAGAATGGCCTCTGGATACGATCCAGTTCTTCCGACCGTTACCATGACTGTCTGTCGCAAATATTGTAACCACTTTAATTTTTAAAATCTGATGGCAATGGAAAACATACCTTGTACTTTTGACCTGGAAGCTCTGACTGATGAGGTCATCAGTTGCACACATGTTGAAGTTAAGTTGTTCCGGCAGCACGATGCCATATTGTGGCAGTATAGCCGTGATGGCGATCTCAAACCTACCAGTCTGTAGATGAAAGCAAGTTAGTTTTTAACAACAAACACAATGTTTTCATTAGAACAGCCATAGAGTGGAAACATTTCTAATCTAAGATGTTAAGAATAAATATAAAACCAACGTACCGTAGATCTACATAGTAAATTTTAGCGCACCAACCGTTGTGCGTGAAAAAGTGTCAAAGTACATAGTTGGCGTAAATGTATCCACAAGTTGACTTACGTTGGTGATGAATTCTATTTTATCTGAGTAGAGAAGCTTCTCGAGCGGTCTGAATGTGACGGGGAGAGTGAAGCTGGTGCCGGCACTCAGCACGATGGGCTGCGGGTACAGCGTGTGGAAGAACCGCGTCTGGGGAACTCTGCAACATACACGACATACATGTAGAGCTGGCACCTCATCAAGAACTAAGTTTGTCATAAATATGTCAACTGTCAGGGTAACAATCGGATCTACTTCAATGATCACCTGCAAATCCTGCCAAATACAATAACAATATGTAGGACAGACCAAAAATACTGTTATCTCCAGATTTGGCAACCACTAGCTTCTTTGATATAGACAAGAACAACGACACAACAGTGGCTCGGCACTTGAACAGTTCACATCTGAACTCAAAGAAAAATGGTCAAACATCTCAATCTCTATCCTGGCCTAATCATAGCAGATCCAAACAGATTACGAAGGAACTCCGAAGAGAAGAGATGGCTTACGAGAGCACAAACTATGGCAATATCTTGGATTGATAGACTCCTTACATTTTCAACCATTTCGTGCAATAAAGAACTGAGTTTGAATGGGTCTTCCAGTCTAAATATACATAACAAAAATTGCACAACCATCTTTTGGTATAATATTGTGACAACAATCAAGAATGGGATGCTACTTTTAATCACATCTTATAAAGTTGTGAGGAAGTCTATAAATATTAAAAAGAAAAATATCTGATTTTGAAGGATTTAGAAAAAGGATAATCACACTTGTATATTAATGAAATATGTTTTAACTGTTGTAAATAATCTATCGATCCTCTAAACATTTTACTTCATTGACTTGATTAAAGATGTACTGCGCTTGTACAAGGACTAAATAAATTCACTCCCAAATTCATAAGTTTTAAAACATTCTATATATATAATAAATACAAAAATAGTGTGTCACAAACCGAAAAATGGACCACAGACAAGTTAGACAGAGTACTATAGAAGCACAAACATAGGGTGTCCCGAAGAATAAAAAGAAGGGGATATCCCTGGGAAAAAATAAATAGATAAATAAATACAAAAAATGGGTCACCGATTCTTACTTGTATTTAAGCTTTTGAGTCTTGACGCGAACATTTTTCAGGACTAGATTTTTGGTGTATTCGCGGCCCGGCTCCCAGCCCTTCCACGTGATGCTCTCCACCACTTCTATTCCAAAATGGTTGACTTTGCCACCAGGCCTTGATGCGTTCACGAGGGCCGGCATGGCTGCAGCAAGAAAGACGCATTTGTTATTGAAGTGAATTCTCTATTTGCCTTAAATAAATGAGAAAATGGTGTATATATATATTCATCAAGTGCATATGGGTCAGAATTCAGAAAATGTACAATTCACCTTCACCAATTCTCTCAAATAACCCAAATTTTAGACGAAAATAAAGTTCAAAATAAAAGTTCAACCTAAGCTAACAGATAGCTAGAATAAAATGTAATGCCGAATATGCTCGAACTTACCTAGTATTGGCTAAATTGCAGCTTAATTTTGAAGAATTGACTTAATGTATACAGCTACTAATTGTACATTTTCTGAAAATCTGACCCATATAGATATAATCAAATAACAAGGAAGGGTTTCATAAGCATTACATTAACCCTTTTGAAATAGTGACTGTCACAAGCCTTGGTCGTATTTAGTGTGTATTTTTGTGGTGTGAACTCTAATACTATGGACTATGCTGATCGATGGGTCATGATCTGTTTCAGGAAAATGAGTCATAAGTCGCAAAAAAAAAAAGATTTTGAGATACCATTATACTTGAAAAGATGAGATCAAGCCGATTCCACTGATAGTAAACAGTCTGATAATAATAATTATAATAAGTATTTCTAGATTTTAAGTTTTGATATTTTCGATTTTGAAAAAAAAGTTTCCAATATTTCTGGGGGTCAATAAACAGTAAGTATAACTAAATGTAGTCCATATGAGGACCTTTAAAACGAAAGAATATATTACATAGATTGTCCTGAAATTTGGTACATCGATTGATATAACTATGATTAAGTGATAAATCCACCAAAAATTAGAACATTTCAATAATGTGATCTTGTGGGAAAAAAAACACTTTGAAAAATATCAATTTTGCGACTTATCACTCATTTTCCTGAAACACATCACGTACATGTAACGTGAAATTGCTCTGTAACAACTTGATGATTTAAAAAACAATGACGTATATAGTTTATGGCATATTATAATCTTTAACTGGATTGTCATGATTGTGAACCACGCGTCGGTGATATGGTTTTAATGAGTCATATTTCTTATTTTTTACTTCATTATGTAGATTACAAATTTGTCTTTATTTTTGATGTATGAATTGAAATTATAAGAATCAGCAATCACTGAGAATAGTCTACTCGTTACATAATGTCTTTGTCTGAATAAAATATATGAAATACAAATACAGATGAAGCTAAAGAAGGAAGTTATAAATGGGAAATACTGCATAAATCATTAAATGGTGTTCAAACTTCATGCAGGATGGTGATGGTCGCAGTAAAGAACAAATGAGTGAATTCATTCCATTGATTGAACATTGTTCAGCTAGATTACAATTTACACTCAAATGAAGTCTGAACTAGCCTAAAATTAAATTGTGGAATTTCCTCCAAATTAACAAAATCCATACTTATAAACGTGAGTGCGTTCCTTAAATAGGACTGGAACAGAATCTGTGAAAAATACAGTCTACTCAGACTAATGACTATGCCCGGTGACTAGGCTACTGTTAAAATTAACTTACTCTCCTTCATCTTTAGAATATCTTGAAGATAAATCGCTTTCAGGCACTTTGTAAGGTTTGTGTTTAGATAGGTATATCTGAGTATAGTAATAGTCCACACTGTATCACCTAGTTTAAATTTGCTTCGGTGAATCGCCTTGTGTAGATGGATTTTGCAGAACAATGAAGTCAGAACTTGTCAATTAATATGTTGCTTGCGTGCCATTGCCATTGCATTGGGATAGCTGTTACAATTTGCCATTAATTGTAATTTGTTTAAAAATTTGTATAGCTAGACTCGAGCCTAGACTATAATCTAGTGCTGTTTAATTTATTATAAATAATCTGTTTTGGAGAATTTGATAAGCCCTGCTTCAATGAAAAGTCTAACTCTATTAAATGAACATAACATTAACATTCAATTTGGAAAAAAAAAAGAGTTAAATTCGTCAGCATTGTGCACCGACGTGCTTTGTTTACATGGACCTGATTTAATATGTTGTCGCTGGTTCCGTCCCGGAGAACGATCGGTCTCTTGTTTACCAGGATATTTTCCTTTTGAATCGTTGCTGTCGCCTCTCATTATGAACATGTCAAGAGAAACACAAATTAAACTTACTTGTTTGAAAATAAAAAAACTTGTCAACCAAAACAACTCGATATCCAAAGGTTTAATCCGATTCTCTATCACGCAGCGGAGACAGACATCCGTGCGTCCGCCATGATATAAACAAAGATGGCGGCGTTGCTATGATACGTTCGCGCACGTTACTAAAACCTGTTTATTTTCATTTATGGCGAAATATTCTGCATTAGTCTATTACAATTATAGAAATTATCTTGTTTCATGTCCATAGTAAAAGGATGTTAGGTGACATTTATTATTAAGCTGTGGATATGCTTATCTTTAAATCGCACATGCATTTTACACTGGTCCCCGACGTTGTGTTATCGCTAGCGGGTTACCCGTTCAGCGGGGCAGGTGCGCGCCATACAAGTGGGCGTGGTGCGACAAGCTCCTACAGTACTGTGGCACAGGCTGGGTAGGGGCCGGGTGTACAATGTTGCTCGCCGATTTAAAAAGGAGAGACAGTTTTGTAATAATTACTATTGTGAGGTGTGGGGCTAAATAATTTCGGCAAGCAAATGTGTAGGCCTATAATTGTTTGTTTGTTTATATTTGCTATATTTGTTTGTTTGGCGAAGGTTTGTTTTTCATTGAAAACAAACGCTCAAGGGATAACATGAACAAAACCCGAGGATGATGACTCAATTCAGTGATTTGAAGCTTGAGTGATTATTTCTGCATCCATAATTATTTGTTTTATTTAGAATCATGTCGTGTGGAGTTGAAGTTGTTCATATCATACACACAAGTATTGTTAGACAGATAATTTATTTTATTAAAATACCAATAACACCTAAAAATTCATTATGTATCAGACAATTTCAATAATTGTTAAATAGTAAAAAGTGCATGCCCTGTAGCATAGCAACCATAGCGGTATCCAGATATTAAATATGATTTAAATTATAATAAATAGAAACAAATATTTAACGTACATAAAGATATATATAATAGCACATGAATTAAATCTTATTGATTTTTAGTAGATGTATTTGTAAATTTATAATGGTTTTGTTTCTAAATAATTGTGGGTCGAATTCAAAAGATGAACCCGCATTTTAGATAAACGTTATCAAATGAAAATTAACTTGTTTGTGCACATGTTGTCAATCGTTGTTAAACTAGGAATTTGTAATTTTGTTAAGTGAGATTTCGTGAAAACTGTTTACTCTATCCAGTCTCTACGTACTCTATACAGAAGAGGGGACATAAAAGAGGTCTAGTGGGTGAGCCTGGGGTGGGACAGGTAACCCAGAACTCTCCGGACCTCGATATATACTATTCACGTAGGCCTTTATATAGTCAGCCTATGGTGGTGTTGCGGCTTCATGGTGTTTCTACTGTGTTCTAACGTGTCCTTCTGTATACAAGTTGTGCAATAGGCATTGCCTTGCAAGCAGCGCCACTATGTGGGTGAAATCGCCAGAAAGTGTACAATTCACTTTCACCAATCCTCTCAAATCACCCAAATTTTAGACAAAAATCAGGTTCAATTAGAGTTCAACATAACAGAACTGATTGTTTGAATCAAAGCAATATCAAATATATTCAGATATACTTAGTGTTGACGATTTTTCGGTTTCATTTAGCAGAATTTACTAAATGTGTTGATCTGCCAATTGTACATTTTCAGAAAATCTGACCCATGTAGGTAAAGCGTTCATTTTTCTGTTGGGGAACCACCATTGGAACCCACTTTGGTTCATAGTGCGCCCCCCCCCCCCCCCTTCAGCGTTGATAGTGGTCAGCCAATGGCTCGTATCTGCCATCTGGTGTATATACACGAAACTATTATGTTCGGTGCCTAATAACGCCAGTGTCTCACGCATATCTGCATTTGTTCTGAGGCTCTGATCTTGTTTTCCGTGCCATCTTTACCTTTTGTGCATTTAATTATTTTCGGGGACACGCACATCTTCATAACGGAGGCAGAATTAGTCTGTCTATTTGTACTTATAAATTGTCCAGAAATTTGTTTGAAATATATAAGCTATTGTAGTAGTTCTACTATAAGCCTCTAGGTACAATCCATAAAGGGTTGGTACTCTTATATTCCTACAGAGGGATCTACGCTTGATCCTCTGCATTTATACCTTCTATGTCACTAAATGCCTCATTTACCCTTATGTTCTTATATCAACTCTTATCTTATTACTCTCATAGAGTATCCGTTCTGTTTATCTATCTTATAACATTCCTAACTTATGTATTTCTCCATTGTATGTCTTGCCATACTCTTGTTGTGTTAATACACCTTGATGTGTTCTGTTAGTAAACACACTACCCTGTCCGGGGAACACGGACTAGGGGCCGCTTGAGAGAACTGTAATAAACAGACGGACTAGGAGTTGCCTTGTTGACTTGTTTATTATTGTCGAGAGTCTGCGAATCACTACAATTGGTGCCGTGACCAGTTCTTGACCAGTTCCTTAAGCTAAGCGTGCCGGATTGGGAAATCCGTGGAATTTGACTTTCTTGGCTCTCTTTCAGAGATGGCAGCAGCTCCTGGAGCAATGGGCGGACCTCCGCCGGATCTCGGACGGAAGGAAGGTGACCAACCTGTGCAGCCTGGTAAGCTTCTTACCATGAGTGCCACGTTGGCGGACTTGTCCGATGTAGGTTCGGAGTCTGAAGACTATAGAACTGGCAGGGAAGACCGAGCAGCCTTAACGGACTACAGGTCCCCGGCAAGTGATGTGGAGTCAGACGAGGAGAGTATGCTAAAAGCAACTCGACTGCAGCTGTTGGGGATGAGGAGAGACTTGGCCACGGAGAAGAGGAAGAACCTCGAGTTTGCAGCAGAAATGCAACAACTCGTGTTTCAGAACAGAGATATCCATGAGACCCTGGATGTTGTAACTGAGAGGGACTCTGCCTACATCAAAAGGTTGTTGGTAGAAAATGAAAAAATGAAATGTGAGGTTGCAAGGGTGGATGATTTGTCTCATCTGCAAAATGCTTCACCTGATCAGTCGGTAACAACACAGACTGAGTCTGCAACCTTCCCTCTTTGGGTTACACCACCAGCAACAAGTTCGTTCAGTGAAAGGAAAGGAACGCCTCCTCAGACAAGCTTCTCTGTTACCAGCAGAAGTTTCAGTACACAGACTCCCTGTGAAACCGACTCAGTAAAGATAAGTGACTTGTCTACTAGTACGGGTACGCAGACGGAGGAAATTGCTGAGAGGAGTGGAAAAAAGGATAGTGCTAGTGGTACGGACGTTGACTTTGAGAGAGGTCAAGTGAGAGGAGACGTCTACAGACCTAAAATCCGGGTAGTAGCTGGTTCTCCTAGTGACCCGTCTGACCCTAGCAACTCATCTTCTTCCTCCTCTGGGTCAGAATCTCCAGCTCCAAGGAAGAAAACGAAGAAACCAACCAAGAAAAATTCCAAGAAAGTCAGAGAACGTTCTAGCATAGCTAGAAAAGATCGATCCCTGGTCCAGGGATTAAGTTATGAAGGTACGGACGACTCGGATTTTGGCGAGTTTGAATACTCCCAAGGCCCGGGAAAGAGCAAATACACCATGCGTCCACCTGTCATAAAGGTGTGGGACCAAAAGGACCCTTGGCGTGTTTACCTGGCTGAGATGCGGGTAATGGCGGTTGCATGCAACTGGTCAGAAGAGGAGTTCCTGATCCAGTTGCAATGGGGATGCAAGCGGCAGTTGGCGGATATGGGTGATCTGCCTGCAGGCCTGACTTTAAAGAAGTTCGTGGAACATATGGACGCGAATTTTGGCGAGGTTTCTCGTGTAAAGAGACAAGCTGAGTTTCATGCTTGTCGCCAGACTCCCGGACAGGCTGTCCGGCAGTTTGGTAATGAGGTAGCTCGCAGGGCCAGGTACGCCTTCGGGAAAAGGATGAACAGTACCATAGTAACAATGGCTCTTCATGCTTACCTGAAGGGGTTGACAAACTGGAAACAGGCAAATTGGGCTCGTTTGAAGGAACCCGCAGATCTACAGGAGGCCATCCATTGGTCAGAGGTCTTCGAGGGATGCTTGATGGAGTCCGAACCCAATGTGGTAATCCAAGAAGTTGCCGCGCTGCCAGCTCCTGAACCAGTTCAGGAACGCGCCTTGGCAGTAAAGATAAGAAGGTCCCGCCGCAAGTCCGGCGCTGCTGTAGCCCAGGTGACTGACACCCTGGATGATGCTACCTCCTCTGGTTCGGAGACACAGGAGGTATCAGCAGTTATCTGTCAGGCTTTGCAAGCCTATAGGGATTTCAGGAAGAAGCCTGGTGACAGCAAAGACGGACAACCATGGAAGAAATCATTTTCTGGGCCATTCTCCGGACGGAGAAGGGATGGACCCAAGAAATGTTACTTCTGTGGGAAGGACGGACACATCTCTCCTGATTGTTCGACCGTTAAGGTTTTGAAGGAGGTTGCCGAGTCTTCGAAGGTACCCGCCTCTAAGACTTCGGAAAACTCCACACGGCCCTTATAGGAAGCGATATAGGGGTCGTGGGGACGCCGCTTCATAGTACTACAGCTCGGACGGATTTAGCTAGTAGTATGGAAACTGGGGGTGTCGCCCAGGCACTTGTTAGTAAGGAGTTAGCTTTGTCACAAGGACAAGCGCTTCTGGAAGCAAGAGAACCATGGTCGTTGCCGGAAAGGGACACCTGTTCAGGTCGAAATATTTCCCTGGATAGCCCGGATTCTGATTCTCATGTGAGATGGGGACAGGACGGGTACCAAGCTGTTGAAGGTCAGATCGTTGTGGTTGGACAGAACCCCAACAGGTCGGCGCGGATACAGAAAGTTTCTGTGCAACAGCCAAAGACGCTGAGGATCACGGATAATTTGATTGTCCGTGAGAGATGGTATGCCCCAGTGGGGTTAGACAGTGAGAATGGGGATTTTCTGGTGGACCCTGGTGCTACTACTAGCCTGGTTACCAAGAGATTCTATGATTCTCTTTCTTCCAAACCACCTTTGGTTCCGGTCCAAATGGTGTGTGCAATGGGAAATGGGCTGCCTATAACCACTCATGGGAGCGCGCTTTGTCCTTTAAAGATAGGGGATCGGACATACATGATTACATGTCTAGTAGTTTCCGGCCTGAAGGGCCCGGAAGATGGACTGATTGGGGCGGATTTTTATTACGTCCACAAATGTAATCTTGACTGGTCTGGATTGCTATTCCTTGAGAATCAAACAGTATCTGTAATGTGTAAGCAATGGAAGCACATGAAGAGAAGTTTGAGACAGTCCACTGTTCAAGCTGTTGAAGTGAGAGAGTTCGTGGACGGGGGAGAAGTCAGGTTGAAAGAACCTGTGGTCCTCCAACCCCGGTCCGTGACACTTGCTAAGATAGACTTGGGTAGAGGCTCTGACACATCAGATGGATTGATGTTCGAGCCTGATCAGGGATTGTTAAAAGACTTTGCCTTGGGAAGCCTTAATACATACGTATCGGGTAACGTTAATTCGTCCGTGGTAGCTTTTTCCAATCCGTCCGGTTCTACCGTTAGACTGAATTGTGACATGATAGTAGGGAGAGTTAGCATTGTGACTTTGGTGTCCGATGCTTCCCTACCTGATGAGGAAGAGAATGAAATGATTAAGACAGCTATCATTAATTCCATACAGGTGACGGACTCGCCTATTGTGGATGATGAGCTTCTGGCTCCTGATATAGTTGTCCCTCCTTGTCCGGAAAATCCGTTAGATAAGTTGGTGAATGAAACTCATCTGTCGGAGAGAGAAGAAAAGGAGTTAGTTAAAAAACTGCTCTATGATTTCAAAGACTGTTTTTCCTTGCCTGGTACCAAAGTTGGTTGCACTCACTTGGTTCGCCATGTGATTGACACTGGGGATGCAATCCCTGTGAAACAAGCTTATCGCAGAATACCAGTGGCTAGGCGGGATGGAGCAGAGGCTGAAATCTGGAAAATGTATAAAGAAGGCAGAATAGAGCATAGTAGTAGTCCGTGGGGAGCTCCCATAGTTATGGTTGCTAAGAAAGACGGAACACAGAGGTTCTGTGTAGACTACCGCCAGCTGAATTCCGTGACTAAGAAGGATAGTTTCCCTCTTCCTCGGATTGACGAATGTGTTGAAGCCTTGGGTGGGAACCAATGGTTTTGCACTTTAGACTTAGAGTCCGGATATTGGCAGGTTGCAATGGATGAGGAAAGTAAGCACAAAACTGCTTTTCTGTCCAGTGTGGGTCTGTTCCAGTTTAAAGTTATGGCTTTTGGACTGTGTAACGCCCCTGCCACTTTCCAACGCATGATGGACCGTATGTTGGACGGGTTGCGTTGGAAAGCTTGTTTAGTATACCTGGATGACGTGGTGGTCCTTGGAAAGACTGTCCAGGAATGTGCGGACAACCTGAAATTGGTATTGGAGCGCATTAGGGAATATGGGCTTAAGCTCAAACCTAAGAAATGCGAGCTCTTCCGGAAAGAAGTGAAATATTTGGGTAGGATTGTTTCTGCTGCTGGAATCCGGGCGGATCCGGCTAAGATAGTTAAAGTGCAGGAATGGCCTATCCCAAAAACTGCTAAAGAAGTGAGACAGTTCCTTGGTTTTGCTTCCTATTACAGGGAGTTTCAGCCTAACTTTGGTGGAATTGTAGCTCCTCTGCAACAGATTGTGACGGACGCTGGGGTTGAGAAGCGCTATAGTAAACCTATAGTGTGGACCAAGAAGTGTGATGAAGCTTTTAAGACAGCTAAAGCTTTATTAACATCAGCTCCGATTCTCGGGTATCCTAGAAAGGAAGGTTATTTCATCTTGGATACAGATGCCAGTGGCTTTGCAATGGCCGGAGTTCTGTCTCAAATGCAAGACGGCAAAGAAGTCGTATTGGGATACGCTAGTAACAGCCTCACCAAGCCACAGAAGAATTACTGTGCTACGAAACGTGAGCTGTTGGCGGTGCTATCTTACTTGAATAAGTTTAGACACTATCTCCTTGGCAACCGTAATTTTTACGTGAGAACGGATCATGCTTCCCTCAGATGGCTCCTGAACTTTAAGGATCCAACAGATATGCTTGCCAGGTGGTTAGCCACGATGCAAGAATACGGTTTGGAGCAGAGTATGATACTTCACAGAGCGGGGAAGAAACATGCCAATGCGGACGGGTTGTCACGAATTCCGACCAGGAAATGCGGGAATCCCGGCTGTCCCGATTGTGGTGTCCATGATGCTGTAATTGCGGAGGCTGTGGTTGTTCTTGGTTCCTTGGAGGATGAAATCCGGGATGCTCAACAAGGTGATCCCCTCTTGAAGAGAGTTATGGCTGTATTGGACGGATCCAGTCCGGTTCCCAGCAAAGAACAATTGTCTGGTGAGCCGCAGGAATTCTGTACTTACATCCGTAACAAAGATAATTTGGAGATTGTCCAGGGTGTCTTATGTCTGCGGTGGCTGCGTAAGAACACTGGGCACACGTATGTCAGGAAGATAATTCCTGCCTCTATGAGGAAAAATATTTTCCGTTGTCTGCATGGTTCCCAGTTGGAGGGCCATTATGGTGATTTCAAGACCAGCTGGAAGGCAAAAATGAAATATTTTTGGCCTGGAATGCGGTATGATTTGAAAAGATGGCTTAGGGCTTGCCCTGAATGCAGCATGCGAAAATCTAGAGGCGGACGAGGTATTACACCTTTGAAAAAGGAAATCCATGGTGAACGATGGAGTAGAATAGCGTTGGACATCATTGGTCCATTTAAGACTACCCCTAGAGGAAACAACTACGTAATGGTGATTACAGACCATTTCTCAAAATGGGCGGAAGCATTTCCTATGCCGGACCACACGGCGGAAAGATGTGCTGAAGTTCTGTTTAGAGAGTGGGTTCTGAGATTCGGTTGTCCGGTTTCGTTGCAAACGGACGGGGCGCCGGAATTCAGGTCTAAGCTGTTGCGAAGTTTGTTGGATATGTTAGGGGTTGAGAAGCTAATCACTCTCCCGTACAGGCCTCAGTCAAATGGACAGGTAGAACGGTTTAACAGAGTTCTTGTTGAGCAGCTCTCTTGCCTGACCAGCTACTCGGATTCAAATTGGGACTTGCTCGCTCCATGTATAGCGCATGCTTACAGGGGTACGGTGCATGCCAGTACGTTGTGTACGCCCAATTCAGTAGTTTTTGGGACTGAGCTTGTGACTCCAGTGGATTTAATCCATGGAGTTGAGCCCGGAGGGCTGGATTTTCCTTGTCGGATGGCATACGTGGAGAATTTGAGACAGTCATTGAGAACTGGACATCAGTTTGTCAGAGATAATCTTGGAGTTGCTGCTGTGCACCAAAAGAAAGTCTTTGATAGACGGGCTTGTCCAAGGCGCTTTGAGGAAGGGGCTATTGTGTATAGATACTGTCCCCCTAAGGCTAATAAGAAGTACGGTCCCAAGTGGGATGGGCCTTTCAAAGTGCGTAGATTCATAGGGGGTACTACCTACGAATTAGAGACGACTGAGGGAATCGTCAGATATCATGTAGATTATCTGAAACCCGCCTTTGATGAGGACGGACCGATTCAGGCTGTTAATTTACATAAGGCTCCTGAATTCCGTAAGTTAGAGAAGGCTGGGCGCGAGATCCTGAAGTTTGAAGGTGGAAAAGTTCTAGCTGGTGCTGAATGTCCAAATAGAAAAGAAAAGGAGAAAATTACCATTGGTGTGAAACCCAGGGGTAGACCTAAGAAAAACGCAGCTGGAGTGAAACTTCCTTCTTCCAACAAGAAACAGACAGTAGATGTTGGTCCTGCTGTTATCCGGGCTGGTAAGAAGAAGTCTCAGAAGAAGAAGAAGAAATTAAAAATTTCTCCGGTTGTGCTCCCTTCTAAGAATAAAAGCAGGCCCAAGGAAGCTAAGATGGATAGAGTTGTAAAAAAGCAACCAGTTCCTCTGGTTTTGGCGGATTCTGCTAAGCCCTTAAAAAGAGGGAGGGGGAGGCCGAGGAAAAATTTGGACATTGTTCAAAATATTCCTATTTCTCCTGTGAAGAAGACGGACAGTGTCCCACCAGTAATTGCAAGGGCTAAGCGCACGCGTAAAGCCCCATCGAGATTACAATATGGAACTTAGGCTTTAAAGTACAGGTGGAACTTTCCTGGTGGTTCCACAAAAGTTATACACAACGAGAAGTCGGTGGCTGATATATCGGATAAGTCATGCTGCCCTTTCACGACATTTGAGAAATTCTTTATTGAATTTATTGAGTGGCTGGGAAAGAACCAACCAGTCCGTATGGCTTGTTAGAAACTGCACTGAGAAAGGCTTAGCTTGGGAGAACCCTTGAGTTCTAACTGAACTAAGACTCCCCGGGAAGCTTGAATCAGCTCAGAAATTGGGTTGAGATTGCTTTTGAATCGGCTAAGTGGATAGTGGGCTTTATGGACAATGTATCCGCAATTGTCTCCGCGGAAGATCAGAGCAGGCTGCATACTTAAACATCAATGTACGCCCTGTAGTAGAGCACTAGAAATAGCTGTGGTTGGCCGTGGATTTGAGCGGGAAGGTGGCGCTGAGAGAGGTGGCGGTTTTGAGAACTACAGTTACCACGCTGGCCGTGTGCGCTGTGGTGTTGCACCCTTTCTCACTCTGCTTCCGGACTCCGCCACAACAACAGCTAGCCGGTACATCGCGACACACAATCCTTCAGGAAAGAAGTGAGTTGAATTGGGTTAAAGCTTACTTGTCACTCTATGTGTTGATATCAATGTGAAAGTTGAGAGTTGTCTGCTACTAGACCCGATGTATTGGAGTTTGTAAAATGTTTTGATTGCTCGTGATGCTTGATGAAAGTTCGGTGAAATGTTTCGAGACGTCGGCCATGACACCGGTGCTTTCTGAATGAATGGCGAATGTATGTGGTGAAGGTATAGCGTTGAGTTGGGGCTCTTTACACCACCAGTATTGATTATCTGGCTAATCACCAACCTATATATCTCTTCCAAAGAGTTCACCTTGTGTAATTGTTTTTTTTGAAACTTCTAAATAGGAGTTAGACTGTGTTTCTGGTCATTTTGCTATTTATTTCGCTAGACTTCAGCTCTCCATATGTAATATGGAAGAGAGAGGACTTTTTGTTATTTGTCTGTGATTTGAAGCTTTTCTGTTCCCTACTTACCACCTGTATGTTTTATAGGGAGTAGAGGGTCTAGTTTGGTGACATATTACACTGTAATGTAATGTAATGTAATGTTGTATCTAGTCTATGTGTGAGTCTGAGTGTCCTTCTTTTTCTTCTAGGAAAAGGAAAGTTTCAGACTAAACAGAATCTGCCTAAGACCATGGAAGGCGACGGACCTTTTGATCCGGACCAATACGGACTGTCCGAAGCGGACGAGAAACGTCTCTTAGACGGGGCCGGAGATCTGCTCGAGCTGGATCCGGCCAATGCCGCAGAGGCACAGCGAGTCCGAGATACCAGTGCCAAGACGGATTCTGGAGAAGAAGAACCGGAACCTCGCCCACTGGGGCATGAGTTGACTCCACTTCGTCAGATCCGTGAGGAGCAGGCGATGGAGGAATCCGGACTGGAAGAAGAAGCTCGTGGGAAGCCTACACCCGCTCCCAGACGGAGTCTTAGAAAATCTGTTTCCCCTCGGAAAGCAGCCAGTACCAGTGGGAAGGAGAAAGCTACGAGAAGCCGTAAACCATCCCTATCTCCTGCTCCCCATGGCCGCTCTACTCGTGGTAGAAGCCCGATTCGTCACACAAGCAGCGGACCAATGACTGTTTCTAGGGGAGGAGATGAGTCTGTAGTTTCTTCTAAGGTGGTGGAACCAAGGAAGAGAAACAGGATTAAGCGCCGGCACTACCATCGCGCTGGGGTACGCCGGACCCAATTGATTGGACGAGGGAGCATGGACACCTTCCGCAAGGAGCTTGATGCTGCTTCGGAGGTGGTGCCTCTAGACCCTCGATCAGACCAACCGGGGTCTGGAGTTGTCACGCTCCCGGAATCCGACTCAGAAGACCGTGAAGTCAATGATGATCAGATGGCTCGCTACGAGTCCCGGATTTGGCCAGAGCTGGTCCGGGAAGACTCGATGGATTCGGGCACGTACCAGAAAATCATCGAGGCGCACCGGTTGTGGCAGCCGGGCCATCGTTGTCCTTTCTTGGTATGTCGCTTCCTCACGCTAAATCCGGATGGAGTCCGTGCTTTCTCGACTAGGGAAAGGATGTTTAGACATTTGTGCGAAGAGCATGCCCCGTTCGTGCAGGTCTGGATCTGCCCCTCCTCCAACTGTTCCCAGATCTTGGACCGGAGGGTGGAGTTGATCCAGCACCTCATGAACGGGGAGAAGGTTCAACATCACCTAACCCGTCCCGAAGCCAAGGAAAAGGCCCTCAAGGTGTTGCCCTCGATACGCACGAACCATGTGTTTCAACGGATGGCCTATATGGCAGGCCAGCATCTGCGTGTTATGCGTCGAACCACCAATAGCAAGAGGATCCCTAGGAAGACTAGACCTGATGAATCAGAGAATCGTGAATCTGTCCTTGATAAGAGTCATACCACTCGGGCTGCAGCTTCTGCAGGTTGTAGCAGAGATACGGCTACAGATCCGGACAGGACGTCTTCTAGGGGAAGTTCTTCTCTCAGGAAGAGGGATAGGTCCCATTCTCTGAGCAATGATGCTCCAGATGCTGGCCCTCTCTCCAAAAGAGCGTGTCGTCGGTCCAAGGATTGGTCGGACGAGGTGTTGAGGCATGTTCCTTCAGTAGAAGAGAGTGCAGATTTAGTGGCCCGAGCTAGAGCTGTGGTAGCTGAAGCCTTGGGGAAAGTTTCAGCCGCTGCTGATTCTGCTAGGGAGGAGCTTGTTTCTATCCTAGACGAAGTCACCCAGCCTTTGTTATCTCTCTCGGATGTTAAAACGTCAGTGGAACTTTTGGGTGATTTGAAACAGGAGGCCAAAAGTCAGGAAGGGATTGTCACTGGTCTAAGGAAGTTACTAGCTGCTAGTGATTCTAGAAACCGTCTGCTCGAGGAAGAGAACCTGCGACTTCAGTCCATGCTGGACCGGGAGTCCGTTTCTCCAACGGAATCCGTGAGTGGTCCGCCTCCACAAACCATGCTGGTTCCGCCTCCAGTTGCTCCTACACCTGTGATTCCATCTCTTCTGCCGCCTGCTCTAGACGCCAGCCAGCTTCCTCAATTGCTTATGCTGAGCAATCTGCTTAGGACCTTGCAACAGGCGCCTATATCTGTACCACCACCTGCTGCAGTAGTTCCACCCGCCCGGACGCCCGGACGCGATACCCAGGACCCCGGAATGTACGTCATACCGCCTTGGCTTTTCAGCCCTTCCACCTTGACTCATCCGGATAACACTCCTGCGGACCAGAACCAGGAAAAGCAAGATCATCAGTCCTCTATGGATTAAAAGATTAATTCGAGGAATGAACTTTGAGACTACTTTTCGCTCTTTTGTCTTGTCACTTGGTTATTGTTTTCTCTTGTGAGAAATATTTGTTTTTGCTATGTGCCGTTTTTGCCTTATAACTGTACATCAACGAGGACTCTGGAAGCTCCTTTATGTTTGGATTATTGTTTTAGAAATGTTTTTCTTAAAAATCCACTCCTGTTCTCGTATGTAGATAGGACACTGATGCTCCTATTTGTACTTTTTCTACACATTTTTCAGTTGTGTTCGACTTATGTCTTTTTACTTTGTGGTTTATGCTAGAGATGTAGCGACCTGGTCTTTTGTTAAGTATATAGATAGGACACCATATGCTCCTTTTTGTCGCCATGAAGCCTTTTACTTAACCTCAATTTTCCAGGTTCGCAATGTTAATTCTCTTTTTATCCACTTGATACCTTTTTAGTACTTTGTACTGAGTTGATCTTTATTACGATTTTTCTAAAGGGATTTTTAAAAATCTAAAAATTAAGGGGGGGGTATTGTAGTAGTTCTACTATAAGCCTCTAGGTACAATCCATAAAGGGTTGGTACTCTTATATTCCTACAGAGGGATCTACGCTTGATCCTCTGCATTTATACCTTCTATGTCACTAAATGCCTCATTTACCCTTATGTTCTTATATCAACTCTTATCTTATTACTCTCATAGAGTATCCGTTCTGTTTATCTATCTTATAACATTCCTAACTTATGTATTTCTCCATTGTATGTCTTGCCATACTCTTGTTGTGTTAATACACCTTGATGTGTTCTGTTAGTAAACACACTACCCTGTCCGGGGAACACGGACTAGGGGCCGCTTGAGAGAACTGTAATAAACAGACGGACTAGGAGTTGCCTTGTTGACTTGTTTATTATTGTCGAGAGTCTGCGAATCACTACACTATCAATGTGTGTCCTCAAGATTCCCATGGACTTCGGGGGGTCGTGGAAATGTAAAGACAGACAACGGTCTCTTGTACAAAATCTTTATTTTCATACATCTGTATGCGCCAGAAATGTATACCTATCAAAAATATGCAAATGATGCCAACAATGGAACATAACCTCGATTACTAATATCAATATTTACATCATCATCATTCATAGCTCGGATAGTTGGTGATAATTCCTCAAACCCTGGTGTGGACAAAGTATAACATTGGTGGCTGTGTTTATATAACATCTGCCAAAGCTACAAACCCAGCTACACAATATAATCAGACATAAAATCATTTTCTGCACTTTCTTATATTTTGTATGCGACACATATGTTTAGGAGTGAGTGGTTTACTTTGTGCCATTTAACCTGAATTCGAGGGGAAATTAAAATTTTTCAAAGATTTATTTGGTTAACCAAGTTCAGGATAAACTAGACCAAGTGAAACCTGCTGGTAAAACTCATGTTGACACCCAGCGCGTCTTTAACCAAACTTCACTGGGATTGTAGCTTTACATGATTTAAGCCGGGGCTCCACTGGGGCCACATTGTAGGGAAATACGTGTGACATCTACTATGTGATAATTCTGAACCAGTTCATAATTATCACACTGATAATCACATGCAATAGGAAAGCGATAAAATAACTTTTTCAGTCTAGGCCCAAAGATAAAAGAGTCCTTTCAAACAGAGGGAAAGCCTTTTGCCTCAAACCACCATTATAATTCCAGTAAGACCACAAAATGACATTATAATCCCATTAAAATGCCTAGTCCTACACCAGGAAGTAGGCGTTCAATTACTGACATACCGTTCTTATCTGATCTGAGGGTTTGGGCCTGGACTGTTTTGTACGTCAACTGTACTTGTCATACCGCACAATGGAGCCCCAGCATTAAGTAAACACAAGACAGAAAGTCCCACCACTTGTCATACCGCACAATGGAGCCCCAGCTGTAAGTAAACAATACTTGTCATACCGCACAATGGAGCCCCAGCTGTAAGTAAACAATACTTGTCATACCGCACAATGGAGCCCCAGCAGTAAGTAAACACAAGACAGAAAGTCCCACCACTTGTGACTCAATATACACCAACACATGGTTCTTCAGCCATTTTGATTACATGATTGCCTCCTAGTAAAACACTTGTCATACGTAGTCGATATAGAAGAGGTACAAAGCTGTATAACAATGATATAGAGCTGTATAACAGCCACATAAATTACACAACACAAAAACAGCAATCATCAAACTAGTTGACTTATTTCTTCTTCTTTAAAAAGAAAAGAAAAAAAAAGACCTCAAGTATGAGATTCAAATTTTACAGAATTAGTATTTGTCAAGGATTGTTTGCTTCAGGGAACACGACAACATCGGAGAGATTTTAATCTTTACATTTTCACAAATCATCGATTATTTGAATCCAACAGAGTTGTTCCAATAGTAGTTGTACAGACGCAATAAAACAAGGCAAGAAAGATCACAAGATGAGAAGAGATAGAATACATGCTAAGTCTTGGCCAGCAGAGCATACAGAATACTAGGGGAGTTGCATGTGCCACTGCGCATGTCTGTTAAACTGCATCCTGGGATAGATTCTGATGAAATCTGACATACCAATATTTAGCGACATTTTTATCGAAAATTGCAAGACTATTTTCACCAATAGCATACCTTTTATGAATGATCTATGAAAAGCAAATGCATGATGGGAAAGATGGGGACTTGTGTTATGTAAGCCTGTACAATACATGGATATTGACATTAAAACATTGATAAATAATCCTTGCTGAACATGGCATGTTTTCTATAGATTTTGCACCGTACCATTACTCCCATAATTCCATGCGAATCAAGATACAAAATGGCGGCTATGCAACTCCCCCTATTATAAACAGGTAGGAGCAGGGATACGTGCAGTAAAGTGCATCACACGTTAAGGAAGGTATTACCCTAGATTCTAGAGAATACACATCCATATCAAACTACCAATTGAAAAGTCACATCTTCCTTGCAATAATTATTTCAATACAAAAAATAAGAATTCCAGGGAACATGTGATATTTTGACGTATGTATTGTGCTGGAGATAGTTAAACACGAGCTGCTGGAGGCAACACAGGCAACCAAGTGCATTTACTGTACAGTAACAAATTGTCCTTTTCCTCAAAATGATCCCTTGTATTCAAACAGGGAACTTTCATTGAAATGGATTTCTAAACAAAACATATCTAAAATTCTTGACATAAATGTAGATCAGTTCTGATGTTATTCTTAAATATTTGAGTGTGATTTACAGACATTTTCTAGTATAATTAATCAAATCTTTCAAGGATATAAATTTCATGGTCGCTTTTGCCTCGCGGACATTTTTAGTGGGAGGCAAAAGAACCAACCACCATAGACACAAGGGTAAGATTCTCAGAAAATGTACAATTGGCAGCTGTGCAAATTTAATAAATTCTGCTAAATTAGGCTGTAATTTGGTCAATACAAGGTAAACTCGAGTATATTCAGCATTGCATTGATTCTAGCAATCTGTTTGGTTAGGTTGAACTGTATTTGGGTTATTTGAAAGGATTGTGAAGATGAATTGTACATGTTCTGGCGACTTGCCCCACAACTAATGTACCATAAAGGTAAACACTAGAACTCCTCCCCAGTATTCCCGGCAACCAAACTAATGATAATTAATTAATTAATTAATTAACCGTACCTACACGACTTAACGCTCAAATCAAAAGGCAAAATATTGTTGTCTCGACATCGTACTGGACGCTCTCATTAGATTGTCTGGGATATTTACATGGGATTATTATTATCATTATTATTATTATTATCATCATCATATGAAATGAACATCAGTCAGTATGACAGGGGCGTGGTGAAACTAAATATTCTCAACGACTGACTAAATAGGGAGATTCCGCAAGCTAACCTATCTCAGTTACGTAACCGTATGCGTATCTTTGTGTGTGAATTACGTCACATTTTTATGTATGAAAAATAAATTGTGAGATGAAACATTTTCCTTGATATTTAACGTTACGTTTCCCCCGCCTCTTTCTTCATTTTGACGTATGTTTGTATATCAGAGATACGGATGCGTTTAAGTCTACGTAACGGTTAGTCCTGCTGAATCTCTCTATTGCAGCCGCACTGTGATCTATGTACAGATGAAGAGGGACAGGGTGTAAGTGGGAAACACAAAGACCTTGAGGTAATTATTCCCTTTTACAAAATGTTGGCCATCCTCCTTAGGCAGGGTTAGTACCACCACACAGCTATGGGGGTTGGTGGGAGTCGGCCCTCTCAGCCTCTCAGAGCCCGCCTCAGTAATACACGCGGATGCACGTTGGTTATTGCCAAAAATACTGAAAGTTGTTTAGAAACAAATTAAGTTTTTTAATGCTGATTTAAGACAAACATTTGGACGTCCCCCGAAAAAAACCAACCCAACCAAATTTTGACGAAATTAATCAAATGATGGAATTTGGGTAGTTATGAAAATATTGGACGTTTATAAAATTACCGGTTTTAGTGCAAGTATTGAAGAACTGCATCCGTTACACAACTATTTCTCCTGGACGACGCCAGGGGGCGTATTGGTCTGCCCTATAGATAGGTCAAGATATGACCTTGACCCACCAAAGGTCATAGCAATGAGGTGACTAGGCCTGCCTAGGGTGGAAGATGGTTACATACCGAACATTCAAGGTTACAGCAAGCTGCACATCGGACTATGGGGAACATGAAACGTGGTGACGTCACGCAGGCTCGCTGACTATGTAGAGTAAAGTCAAACTTAGTAAAATGGTTGTATCACATCTAGAGTATCTCCTACACCAAAACTTCATGAGCAAACGCTTCCTCGGGTTTCCTCCATTGTTTTAAAAGATAATCATTTTCACCTTCACCATCCTTAATTATAATACTAGGATTTCATGGCCAAATACACCATTACTTCAGAAAATGATAGTTTCAAACACAAATTCTTTACCGAGGACAAGAATATTGGCTAAAAAGGACGCGTTATGAAATGATTACCCGCTGGTGTGAAATGTTTGGTCTTCAAGGGCGAGAAGCACACGACTGGACACACATGAGGACCTGTCCCTCCTCCTACACTTTACACTACTATAGTACAATAGTCTAGGAATTAGAGCCTGAGATGTCTGGAGGGGGGACGATGCCGTGTTGTTGTAGCTGGGATCGCAGCATTGTGTTCTCGTTCTTGAGCTCATCACATTGTGATCGCAGTAAGTCCACATCCACAGTCAGCCGTTCCGTCTCCTTCAAACTTTCCGCCATCCGAATGTTCGCTGTCCGCAGTTCGGTTATGTAATCACAGGCTTTAGCCAATATTCCTCCTTTACTCTGTAACAAGTAAAAAAACAAAATAATAAATAAATCACTCTTTAAGTAAAGCACTTTAAAAAAAAAAAAAGGATTTAAGGATTGTTTTTTGAAACAATAAAAAAGTGATCCCTGTTGAAGATCTCGACCGACAATTTATAAAGCAACAACATAATAAATCTGACCTACTTTCATTAGGTAATGTAATAGAACGTAATAAAGGTATAATTGAGAAAATCCATCCTATATAGAAATATTTCCTGAACAATATATTAAAGCAAACACATGTGAGGACAAGAGGAGAGTAAGAGAGTAGGATGTTTGACTGAGGCCAGCAGTGAGTAGTTCTACACTCCTCCATGAGCCACTCACCCCAAGTTGTCCTTGCTTTGTCTCAGGTGCACAGTCAGGTATAAGTTTGGAAAGCTGGACGATCCAGTTGTTAATTTTATCTCTACGCCTCCTCTCAACTGCAAACGATACAAATATACATCTTACTTTACAAGCGCTTATTCTGCAGTCCCTGCATGGTTCTACAGACTCAACTTTGTATTTTGTTAATACAATATTAAGCAAAATGAAACCATCGGCCAATAAAAATTTTAAAAACAATATTGATAAATCCAGTCCTATAAATCATAATAGGCAAGATTTTGTTTGTGGTAATTGGTGAGAATGCGGCTTTAACATACATAGTTCAACTGGTCTATCAGACAACTATTTCCCACCCACTGACCATTCAAAGTATCATTAATATACCTTCATTATGAGTGGCTCTCCGTCGCTCATCTCGACTGGACCTATTGCCGCCCTCTATACGTGTGGACACGGTGTGAGTACGCGGGGCGATGTTACGCTGGCCTTGTAGCACATCCTGGGGAGACATCATCACATAAAACTGACCTGAAACACAACCACAATCTTTAACACTGCCGCCCCGAGAAACACAACCACAATCTTTAACACTGCCCCCCAGAGAAATACAACCACAATCTTTAACACTGCCCCTAGAGAAGTACAACTACAATCTTTAACACTGCCCCTAGAGAAATACAACTACAATCTTTAACACTGCCCCCCAGAGAAATACAACCACGATCTTTAACACTGCCCCTAGAGAAGTACAACCACAATCTTTAACACTGCCCCCCAGAGAAGTACAACCACAATCTTTAACACTGCCCCCCAGAGAAGTACAACTACAATCTTTAACACTGCCCCCCAGAGAAGTACAACTACAATCTTTAACACTGCCCCTAGAGAAATACAACTACAATCTTTAACACTGCCCCTAGAGAAGTACAACTACAATCTTTAACACTGCCCCCCAGAGAAATACAACCACAATCTTTAACACTGCCGCCCCGAGAAGTACAACTACAATCTTTAACACTGCCCCCCAGAGAAATACAACCACAATCTTTAACACTGCCCCCCAGAGAAATACAACTACAATCTTTAACACTGCCCCCCAGAGAAGTACAACCACAATCTTTAACACTGCCCCTAGAGAAATACAACTACAATCTTTAACACTGCCCCTAGAGAAGTACAACTACAATCTTTAACACTGCCCCCCAGAGAAATACAACCACAATCTTTAACACTGCCGCCCCGAGAAGTACAACTACAATCTTTAACACTGCCCCCCAGAGAAATACAACCACAATCTTTAACACTGCCCCCCAGAGAAATACAACTACAATCTTTAACACTGCCCCTAGAGAAGTACAACTACAATCTTTAACACTGCCCCTAGAGAAGTACAACTACAATCTTTAACACTGCCCCCCAGAGAAATACAACCACAATCTTTAACACTGCCCCCCAGAGAAATACAACCACAATCTTTAACACTGCCCCTAGAGAAGTACAACTACAATTTTTAACACTGCCCCCCAGAGAAATACAACCACAATCTTTAACACTGCCCCTAGAGAAGTACAACTACAATCTTTAACACTGCCCCTAGAGAAACACAACCACAATCTTTAACACTGCCCCCCAGAGAAGTACAACCACAATCTTTAACACTGCCCCCCAGAGAAATACAACCACAATCTTTAACACTGCCGCCCCGAGAAGTACAACTACAATCTTCAACACTGCGCCCAGAGAAATACAACCACAATCTTTAACACTGCCCCCAGAGAAATACAACCACAATCTTTAACACTGCCCCCAGAGAAATACAACAGCCAATGTCAGACACATTTATTGCATAACATTAGGGAGATTTAGCAACCACAACGCACCAACACAACACTAACTATTAGTACATTATTACTGTTCTGGGGATATATCTTGAGAGGCCTGCAATGCAGATGCCCTCGGCCTAGCACCTCTCGAGATATCCCCACAGCGGTAATAATGTACAAATAGTTAGTGGATGCGTTAGTGTTGTGTCGGTGCGTTGTGGTTGCTAAATCTCCCTATTTCCTCAGGTGTGATTATGTAATAATTATTGTATAAATTAATGATTATTAATATTTGATATTTGTATGATTATGATAATAATCACAGCCAGGTGAGGTCCATAAGAGGATAAACATTATTCATGTAATAACATGTTAATGATTCACATTAGCGCAATATTGCACATAAGATAAGATAATTCTTTATTTGCCATAAGAATGTTTCAACAAACAGGTCGTGGTCATCTCAAAAGAGGTCTTCCCAACCATGCCTTCCTTGTTTCTTCTCATTGGTCAGAAGTTAGAACCCCTCATGAATCGTTAGATGAATGACGTCGGAAGAGAGTATTGTTAATTTGATACTAGTAAATAGTTTGGTTTCCTCGGGAAATTGCAGATACAGAAACATACAGGAATATAGAAGTGATACAATCAAATGATAATAGAAATACGAAAATACTACAAATAAATGTGAGCAGCTATAGATAAACAGATAAATAAATAGACTTAAACTAAAAGGCGAGAAGAAATGGAATGAATTCATTTGGAAAGTGAAAACTGAGTATATATGCATATGATATCTACTGTCTTTCCGTGTCAAAATGAATTACCATTTGATCCAACCAAGAGAGAATTAGCTTGAGTGTTCTCACCCCCAGCTCCGGCCACCTGGCCTATGGAGGCTACCTCGGCCGTGTCTCCGGCCCCGGTGACGGTCGGGTAGTACGTGAAGCGGGTCTCATTACCAAGGCTTTCTGACGTGGGACTCCCTCCATTACTGAGAGGACTCTGGATAACAGCCTAGCAAGTAAACAGGGAAGGGTTAATGATTCTAGCAAGTAAACAGAGAAGTGTTAATGATTTTTCAGGGATAAAAGTGGGGTCACAGCATACTGAAGCATCCCCCCACCACCACTTCTGAATTTCTTGAAAATACTCTTTGAATGTCACATTGTAGATCTCTTTGGTTGTTAGGTTCTGTGAATGCCACAAGATGGCAGTCCTTATCCGTATTTCAGTATTGTGTTGAGAGTTATGAGACCGCCAAATGCATGATACTGAAGCGGTGTCACAGTCAGTATCCATAGAGGACGGCCAAGTATGGTCCCATCCTCTCTGCCTCTGAGCACCACTCAATTTGTTAAAATCAAATTTTGCGAAACTTTTTATTTGTTGAAAATTTGAAATTTGATTTAAGGGACGAAAATGATGGAATTTGGAGGAAATTTGACAATAATTAGAATTTCAAAAATACTGATTTCAGTAGAAATCCCAGAATTAAAATAAATAAATACCTGCGTGCCGCTGATGAGCTGGTTTGCACTGACGACCTGCGCTGTCTCTCGCTCATCTGCAGCAACTTGCACCACGCGATACGTCACCTGACCTACAACACAAACACATCATCAACACGTTAGCAACAAAGGACAACTAGATGAGACAAATAATCATGATCTTTCATAATGAAGAATCATTTCTAAAACAAATGAAATAAGAAAATAGGATTGACCAAACTTGTAAACATTCTAATCCTGCCATGTATAATTTCTTATACATACATGTTTCTATTTAGTTTAAGTTAGTTTAAGATTTTTGGTAGGATTCAAATACTTTTTTTTTTTTTTAAAGATTTTATTTCAGCTGGGTGGTACATTTTCCCAGTGCAACTAGGATCTTCGAATGGGCCCAGCTTGTGAACATAACAAAATTAGAGAGCTAGGGCAATAATAATAAGTACACAGTTCAATTCAGTTTGTAAATTGCTAGGGATATGCAATAGAGTTCCAAACAGCTGGTTCTAGACGTTGCGGTGATTTACCATGTAGCAAATTAATAAGTGGTACACATGTGCATAATAAAATAGACGAGTTATGTATTTGTACTCGGATAGGGGGAATCACTTAAATAGCAAACAAATGAAACTGATGTAAAATGCAGCCAAGCCTGAATAAATAATTTATAGTTGAGGTTGTTGTGTATAAGAGAGACACGTTACCTAGATCACCCTGTCCCGCGTCTGCCCTGAACTGGTACTGCACTGAAGGGTCGAGTGTGAGTGTGCCTTGTGGGGTGACGCTAGCGATGGCCGCCGCCTGCTCCCCCTCCTCACCCGTCGTCACATACATGCCCCCATCTGCAACCAAACACACCCAGTGGAATACACATACAAACATTCTGCTTCAAATGGAGAATGGAAAGTTGATTGTGAAATCCATTACGTTATAAGGGGCAGGGATGAAAGTGGGGGCAAAAATACTGAAGTATTTCTGACAAGGAGAAAAGGGGGAGGGATTGAAAAGTTATTTTGATGATAATAATCTTTGAAGGTTTCGACGAAATCTGGTAAATCGAATTTTGTGGAATGTTTCTGAAAATTTTATGTTAAAAATGGTGGAATTTGGGTGAAATTGTATATTTTTTACGTTGACAGCTGCTCATTTACTTACATCTGTGCAATACAATCTCTGGCAACAACTAATTGTTGCTGTCTCAACCTACGACCACCAGGGGATTTAACCATTAATACTTGCCACTTTCCTCCACCAGGGGGAGACACTGTGCCAAGTATTAACGGCTCAATCATGTGGAATAAAATGCAATATAAATATATGGGTCGGATTTCCAGAAAATGCACAATCTACAGTTCTACACATCTATCAAATTCTGCTAAATAAGCGAGAAAAATGATAAATACTTGGTACATCTGACTGTATTCTGCATTGTATTCATTCAATAAATGTCAGGTTGTGAACTGTATTTTGAACCTGATTTTCGTCTTAAATTTGGGTTATTTGAGAGGATTGGTGAAGGCCAATTGTGCATTTTCTGGACGCTTGACCCATAACCTTCTCCAAAGCAGGACTGAAAGTGGGACCATGGCAAAAATACTGAAACATTTCTGTCAAGGAGCAAAACAGGGAAAATCAAAGAATTATTTTGATGATATTAATCTGTGAAAGTTTCGACGAATTTTGGAAAATGTTTTTGAAACCATATTCAGAGAAGTTTGTTGTTTAAAATGTTAGGGTAAAAAATGATGAAATGATTTGGGTGAAATTCGACAACTTTTATGTTTAAAAAATGCTGATTTCAGTAGAAATACTGCAGACTTTGATCCGTGCTTAAAGGTCTTCTGATCAGCTGGGGTTGAGACAGAGTATAGAGAAGGAATGGTTTATACTCAGTGCCTCAGACACACTCACTGTACTACATGGAATCATGCAGGCCATGCCTCCTACCATTGTCTACAACCTATTCCCACATAAAGGAGACAAAAACCAACAACACCACGTACAAGACCTAACTATGCCATGTGTTAACAAGCGTGCTTTACTGGGACATACTCTATACTGGCCAGCTATAGGTCTCAAGGCCTCAACAACATCTACACGACGTTTGTATTTATATTACCATTAATCAACCGCAAACTATAACATTTTCTAGTCTCTCCGAAAAAGTAGTTGACACGTGATTCCTTCGTCCCTTTAAGAAGAGGGAAAAGTGGGGGATTTGTGACTTCTATTTATGACAAGGACCTGTCAACCCGTTGCCCAGCGAGCCGCTCTTTGCAATCAGGGGGGGGGGGGGGGGGGGAAGTCAAAAGTCCCTGACTTTCTCTCTTTTTAAAGGGACTACACTTTGGCCAGACTGTCCCCGTCCATACCGTCTTTAGTTGAATCAAATTATGCATGGGCATCAGAATCACACTGATAAAAAAACACATCTGATATTTGATTTCCCCCCAAATTTCCATTTTTTTTAAAAATATTAATTTAGAAATTTCTATATTGCTTAGCATACATATGCTACGGAAGGAGGAAGTACATTAATAATCACTGGATTCATGCCAATAGATCAAATACACATTTTCTTTATACATACAACAATGATTGGGTGACATACACAATCAGCACAGTAAGAATGATGGCGTGAATTAAATCTTTTCTACAACAGATCACCCTGAAACACTAAATATTACTGGTTCTCAACAAATGGCACTTTTTTCACTTAAGCTCCAGTTCCACTGAGCCTATAACCTTGACCGGGTGAGTTGTAGGAGAAAAGTGCCGACAGCCCAGCTGGGATGAAGACCACCGTGAGGCCACACGTCTCCCAATCGTCAGGCTGTTTAGGGGAAAAAATAAGAAAAAAATGTGTGTTCCAATTAAAACTAGATAGGGGTGGGCGGGCGTTAATTTTTTTTCAAGGAACTGTATCAATAGGGCAGAAATGTGCTTTTTAACGGTTGCTGGTTAGGAAACTTAATTTTCTGCTTTTATTAGTTTTTGGGGGGTTAAAAATTACAAAAATAAATTAAGGGGAGGTAAATCGGAAACACACCTGATGTTTTCCCCCTTATCAATCGGCCAGCCAACTACCCCGCATGAGACAATAGGCCTGAGTGGAACTGGAGCTTTAGGGGAATACGACTATAACATGCAGAAGTGTCAAACACCGAGTGTGAGACATGAGGAGGATTAGCTATAATATAAGGCTGCACTAGAAGCATTCCGTTAGGCCTGCAGGTGTTGTCAGGTTAAGGAAAGTCACTGACCCTGGCTAAAGGTGATTTGTGCACCTGAAAATATGAAAGAAGAACGTCAGCAAAGGGTGGAGAAATGTTAATAATAAAGATATAAACCCACCTCCCCAATGCCCCCCCCCCTCCCCAGAACATCAGCAAAGTGTGGAGAATTGTTAATAATAAAGACATAAGCCCACCTCGCCCGCCCCCCCCCCCCCACACACACACACCCCTTCCTCCCCCAAACATCAGCAAAGGGTGGAGAAATGTTGATAATAAAGACATAAGCCCACCTCCCCTCCCCAGAACATCAGCAAAGGGTGGAGAAATGTTAATAATAAAGACATGAAACCATTCCCCACCCCGCCCCCTCCCCGGATCATACTGAGATAAGGTAATTATTGTAACACAATGTGGTTGACTTATATTCTGTTCTATTTCCTCCTGTCATTCCCTCCCTGGGTTGTTAGTACTGAGCTGCACTCTAACATCCCCAGCCTGACTAACGCATCAAGAGCGATGACCCGATCCATAAATCATCACGCACCATTAAAGTGTCACACATTATCTGTGTATTTTGCCGGTTATGAAATAGTGGCCGACAAATAGTCATAAACATCAACTTGCCATGGACCCCCACATTTTATTATTAGGATTTAATGTTTCCATTCTGACTTTCCAATCACAAATAAGTGACCCCGGAGTGTGAGGTTAATTTTAAGCCCTAATAGTAGCAACATGGGATGTATTAAATCACAAAACGTTAATTTATTGTAACTGGAACCGATTCAGCATATATCCAAATGGAGGTATTTATAAATATTTTGTTTAGGTGGGGGGAGGTTTTTCTAGGTAAGGGGTGGGGGTAACTCACAAACACACATTTCTTGTTCGCCCGACTACAATGGATTTACCATTTTTGACTGCTTAACTTGTATAGGGAATGCCTTGATTATTCTTACGTCATGAATAGAAACATCAGAAACTAATCTCTTTCCTATGTTTCTAACAACTTAAGAGGAATGGACTGCCGCCATAAGCAATGGTCGATATGTTTGAGGAAAAGTAGCGCCCCAATAGGGGATTTGCATGTGCCACTGCACATGTCTGTTACAATGAACCCTGGGACACATGGATATTGACATTAGAGCATTGATAAATAGTCCATGCTGAACATGGCATGTTTTCTATAGATTATACACAGTACCATTACTCCCATATTCTATGTGAATCTAGATTCAAATGGTGGCTATGCAAATCCTCTATACACTGACTACCCAACGTCCACCCTTATATGCTAGAGGTTCTGTCTAAAGCCTTAAACCCACCGAGACAAAGCCATACTTTCGCCGACAAGCGTAATATATTTGTTGTCGGCGACAAGTATTATATTTTCCATTGTAGCAACTGAATGATCCTAATTGTGAGTTGCCTTCCCAGGGTGGATAACAGGATTGTGATCCGTCACCTTTGTAAACTTATTTGCTATTTGTTTAACAACAATGTAACTGACAGGGACTCCGCGCTTTGTCCAGAAGAAATTCCAGGCTTTTTAAGGCATCTTTCACTGATTTCCCAGGCCAGTCAGGTTCAGAAGGCAGTTTTGGACCCCTAAGTTTTAGGGGTCATTAACACTTTTAGCCTTAGTCTTAGCCTTGTGGTTAAGCTTATCGCTGAATGTGGAATCGAGGAATGTGGCCGTCTGGACCTGACTGAGACCCATTTCAGTGATTATTCAGAGCCCTAATGACGGGACCAGGGGGTCCTACTTGTTGTCCATAGACCAATAATGCATTTAACAAGTTTAATATTCAGATTTTATATCAATAACTGTTTCAACTTCTACTTATTTACTGTAAGGTGTGTGTGTGAGGGTGGGGGGGGGGGGGGGGGGGCAGTCAGGGGAAAGTGTAAAGTGAGAAACAGTATCTGCACTAGTTTCAAGGCCCATAAAATGGTTTTCCAGGCCCTTTGACCAAAATGCCCATTTTCCAGTCCTTGAATTCCTATTTCCAAATTCCAGGCCCCCGCGGAGACCCTGTAACAACCTTTCAACTCCTGGGCCAGGAAAGTTCAACATAAAGTGGCTTAGACTAGTTTACCTCGCCCTCCGTCACCTTCCTGTTTGCAGCTGAATCCATGGGCAGCCATATCTGTTTCGCAATAAGCAAATCTTTTCAATCATTTCTCCCCGAAATAAATTAAATAAGATCAACTGATGACTTTCAGGATTTTAAAAGGGGTTACCTATTTTCAGTTCTTTGTTTCAGTGCCTCATGGGAGGGTTTTTTCTTAGGAAGATTGAAATCCAAGGAGATGATAAAAGGTGTATAATGATACATTTTCTAATCTCAAGTTCCCCTTCACCCACACCTTTCTCTTGGGTAACGCAGACAGGTTGGTTGGTTTTTCTGAAATTATCTGTTATCTGTATTAAGGTATTTTATCTGTATAACCATTTTACATCGCAATATCATGTTCACTAAACTGGTATATAAGCAAAGGATCCACCAGGAAGACCTCAAATGAGAGGCAGGCATCCTATTCTGGAACGATGTAGTTTATGAATTCAGAATAAAAATACGATATATATATATACCAAGCCACCCCCACCCCCCTTCCTACCCCATCACTTTGGCCAACTGACTTAAGTTTTGGAATCATAATTGATTAGAAGTCGTCATGACCTCGACATGTTGTCTGACAAGATGACAACAAATAATAGAAAAATATTCCTTCTTGAAAAATCAGTGCAATATCCAATTTATTTGACATCAATTAAAACAGTCTAGGCCCAAACCCTCAGATCAGATAAGAATGGTTTGTCAGTGATTGGACACCTACTTCGCTTATCAGTTTCATGGCCTAGGAAGCCGTTTTAATGGGATTATAATGACATTTTGCGGTCGTAATGGAATTATAATGGCACTTTGCGGTTTGAGGCGAGAGGATTTCCCTCCGTTTGAAGGGACTTTGTCATCTTTGGGCCTAGACTGTGAAAGCTGTAGAGAAGTGTTGGCGAGAAAGCAGGATATTATAAGTAAGTGATAAAACCTACCTTCAGCGGTGAGGTGGACTTGGTCATCCGACCCAGTAGAATCATCTGTTTTTTCTTGCCCACTGTAAGATAAAAGATTTTCCTTCCATTTTGACATTGAGTATAGATGAGTCAGATTTTCAGAAAATGCACAATCTACAATTCTACGCATCTCTCAAATTCTGCTAAATTATAGTAAAAATTGATAAATACTAGGTATATCTGGGTTTATTCGGTATTGTATTCATTCAATAAATCTGTTCGGTTATGTTGAACTGTATTTTGAACCTGATATTTGTCTTAAATTGGAGTTATTAGAGATGATTGGTGAAGGTTAATTGTACATTTTCTGAAAACTTGACCCATATACTAGTTTAGTACTAGTTATGTTAGGTACTTGGACAAAAAAAAATCAAATCAAATGTATTATATTACTTTCCTCTTTAAATGAACGGAGAGGGGCCGGCAGCGAGATTGCCATTATTTTTTAAATTGTTAAAAAATATTAATTAAAATAAATTAATTTAATTAAAATATTAATTTTGAACCCAAGTTATGAAGGATAAGGTTCAAAGGTTAATTGGCCCTTGACCCCATTGAATTGAAACAAATGATAAGCTGCCAATTATTTTGTGACCCCGATTAGGGAGATAATTGTGAATTAAAGTTTTTTTAAAAAACCATCATAACTCTGTTAATAATTAATAATTTTATTTGAAATTTCCAGGATATGTTCCTTATTATGTGAGCTTCCAATGAGTATGTCTGAAATTACCCCACAGTATTAGCATGTGTCTGTGTAATGGAAGATTTGTCTATAATGTTCAATGGTGAACTAAAGATCTTATAGCAACGTGACAAGAATAATTGAATAATTGTGTAGAAGGTTAAAATAGAAATCATAATAATTGATTTTATATGGTCTGCATCTATCTATCTATAATTTTACAGGAAAAAATAGCCAATTTCTGCCATTTCTATTAGGCCTATATTATCACGAAACCTAAGTATTTTAGAAATAACCTGGGAGATTTAATACATTATTCAAAAACATATCTATATTAGAGATTATTATGGTCCATATATAGGTATGTTAAGTATTTATACATGTTGCTGTCAGTCAGTATACTCCACAGACATCTAACAGTCTAACTAGTCTATATGACTAGGCCTAGACCTAGTTCCAAATCCAAATTGAAGACCAAAATGAGTGTAATTTGGATGAATGAAGCAACTCTCCTGGTAGCACTATTTCAAAACCAGCAGCAACATTATTAGTGTGGAATTATTGTGTTTAAATCATTCGCTATGTCAGGGTAAGATATAAATGCAGTGGTGGAGACAGTACACCTGTCAATACTAGTATATAAGTGACTTGAGTCACACAGTGCTGTTTCAATGGGCACACCCGACATAGTCAACTCAGGCCGGTGCGCGTCAGAGCCAAAAATTCAGATGGTCGCAATTTCTGGCTTTCAAGTCAACTCATATCAACTCCATACATTGATTCCTACTGCTCTTTAAATTGTACTCACCTGTTTTCGAGGGCTTGATCTAACATATCCATGTGGTTTTCGCTGTGGGTTTGAATTTGCCAGGAAGTATTGGTGGCTTGATCACGGGGCCAAACAACAGGTCATGTGAGATGGGAGATGAACATGTGACAGTAATGGCGGCCAAAGAGGGAACGCGTAGAACCTCCCTAAGTAGGTCAAATTCTCCTTCCCCTGCACGGATCTTTACCTTTTACAGCCATTACTCTCAGTCCAAATTAATTATGAACAATTTATTGACTGATTTTTAAAGGAATTGAGATGGAGAATATAGGAGATAAATTTGATTTTTATTAGACGTATTTCCTGGTAGCGTAAGGATACATGTCCTAGCATGAGTGAAAGTAGTCCACATACCTGAAGTGAGAATTTCTACGCGTGACGTCATCTGCTGACCACCTCGAATGTCACACCCGAGTGACGTAGACTTGTTGAGAAATAATCAGTTAATCTTAGTTTTTAACAGTAAAGAAAACAATTGAGACACATTTAAACATTTGTTAGCGTTTGGAGATCGTCAAAACTAAACGGAGAAGAATGTATGAAGCCAGTGTGATGAATAAAAAGGTCTTTGGTGTCGAATTTGATGAAAATACTTCCTGGTCAATGACGATATTTTTTCTTCTTCTGCCTGTTCCTGTATTTCAGATTATTATTTATTATGTAGGTAAGGCGCTACATTGCATAATCTGAATAATCGTGTGAGTATAAAATATAAATAAACAAATAAAAATAATATTTTACTTTACTTTAAGTGGACCTGTTCAAGTCTATGCCGGAGTTTGCCGAGAATTGCCGAAGTAAGCCGAACAACGTAACATCCGGTTATAGAAGAAACACGTCGAGGAGGAAAGTAGCGAAAATGTTGGATTTATTTACGATTTTTAGCAAAGGAGGGATCGTGCTGTGGTGTTTCCAGGGAACATCACAGCTCTTTACTCCCTCCGTAAACGCGCTTATTAAGAGCGTTATTTTACAGGTACGTAATACACAATTTTGTTGGTAAACAAGTCTTATTTTGATTTCGAGTCGTGCAGTGGTGTCACTGTTCCCGTTCCAAATAGTAGCCTACACACGATGACGCAAAAACTTTCCAGATGGTGAAGAAATGTAACCAGTTTTTGGAGTTTAGTTGCCGCTGTGATTGAACCTTGAACTTAATTTGTGTTTGTCCAAGTAGTACAGACTACCTTAGCCCAGATCTGAAACTTCAACCCACAATTTACAGCTATTTACATGATAAACAACATTAATTACAACGTGTTACATGGTCCTGTCCATGCGGTCTATGCCTATGATGCAATATTATGGTTGGCTTGATCACGACACGGTTATTCATTGAATAAGAAATACAACATATGCTTGGCTGTGATGCTACCGATATTAACCAGAAGTTTATTCAACCGCGGCCAATGACAGCTCAATACCCGTTCCAATAATAATGCTGCCTGGGGTTTCCTTGTGGGTGGGGTAGGGGTTGGGGGTGGGGCCAAACTAGCAGTTGCAATGGCAATAGTAGAATAGTAGTACAATTTGAGTAACTCAGTATAGTTACATAGTCGTCACTGGCTGTTTTAACCAGCTATCTATAATTCAAATAGTATATATATGAATAAAAAAATAATGGATAGCAAAGAAAGAGAAAATAAAACGAACTGATCCAAAAGTACTATAGTACAGCCTAACTGTCGAATGAGACTTATCACAAGCTGTGAGAATTCGTACAATAAAATTTCTTTTTAAAAAAACTGCTATTTACTTTAGTATGTATCATATAATAACATTGACACTAGTTACCTGTGCCTTCTCACCCTGATGCCTTACGACTGCAGTTAATTTAAATAATATATAATATAATAAATCGTATTTCTATTGTTTCTAAGTGTTCAGCTGGGAGAATTAATTATACAGTTGAAGTTGAAAAGCACCCCATAATCCACCTTACAATCAAATCGTTAAAATATCAATGTCGAAATAACAATTTAGGGTTTAATTCCCATTGATTCATGACTATTTTTTTCTTACATTTGAGAGTTTTTCTTTTGCAGGAGCGCGGGGGTAACAACACCTTCAACCATGACGCCCTCACACTCAAATATAAACTCGATAACGAGTTTGAGTTGGTCTTTGTGGTAAGTAGTGAAAGTAGATTGTTTTTTTGTGTGCGTGTGTGAACAAAAATATAGGTTCAACTATTTGTTCTTTACAAAGACTTATGGGATCAACACTCTCTCATAACCGGTATCTATGGAGCCATTAAAAGAATCGCCATATTTTGCACTTAAATTCCTAAATTTTCATTTTCATGTAACCAGCGTACCTATAATGATAGATAGATAGACCAATCTTTTATCTATCAAGAAAGTCTGCCTATTTTGGAACTTCCCAGATCTTCCAGATCTTGAGCATTCATATAAATTTTAACACCTCAGCCCTACTGACCGGATTAAATTGATTAAATTTTGAGATTGGGTGTCTTCATTACTTTTATTTCAACCATTGTTTAAACAAAGTTATTAAAGGCAAACGCTACTATTCACTGCCACGCCCCCCTTTTCCATATACCAAATATACGGGCATTTTACATACTATTGCTTTAGCACTGCAGTCTATGAGGAAACGGCCCATTTTTTCATGTTTTATAGTATAAAACAAACAATTAATGGCTACTCCTACTGTCCCAAAACTTTCTACACATATAGTGCAGGTTATATACTACATATTAAAAGGAAAAAAAACATATGTCATCGAGTTAGATTTTTTTTTATAGCTGTCTGAAATAGACATGTTTGGGGAACTGAGCTGACTGTAGATACCCTCAGTTGTACCCATTTAGTATGCAAGTCTATTGGGAAGTGCTGCATTTTTCTTTCACGGTTTTGGGAATAAAACAAAAATGAAAACTCCTAATGTCCCAAAATTTTCTACACATATAGTGCAGGTAACATTCTACACATATATAGGGAAAAAAATGTATGTCATCACGCTAAAAAAATAATTGTAGCTGTTTGAAATAGACATGTTTAGGAAACATAGAACACATTGAAACAGCAGATTTTTTGGTTGTCATGCCATGTTTCAATGCCCCATAATTCAGAAACTAGCACGGTGACCCATTACTTTTTTTTCAGTTTTATGAACACACATACTTCAAGAATCATATACTAAAGAATCAGAAAAATGACATTTAATTTCGATGAGAGAGAAAAAAAATGTTTTTATTAAATTAGTGAAAAAAAAGTGGGTTTTTTCGAGTTTTTAATTTAAAATTTGCATTTCATATTTTTTGTTTTCAGAATAAAAATAACCATGCATTCTATAAAAAAGAGGCATAGAATTATTAGCCAAGTAATACTCTCTCTAAAACTGTTAACCTTACTTAAATTGAGGGAATATAAATAGCAAATATGAACTATGAAGTCGAGGTACTCCAAAATGAGCCCCCCTTTTGATCCTCATTGGTTCTTTTGAGATACCAACTTTTGAAGCACTCTAATTAAAAATTGAGCACGGTGACCCATTGATTTTTTTCCATCTTTATGACCAGAAACACTTCAAGAATCAAATTTCAAAGTTTCAGAAAAATGACATTTATTTTCATTTTCCACTAGATAGTAGCGTTTGCCTTTAATTCACCTCACGTCTAATACATTCCTTTTCTAGGTGGCATATCAAAAGATTCTCCAATTATCGTATGTCGATAAATTTTTGGACGCGATTCAAATGGAGTTCCGCAATAAATATAAGGACGACCTGAGACAGGGGAAGATATCCCGGAGTTTTGAATTCACCGACACGTACCAGGGCGTGTTGAGGGACGTAGAAACACAAGATAAAGTAGAATCCAAGCAAGTTAGGTAAGTAAATTTTTTTTAAAGCTTTTATTTATTCTGGGTAGATCAAGTCCCAGACAATTTAGGGCTTTTCACTTGCCCCAGACGTGTTTCTTTATATAATGTGCGGAGTATTTTGCTATTTATAGATATCCATTCAGAATTATACAATCTGTTACTCAGTTGAAGTTTATACATCTAGCTGGTTAAGAAGTTACGGTATGTGCAAAAAATGAAGGAGTTCATTATTTGAGACTATTGTATAAGTATTGATTTTCGCGCACAGCCTTATGTGCGCGAATTTAAAGTGTGCGTGAATATTAAATACTAAACTTATTTATTTCTGCGCAGATAAATTTTCGCGCACTAAGTGCTTTGGCACCTTTTCGCGCGGATTTAAATTCGCGCAGGAAGGAATTGTCACACATTGTTTATGCAATAATTATGCCTTTTGGGCAGGATTTATTTTCGCGCAGAAAGGTGGGTGCGCTGAAATAGCGAAAATAAATACTGCGCGAACATTAATACGTTTACAGTATTGAATTGTGTCATTGTTGAGATGCTTGAGATGCTCATTGCTAGTGCGCGAATTCATGTCTGCACGAAAATATGTGAAGAAGGCTAATGCGCGAAAAATTAGCAGCGCGAAAATAAATACATTCACCATTATCTAGGGGCAGCAGACGAGTAAAACATAAGAGAAAAGCTTAGAACTCAAACTGTACTGCTGTGTCTTGATCTGAAAACTCAAGTTGTTAATGTATTTTACTATTAGTTTTGATATTAACATTACAAACTCAAAATTGTATTGATATAACTATTAAGTACATGATATATTTGGATATGAGAGGTTCCACTGTACTACATATTGCAATGGATTTTATGAATGTCAAATATGTAAATGAGGGCGACAAACGATAAACCCAAGTAACAAATATTTCATCATCTGCTTCAAGTTTCGGTATCTCTGCCAGAATTCCACCGTTACTCACGTTACATTTCATCATCCAGATCCGCTGCCAAATCACCCTCAGAATGTTCGACGATTTTCTGGTCTAATCAACTATTCCGGTTCTGTTTCTGATTCCCGTATAAATCACGTTGTGTAACTGATAATATGCATTACATGATCTTCTGTTGTTTACAGGCAAATGCGATCTTTCGAGCAGTCTCAGAAATCGAAGAAGACTGTCTCCTCGATGATTGAAAGCAAGAAAGAAGAAACCGGGGGAAAAGGGGGGAAGAATAAGAAGAAGGAAAATAAGGCAGGTGAGTTCACACCACATTTGTTTATTCTCTCTTTTTCACGCACTGCGAGGCGAGAGCGTATCTCTTCATTACACTGGACTCTTAATTGCAGTGTGCAACATAATGAATTTGGAGATGAGAGACCATCCTCGGCCCATTATTGGAGACTCTTCGAACTTCATATTTGACAAATTGTGTAATATTATATACTAGTTCTCACCAATTTATCTATTTGACCATCTATCTGGTGGACTTTTGTAACATGCGTTAGTTACCTGCATTTATTTCATTCATTGATTTATCAGTTGTTTTACATAATTACGCTACATTACATTGTGGGTTGGTTTTCATTACATTGTGCTAATGTAATTTGAGAAGGACTTACTTCCATGTAATGTTAGACTAAGTCATATAAGGACTGTGCGAGCCGACCTGAGATGTTATGGACTACACACTAGTCCTGCAGCTGGTTTTGTAAAAGTGATTTTACAAATTACCCTCGGATTTGAATGAACTGTTCAGAATGGGAGACTATCATATAGTTAGTGTGCAGCAAAATCTTTATAGATTAAAATGTTTTTTTGTAATATGATAATAGACAACGGCAGATTGCCATGAAGAACGCTCAATATGCGTAACTGCATAATGAATTCATGAATTAAACTTTTTAAAACAAATAGTTGGAATGTTCTGTATCTCAGCTCCATATGATATATGAAAACCTTTGTTGTACTTGGTTTCACAAAAAAACGCCATTTTTCAAAACCAGCCCCAGAACTATTTAGTCTAAGTCTTGTCTGATGTACCTAGTCGATCATTGTGACGGTATCACTCTGCTGTACCTTGGTCAGGTCTTGTGTTCGTCTTCAGTGCGGGGTACCTCATGATGACTACATGTTGTGCCTGTTTCAGCTAAAGCGGAAGTAGAGACGACGCCAGTGAAGCCTGCTGCTGCACCAGTTGCGTGCGCAACTCCGCCTGGCACGCCCTCTCACGGCGGGGAGCTGGACGAGGAGACGCTGATGAGGAACAGGGAGAAGTTCCTGCAGCGCGGCAAGAAGGCGAAGACACCTCAGCAGGCGCTCAACAAGAAAACGTATGTTTAGTATTACAACAATTCATTCAATTCAAGTATTCTTTATTATACTGGTCTCGCTGTACAAAGGATTTCCATGTCTGGTCAATACATAAAATATTTACTTTCCTGCATTAGCCAGGTCTTCCAGAGAATGCCTTTACTTGATTGTTAACTTGGTTACGACACTAACAACATATTTTGTAATATAAATTATAGTTAACAATAAACAGGTAATATTATGAGGTTATGTATGGAGATAAATAACATAAAGTGGATAGGTGATACATGGTGTGATTGGGAACAATGAGGCATTCGTCTTAACAAGAAAACGTCAGTTTAGTATTCCAACAATTCACTATAGGGGATTTGCATAGCCGCCATTTTGAATCTTGATTTGCATGGAATTATGGGACTAATGGTACTGTCTAAAATCTATAGAAAACATGCCAAAACCCCTCAGGCCCAGTCCAAGAAAACGTCAGTTTAGTATTGCAACAATTCATCATACATTTAGAAAAGAAATCAAATTCAATTTTTGAATTTAGACCAAGATTAACTACTCAAGTCTCTCCTCTCTCACCTCTTAGTATAGTTGTTATTATTTATACAGATGTGCATCCAATTATCATCAACCTTTATTTCTATTTTCATTAACTCCTATCATAAAATCATTGTTCAAGTAATATCAACTCACCAATGCCAGAAATAGTTCAGTATGTTTGCCATGTCGATGTACATGGGTCAGATCTTAATGTACATTTGGCAGATCTACACATTTAGTAAATTCTGCAAAATTAGACCGAAAATGGTCAACACTAGGTATATCTGAATATATTTAGTATTGCCTTGATTCAAACAATCTGTTTGGTTATGTTGAACTGTATTTCGAACATCACTTTTGTCTTAAATTTGGATTATTTGAGAGGATTGGTGAAGGTGAATTGTACATTTTCTGGCGATGTCACCTACATGTATATATTGTCTCTTATATATGATATGACGTGAAACCCTCTCCTTCAACAGTAAGACGACGCCGGAGCCCAAGAAGGGCAAACAGGCCCGCGTCTGGGAAAATGGCGGCACGTCACGTGACACTAAGAACCTGGACTACAACCCGAGCGACTCGTCCATGAACGGGCACGGTGACGGCCCTGGTGTAGGGCCCACCACACAGGAGGTGAGACACTTGGACTTTGGACTTTCTCAACATTTCCCCGCCTAACTCAGGACACCTTATACCCACATTCTACCTTAAGGGCCTAGTCCACTAAGCCGATTCTCACATAATTTAATGGAAAAGAGTCCTCTGCGGCGCAAAATCGCATGAGAATCGGCTTGGTGGACTTCTACCTTATTCATGGGCCCTGCCATATTAATTACTATTCTTAAACAGGCAAGAGAGACGCTTGCATTACAAGTCATACTCTTGTGCACATGGTAGTATTACTAAATACAGTAAAGTAAACAACCATGAAGTAACTGGAAACAACACTATTTCCCTTCACATCAACATAATAGTAGACGTGTCCCTCCCCCCTCCCTCCCTCCCTCTCTCCCCCCTCCCTCCCTCCCTCTCTCCCCCCTCCCTCCCTCCCTCTCTCCCCCCTCCCTCCCTCCCTCTCTCCCCCCTCCCTCCCTCCCTCCCTCCCTCCCTCCCTCCCTCCCTCTCTCCCCCCTCCCTCCCTCCCTCCCTCCCTCCCTCCCTCCCTCCCTCTCTCCCCCCTCCCTCCCTCCCTCTCTCCCCCCTCCCTCCCTCCCTCTCTCCCCCCTCCCTCCCTCCCTCCCTCCCTCCCTCCCTCCCTCCCTCCCTCCCTCCCTCCCTCCCTCCCTCCCTCCCTCTCTCCCCCCTCCCTCCCTCCCTCTCTCCCCCCTCCCTCCCTCCCTCTCTCCCCCCTCCCTCCCTCCCTCCCTCCCTCCCTCCCTCCCTCCCTCCCTCCCTCCCTCCCTCCCTCCCTCCCTCTCTCCCCCCTCCCTCCCTCCCTCCCTCCCTCCCTCCCTCCCTCCCTCCCTCCCTCTCTCCCCCCTCCCTCCCTCCCTCTCTCCCCCCTCCCTCCCTCCCTCCCTCTCCCCCCCTCCCTCCCTCCCTCCCTCTCTCCCCCCTCCCTCCCTCCCTCCCTCCCTCCCTCTCTCCCCCCTCCCTCCCTCCCTCCCTCCCTCTCTCCCCCCTCCCTCCCTCCCTCCCTCTCTCCCCCCTCCCTCCCTCCCTCTCTCCCCCCTCCCTCCCTCCCTCTCTCCCCTCTCTCCCCCTCCCTCCCTCCCTCCCTCCCTCCCTCTCTCCCCCCTCCCTTCTCTCCCTCCCTCTCTCCCCCCCCCCCCTCCCTCCCTCCCTCCCTCCCTCCCTCCCTCTCCCTCCCTCCCTCCCTCCCTCCCCCCCTCCCTCACCCTGTAATATCACCAACATTAATCGACTGTGTGTAAATATATAGATATCCTATCTCAGGACACAAAATACACTCCACCTAGTGAGCATGTATCTGTAGATAACCTGAACAAAGATTTGCTGAAACAAATACTATCGTGTAAGAAATGACTACTATGTGCTGGTGGTATATTTGTGCAGAGAGAGTGGGTGGGTCAGATGAAGGGAGGACTGCGTGACATGGACCCAGACTCCAGTACTGACGAGGATGAGGATGAGGAAGAGGAGGAGGAGGAGACGGCCGCCCCAGCCAACAAGGGGGGCACCAAGAAGAGGTAACTACACTCACTCAACCTTACAGATTTATTGTTTAAGAGAGAGATTGTTGGTAGGTACTGCAAGTAGTGTATGAGATATGGATGACTGTATGGCATTACGAATGCATGTATGCCACTGAAGGAAACTGAGACAGGTGATGAAAGTCTTCATTGTTTATAGTAATACTGAAATCCGTATTTTGGAAACCTTATAAAAATTGTCGAATTTCACCCAAATTCCATCATCCATATGCCAGTGCTAAGTTTTATATAGTGAGAGTGTAACCTTGTCTTCCACCATATCCTGAAATATCGCATTAAACATTTACAATTTACAGTTGTGTTGGATGCCAATTTGCATTATTGAATGACAAGATTGTAGCGATCTTGGTATCTGGTTGAAGGTTAATGAATTAAAATGCTGTAATTGTTAACATCGTAAAGATACTTTTAAAAAAAACATCCTAAAGAAACTCCTACTTATGGCTGATGATTCAGAATGATGCTGATTTGTGGAAATTAATGAAGTCAAAAGAAGTTGTGTCAGTGCGTTGTGGTTGCTAAATCTCCCTATTAATTACGAGTGTAAATGCCTTGTTTCCCCCTGCAGTGGCGGTGGAGGGTTCGGCTTCCTGAGCGGTCTCCGTAACCTGGTCAGCTCCAAGGCTCTAACAAGGACCGACATTGAACCAGCGCTGGCCAAAATGAAAGATCATCTTATAGGTGCGTGTTATATGTCTTAAATATTAAATATATCTGTAAGTACCCATTGTGACATCATACATTTCAAATATTAGCCAACACAAATTGCGGTCTTCTGTGGTATTTAATCAAGTGTCTATAATCGTAATGACAATCTTTCCTCAACATAAATCACTCATAAGCAGAATAGCAAACACATCGGCGGTAATTTGGTAAAAAAAATTAAGAACGAATGTTTGAATTGAAGTGAAACCAGCCTTCAATGTGGATTATTTCAACATCTCATACTACATGTACTTGTACTTGTTTTAAACGTGCACTAATTGTAAAGGTTTTCTGGAGGGAAAAGCTTGTGTTGCTACTTGGATTAGCTTCTCTTGTCAACACAGCCAAGGTAACATTAGGTGGGGTAAGGTTTGTTTCATACAATGTAAAGTCAATCTTGGTCCTGCCTACTTTACTCCACCGCTATATTTCAGTGAAGAACGTGGCGGCTGATATCGCTGATAAACTGTGTGAGTCTGTGGCTACACAACTGGAGGGTAAAGTCCTGGGCACATTCAGCAGTAAGTCATGCTTTATATTAGCTACCATAAGTTGGGCTCATTTTATGGCAGGAATCTTTAATTTCCCCAGGAATAATGTAAACGCACGGAATAATCCTAGAAGCAATAATACTTTGTAAATTGACTAAATGAGCGATGGAAGTTAACTTGAGAGAATTAAAAAAAGTTAACAAACCAAACCATGGTTATAGATACTGAAGTCACAACTTTTGAAACCTTTCACTCAAATTCCTTTTTTTTTAACCCAACATTTTCAAAAAATTCTCAAATTTTCATAAACATACAGGGATGACAGACAGTCTTCAGTATTTATACTGAAATCAGTATTTTTGAAACAACAAAAATTCAAATTTCACCCGAATTCCATCGTTTTTAACCAAAGATTTTCCCCAAAAAAATTCAAATTTTCAGAAACATTTTACAAAATTCCATCAACAAAATTTCATCGAAACTTTCAAAGATTAAAATAATCAAAATAATTTTTAAAATTTCACCTGAACTCGCATGTGTGCTTTTCCCCTTGCCAGAAGTATTTCAGTATTTGATTTGATCTTAAGTAAAAATGTTTGCAAACCAAAGCAAGTTCATAGATCAGGCATGAAAGTCTTCATTATTTATACTGAAATCACTACTTTTGAAACCTTTCACCAAAATTCCATTATTTCGAACCCAAAATTTTCAAAAAAAATTCTCAAATTTTCAGAAACATTTTACAAAATTCCACCAAAAAAATGTTGTCGAAACTTTCAAAGATTAAAATGATCAAAATAATTTTTAAAAGCAGGTTTTCCACCAGTGTTGTGTTGTTTCAAGTTCTCCACCAGTGTTGTATTGTTTCAAGTTCTCCACCAGTGTTGTATTGTTTGCTGCAGGTGTGGCGTCGACCGTGCGTCAGCTGCTGGAGGCGGCGTGCATCCAGGTGCTGGCCCCCAAGCGCCGCCTCGACATCCTGCGGGACGCCATGGAGGCCAAGGCTCAGGGCAACACATACAACATCTGCTTCTGTGGAGTCAACGGTGTGGGCAAGTCCACCAACCTGGCCAAGGTCTGTAGCAGGGTTTTTTTAAAAGAATTTTATTTTCACATTTAACAAAATTGCAGACAAACACTTCGCCTAAAAGTTAATTCAAGCGATTTTCATGTTTGAGTAGTTTTTTTTTATTTAGAATTTGTATACAGCCAATCTTCTGTAAAATGACAGTTGAACATAGGCAGGCATGCACAGTGTACAAAGAATATTATGATCAATGGATGTCATGTACACATGAGGATAATGGGCTCACGGGTAATAATTCAATGCAGAATAACCATGGTCTTCCACCCACTATCTATCTATACTAGTTAGGGTTTGAGTAGTTTAAACAAAGTACCTGAAGAAGGCGCAGTCAGACCGTAGTACTGAAGGGGTGGATATATAATTCCCTCCAGCATTTTACTTTGTTTGCTTAGAGCCTGTTGTAAAAGAAGTGTTCTGTTGGCTGCAGGTGGCTTTCTGGCTGGTGGAGAACGGACTGCGTGTGCAGATCGCGGCATGTGACACGTTCAGAGCAGGTGCGGTGGAACAACTGCGCACACATGAGAAGAAGCTGAACTCGCTGCACCCGGCGTCAGCGCACGGCGGGCGCCCCATGGTGGAGCTGTATGAGAAGGGCTACGGCAAGGACGCCGCCGGCATCGCTATGGAGGCCATTAGTGCAGGTAGACATTTAACATATATATCTATATTTAACACTGCTGGGGAAACAACCAGAGATTATGTAGGGGAACAGAGCAGGTGAACAAGGCTCAGATTGAAGCAGGGATGTAAGTCTACAGTATTTCTACTGAAATCAGTATTTTTTTAAATTCTAATTATTGTCCAATTTCCCCCGAATTCCATCATTTTTATCCTAGAATTAAAATTTTCTCCAAAAAAAATTTCACAAAATTTGATTCAACAAATTCCATCAGACACAGACACACATTCTCTACAGGGATGAGTCTTCAGTATTTATACTGTAATCAGTATTTGTGAAACCTTTTTAAAGTTTTCTTATCCCATACTTGTTAGCCATATTAACCTGTGGGAACCACTGCCTCCCTATTAATGTGCTGACGTGTTGTTGCAGCTCGTCACAAGAAGTTTGATGTGGTGCTTATAGACACTGCAGGGCGCATGCAAGACAACGAACCACTCATGCGGGCCCTCGCTAAGGTATGTGGTGTTGTGTGTAGGGATAACCTAAACGTATCCGTATCTCTGATATACAAACATACGTTAAAAGGAAGAAAGAGGTTCAGCAAAACATGGTGGGAAAACTGTAACTTTGCATATCAAACAAAATGTTTCATCTCACAATTTGTTTTTTATACCTAAAAATGCCAAGGAATTCACAAAAAGATACAATATTCCTATCATATTTCGTATAAGTCACAATACAAGTAAATTTGGTACAAATTATTTTGTCCCAATAGCTGAGAATCCAGCTTTAAATTGATTCCCGTGAAATGTTGTGTGTTTCAGCTGGTGAAGGTGAACCAGCCGGACCTGGTGCTGTTTGTGGGGGAGGCATTGGTGGGTAACGAGGCTATTGACCAGTTGACCAAGTTCAACCAGGCCCTGGCTGACCACTCACAGATGGAGAACCCACGCCTCATTGACGGCATCCTCCTCACTAAGTTTGACACCATTGATGATAAGGTAGGCACTGAGTTTGATACCATCGATGATAAGGTAGGCACTAAGTTTGACACCATCGATGATAAGGTAGGCACTGAGTTTGATACCATCGATGATAAGGTAGGCACTGAGTCAATGATAAGGTAGGCACTGAGTTTGATACCATCCATGATAAGGTAGGCACTGAGTTTGATACCATCCATGATAAGGTAGGCACTGAGTTTGATACCATCCATGATAAGGTAGGCACTGAGTTTGATACCATCGATGATAAGGTAGGCACTGAGTCAATGATAAGGTAGGCACTGAGTTTGATACCATCCATGATAAGGTAGGCACTGAGTTTGACACCATCGATGATAAGGTAGGCACTGAGTTTGATACCATCAATGATAAGGTAGGCACTGAGTTTGATAACATCCATGATAAGGTAGGCACTGAGTCAATGATAAGGTAGGCACTGAGTTTGATACCATCCATGATAAGGTAGGCACTGAGTTTGACACCATCGATGATAAGGTAGGCACTGAGTTTGACACCATCGATGATAAGGTAGGCACTGAGTTTGATACCATCAATGATAAGGTAGGCACTGAGTTTGATACCATCCATGATAAGGTAGGCACTGGGCACATTGCTTAGCATTCTGTACATGATAACATGGATCGTAGGATGTTTCACCAGGCTAGTTGACTTGCTTAGTCTTTGGTATCTTTTTTTTATAAACAAAATTTCAATTAAAATCAAAATTAAATTGAGTCACTACCCCCTTGGCTGAGGACTAGACTTGCACTAGGGCTCTATAAAAAACTGCAGTCTTAGCAGACGAGGGCTAGTCCACTAGCTCCTGGGGTAGTATACTACCACCTATAGTTGTATATTTCACCAGGCTAGTTCAGCTCCTATAGCTGGTCTTCCACTAGCTCCTGGGGTAGTATACTACCACCTATAGTTGTATATTTCACCAGGCTAGTTCAGCTCCTATAGCTGGTCTTCCACTAGCTCCTGGGGTAGTATACTACCACCTATAGTTGTATATTTCACCAGGCTAGTTCAGCTCCTATAGCTGGTCTTCCACTAGCTCCTAGGGTAGTATACTACCACCTATAGTTGTATATTTCACCAGGCTAGTTCAGCTCCTATAGCTGGTCTTCCACTAGCTCCTGGGGTAGTATACTACCACCTATAGTTGTATATTTCACCAGGCTAGTTCAGCTCCTATAGCTGGTCTACCACTAGCTCCTGGGGTAGTATACTACCACCTATAGTTGTATATTTCACCAGGCTAGTTCAGCTCCTATAGCTGGTCTTCCACTAGCTCCTGGGGTAGTATACTACCACCTATAGTTGTATATTTCACCAGGCTAGTTCAGCTCCTATAACCGGTCTTCCACCAACTCTCGCGGTAGTATACTACCATCTATTGCTGAGAGGAGACCCGCTAACAAGTGCTATGACATTTTGGCGAATATTAGTAATTAGATATTATCTGCTTAGTACAACAAACAGCCATGCACATATTTCCCAGTCTGCAAGCCCTACTGGTTTACGCGGTAAATAATGATACAATAGCTTGTGATAGCCAGTATTATTGTGTGTTTAGGCGATAAGTGAGAGTGGAAGTTGGTTCCAATGTTATCTTACCAATCTCCAATATCATGCAGTACTGCACTTTCTGTTAAAAATACCCATCATGTCTTTATATTGTAATTTTGTATTTAAACGGTTTTATTAATCATGTGAGAAGACATTTCTCCGGCATCATGGGAGGTTTTCAAGTCTTTATAGTTACTTACAGTGTTAAAGCAGTAAACAATACCACTTGCCTCCATGACTGGAAGTGGCTTACTACTAATGGGACATTTAATCACTTTCATCTACAATAATAATCATACCATACATCATTTGGTTAATGGTTACTTGCATGATTATTATTACACTCTCAAAATTTGCATTATTGGATGGTTAACTGGTAGGATTTGTGAGTATATTGACATCAATAAAATACATTCAATGATAAATTATTGCAAGTCGATTAGTTTAGTTTCTGCTACTTCTACGTAACGTGAATGCTCCTGTATACATGTGAGAGTGTTGTTGTGGTGTTGACTGACTGTTGCTCTGGTGCCCACAGGTCGGGGCCGCCATTTCCATGACGTACATCACAGGTCAACCCATCGTCTTTGTGGGCACGGGACAGACTTATACCGACCTGAAAAACCTCAACTCTAAAGCCGTAGTCAACGCACTTCTCAAGGCTTAAGGTAATGTGCTTCCTACCATAGGCATAGATATATAACATGGTTCCCGCCGGTCAGTAAAAGTCATTAACAATAATTAAATTCAGGTTTACCCTTTTAATGATACTTTAAAGTCATTAAATTTCGTATTACTTCCTTGAAAGTCATTAATGTTTGTTAACAATAGCTGTTCCTCTAAATTACAACTGTAACCAAGAGCACAAACGATCGAACATTTTCCCACTTGAGAGACTCAATACATATCAACGAAGTTACAAGATCACTAGGAGGACAATTATATTTAATAACTATTTCACTTCTGTATAATGTCAACGAATAATTATGCAATACTGCATTTCCGCTCTTATGTAAGAACATTTGCCTTTTAATTTTTAAAAGAGCCACCTGGAAGATCAGCAGTGTTGAAGGCTGTGTCCTTTTTTTGTAAATATATTGTGAATAATAGTTGTATAATAATAATAATAATGTCTAATTCTAACCAGCAGTTACTGTTTTCTTACCTCTAGGAGTGAGAGCTCCACCAAACGCACTGACAAGTCATCACGAGTTTCCACCAGCGAATTATATCCACTTTATATTATTATATAATAATATATATATATGGGTACAACGACAAACAACGCGTTAAACTCGGTGTTGTTTGAGTCAATGTCGCAAGCTGCCCTAATATACTGTAAATGTAGTTATTTCCGAGCTGTATTTATTTTTGCGCACAGCTTCATGTGCGCGAAGTTAAACTGTGCGCAAATTTAAACTGCGCAAATATTAAGTTGTGTCATTGTTGACATTGGAGGAATTGCTAGTGCGTGAATTTATGTCTGCACGAAAATATGTGAAGGAGGTTAATGCGCGAAAATTTAGCAGCGCGAAAATAGAAATGTTTACAGTAATCCAACATTATACATTATACCTTCTGCTAAGGCCGTGGCCTCTTCGCCAATTATTGTTAACGTTTCCCTGATGCGGCGGCTCCAGTCACGTGACATCTGCTACTCTTATTATCTACATGTTCTCAAGGTCACCGAGGTCTTCTCAAGGTCACCGAGGTCTTGAAAGCGAGGCCGGGTTCTTAAGCCTTCCTGTGGGTGAACGTAACATGCCGCAAATATATTTGCTCTAAAATAAGTTGGAATTATTTTGGACCTTGATTAATGTGATATTCATGTTATGATCTGGTTTTGCACAAACATATGCCTCGAGATATTTATAAGTTAAAGTTAATTCACACAGCTTATAAACAACTGTTCAAACCATAGGGCATCGTCACGTCATTTAGGCTAAAGGGCCTTGTCCACTAATCCGATTCTCACAGAATTTAGTGCAAAAGCGTCCTCTACGGCGCAAATTACACGAGAATCGGCTTAGTGGACCAGGGCCTTTAATCTCTAGATATAAAAGTATGAATCGTGCAATAGCTTCCCCACATTGTCTATACAATGTCACAATAAGAGTCAGTGGCTCGTCTGTTCCAGTCTGTGTGAGGCAGTGTCTATAGCTGCTGTGTTCTTCTCAACTTCAGTTTCTTGCCGCCAGGTATATGGGTCAGATTTTTAGAAAATGTACACATTAAGGAAATTCTGCTAAATTAGGCGGAAAAATGATGAATACTGGGTATATCTGTGTAAATTCAGTGTCGAATTGATTTATAGTATCAGTTCTGCTATGTTCAACTGTATTTTGAAGCTCATTTCTGTCTTGAATTTGGGTTATTTGAGAGAATTAATGAAGGCGAATTGTACATTTTCTGGAAATCTGACCCATGTTTGTCCTGTTGACTATTGCGGGTCTTGTATGGATCAAGGCCTTGTGCTTAACCTTAGAAACGCTGTGACGCGCCGTGTTTCAAGCATTTCTTATTGTTTCTCCTGGCAAACTTTTAATCCTACACTCTATACTCGTCCTGTTGGCAGCAGCAGCGCATAGGGTTACCCATAGCGAGCTGTGATGTGTAGAGTGTACTATTGTTCTCTTGACTGGCCTCAAACCTGTTCCATCTCCTGAACTACTGCCGGATATTTGAGATGATTCTTTTTTTTTTTTTTTAAAGTTTATTCAACTGAACCTGCCATCCGATGATTGTTAATTAAGATAAAACCAGGAGGTTTCCCCGTGTGTATGAGTTACATTTCCCGGACCAGGATTTCTCCTTATTCATATTTAATATATTTCCCCTGTATAAAGGCCCTGGTCCACTAAGCCGATTTTCGTGTGATTTTGCGCCGCAGGGGACGCTTTTCCACTAAATTGCGTGGGAATCGCATGGGAATCGGCTTAGTGGACAAGGCCCTTAAAACTTGTGCCTGTATTTCTACATGTGAATACACTTTGAATTGTAATTTGGTTCTGGTTTCCAACTCAAGAATGGACAAATCTGTTTTAACGTTGATAATGACGTTGAGTTGACATGTTCATCTTATTTATTATTTGCCATTAAGTCTTAACGTCTGTTTGACGTCAGCGGTTGTCAAGGCAACCCGATCTACGTGACGTAATGAATAACGGTAACGTCGTTACCAAGTGATGTATTTTTATGAGGACGTGAAAAGTTGACGTGTTTGCGTCGGTTGTTAGGTTATAGCGTCGTCACGTGACGACGGTAACCAAGGGAATAACTCATTCCACATTAGAAAGTTATTTCAACGGAAATATTTTGTCAGTGCTGATGATGAAAATAAAGAAAATATATGAGAACCTAATTACTTTGAGTCGAGTATTTTGTTCCTGATGTGTCGAGAAAAAACCCCTTATGATCTAATTAACTTTTCACTATTGTTCACGCCACCCCTGATGAAGGTGCAAAGAGCACCGAAACGTTGGGTTAATCAATAAAAACAAGAAATTCCAAATCCACGAATCGATTGTTCTTCAACAAAAGCAACACCAGTCAACAACGGTTTTCTAAATACAGTTAGTAGTGCCAAATCCATCCATAACTTTTCACTATTTTTGTTGATGAATGTAAAACGTTACTTAATCAATTTTTCTCCTAATTTATATGGTCACAAATGGGGAGACTAGATATCAGTAGAAGTTGCTAATCACCAAAAGAAACTTTTGAACTTCCTGTGAAAAAACGGGTTTTATATTGTACAAACCGTATCGGCCCACATTGTTATTTTCAAAACTTTTAGATACTTCATCGCAAATCAGAACCAAACAAGTTTATACTTCATTATAATTCTCTGCAAGGGCATATGATAAATAGTAAAAGAAACACTGCACTAGAAATTTATTAGGCCCTATTCCTCGGCTATATTCAATATTTTCTTGTCTCAAATTTTAAGACCAATTCTGATATTTTTCTTTTGTCCGTAGTCTTAAAATATAATTCTGATGGTATGTAAGCTACCAACATCATACATAAGGAGGAAAGTGTCACGTGTTGACACGTTAATGGGGTTTACTCCCAATGATTATCCTACATACGGCCATAACATATAATCACTAACTACGTAAAACTCCAGGTTTCTGTGAAAAGGTATTTTATTGTACAAGACTGAGTAAACAACTACTCGGTACACACGCCGTCACACGGTTACTTACTCACGGGAATGATGTTTCCTTATCGCCATTATTGGCCAGGGAAGAAATATAGACAAACCTGTGAAGACATTTCTCTTATACACGTTAACTAGAGACGAGAATACAACGGGATGGACATAATATGATTCCATGAGGCAACCATTAGTACATTCTGTGTTATATTTGTGCACAAGCTTGCCCCATGTGCAGGTTTGGCTGGTAAGCGCTGTATCGCAAGGGCACATAATACATCTCCGGGTTGATATATGAAAAAGCGGAATTACAAATAAAGGAATGGCTAAATGCAAGATATAAAATTGAGATTAAACATTTTGCTTTAATGTTTCGTTACGTTTTTCCCGCCATGTTTTTGCTGAACCTCTTTCTTCATTTTAACATATGTTTGTATATCAGAGATATGGATACGTTTACGTTAGACTTACTGAACCTCACTATTAACATTCAAGGCCTCAATAGAGTGAAGTGATTTGGATGGATTTCATTTGTAGGGAAGAGGAAAATATGGATGAATTCTTTTATGAAACTGAATGACTGAGTGACAGGCTTCCCTAAGAACATACAAGCTGAATGACTATGGAATGCTAACGTTTTCGTATAAATCTGATTCAGTCATAGGCGTTATGATAGCGGTGGTCAGAAGCGATCCAAGCGGAGAAAGGATGAATCATAGAGGGCCAATATGTGACTGTTCAAATGTCCAAACTGGACACGTGTACTTTGAGTTCAAATGTGATTTTCCTTTATTAATCAGTATAGATGTTGGCGATTCAGAGTAACAGACAAAGGTTCATATTTCGATATCCCTCTTGCCTGAGTTTCTGGTCATAATTTAGTCGACCTTGAAGACATTTATTAACTCACTAAAACACAGTAGAAAGCTGCCATAGACGGAGTAAAACGTTTATATTTCTCCGCCATGTTTAGTCCAGAGCCCGATTGATCGGGAGTAAATGTGGACCAATGATCCAGAGTTAAATTGTCTCTAATGTCAGGATTCCTTCTAATGCTGCCTAATCCAGGTTATAACAATTTTCAATGAATTTGTATACAAAAAATCCAAGAACTTTAGTCCAATAAAACTCCACCAGATGCTTGACAATAGAGTCATAACCCGGGTTCCCCCACATGTGTGTGGTCTACGTGGTACAGAATGGACACGACAGATGTAGTCGCAAGCCGGGGCCGCGTATGTATGCCACGCGGGGAGAGTGCAACAGGGCTTCCCCACTCTAATGTATTTACTCATCTCCTATGAAATACACAGTTTTGTACGAGTCTCGGTTTTTCTTTCGGAAATTAGCAGAGGATGCAGCTTTAAGCGTGTCTTGGTTAATGACTCTATATCATGTGCCACACACAGCTGTGCATGTGAATAGAACTCTATCTACTCCTGCCTGCAGTATATGTACATCTAGGGCTGGAACTACCATCTACTCTTTGCCAACATTAGGTACGACTCTTATGCTGTTGTCAGTAAAGGAGTGACGAATGTTCCCCGCCATTTCTCACAGGCTGATGGACGTAAGATGAACGCAGGAGTGTCTCGTATTATATGTAGTACCGGTGATGAGTTCTCTTGTTATTCCTCCTCCTCCTCCTCCTCAAATAACCAAGGGTCATTCCATATATAGATACTTTCAGTCGGCGCATCACCGGCTGTATCTGGCAGAACTGAGCAAGAGCGTACAGCGTATGAGTCCGGTATCAGTCCACGTAGTGTGCCACACCTCCTCCCTCCCCCCCTCTCCCCTTCTACTGCCCACGTCGTGTCACGCCGTCGCCTGCGTCTTCAAGCCGGCGGCACGATGACGTATCTCTGGTGCGGCAACAGTTTCTGTTTGTCGTCACAAGCGAAGATCCAGGCCGGCTTGACGAAGAAGAGATTGGGGAAGGAGCACAGGGCCTGCAACATAATAATACGGCATATAGTGGATTCAACTCAACATATTAACGAGCAGACGGGATATTATTCATTTAAACCATCATTTTTAATGAAAATAACAATAAATAATATAAACAATTGAAACATCACAATTGTTTCCTGGCAAAGCCTATGACATAATAGGCGGATCGTGATGTAATAATTTCGCTATGGAGACGTTCCATTGCGTGGTAGCAGTTGGGTTTGAGAGGGTGTGCTGCAGCTTGCCTCGCACCATACAACTCAACATATTGCCTCGCACCATACAACTCAACATATTGCCTCGCACCATACAACTCAACATATTGCCTCGCACCATACAACTCAACATATTGCCCCGCACCATACAACTCAACATATTGCCTCGCACCATACAACTCAACATATTGCCCCGCACCATACAACTCAACATATTGCCCCGCACCATACAACTCAACATATTGCCCCACACCATACAACTCAACATATTGCCTCGCACCATACAACTCAACATATTTAGTTATTGATACCTTAAGGCATTGTACAAACAGGAGGTATACATCTGATAAGTACATTGCAGGTCTTCCAGAATGCTACTCACCCTCCTGCCAAATGTTACCATAAATACTTAAGTCCATAAAAACAGGACATCCAAAAAGAAACATTTGTCATCTACCTAATGTCAAACCGACTTAAGTTTCGTTATTTTACATGGCCCCATTTATAAATACCAGTGTTATTATTCCACTCTATAGCGCTAAGGATCAGGGAATACCAGTGTTATTATTCCACTCTATAGCGCTAATGATCAGGGAAGTAGAAATTGTTCAGAAAAACTGTACTCACTTCTTCAAAGTTGTTGTCCCAGGCGTCATTACTCAACACAAACTGTACTTTATCGTTCATGTACTCCTCCAGTTTACTGCAGACAAATGATGGCCAACATTAGAAATAATTTATTTTAAAAATAGGTCTCATCAAATAATGGACATGATTTTTGTCATCATTTTGTTATCGTTCATTTTATTCAGATTATATTGTATAGATTAATGTACCACTAGATAAAAGGAATACTATTTTTAGACAAAATTTCAACATTTTTAAGGAGCATCAAAGCGTTCATAATGTTACAAATATTGTTTAACATATGTATTGACATCTGTGCGTTCAGTTTAAACTCTCCCTACAGCGAACTGATTATATAAAAGAATGGTGCCTTCAACTTTAACCAAACCATCTCATCTCATTATTAACATTCATCAAAATTAATCATACTTGTATAGAATTAGTTAACATATTATTGTTAAATAAAAGAATAATATTAGAATAATTGAATTTAAATTAGACTGTGACAGGGCACGACGAAAAACACTCATATCGAGTGAGAGTTTATTTGTTAATATTTACCGGAATAAAACATTGTTGAAAAAAAGTTCAATTCAATTCAATTCAAAAATTCTTTATTGCAGATGTTATTACAATATGGTCGTTCTTTTCTAGAAATTATCTTCCAAAGAGTGCCGCGTTTTGGTTTAGAACTTAAGAGTTGAGTTGCAAGTAAACTAAAACTATATAAGGACTAGGGGCACAATAAAATCACGAATTCCAAACCCACGAATCCATCGTTTTTCCACGCAACAAGAATTCAACAAGTCAAACGGTTTTCAAGCCTAGTTAGTAGTGTAACATCCAACCATTATATAAGGACTAGTTATAGTACATGTGAACTCACCCGTTATAAGCGATGATGTAGCGCAGCAAGGAGCGCCGTTCCTTGGCCGCTATTTTATCTCCGTACAGAAGGAAACGTTTGCCTTTAAAGAAGTCGGGCAGTTGTGGAAGGTTGTCCATCACATCATCTCCTGAGTCCTCGTCCTCCGTCGAGTCATCCAAGATGGCCGCCGCCTCTTCCTTCACTGGTTTACTGTGGTTGGCCTGACTGACCTTTACCCTGAAACATACACATAAAGGGTTAGTTATTATTATTTTAAAGGGATAATGAGTGTGTGGGGGGGGGGGGGGGGTAGTTGCAACCGGTTAAAAAGTCATGTCGTGGTTGATTTAATTAATCCCAAGTTGCAACAACAAGTCACAACCGGGGTTACCACACTCGCTTAGCAACAACAATAGTTGCCCAGGTGAGCTCAGGTAGAACATTTGTACCTGAGGCTTCATCCTCAGTGTGGTAGCGCTACTCCGGTGTTTACACGTCCAAATTCGTGGTTGATTTAAATAATCATATTAGAGGACGATGAGTGGAAAATTCGATATTTTTTGTTTTTATTTTTGGTTGGTGTCTGTCCGACGTTACAGACCCAAACGGGTCCTTCTCCAGGGACAAACCAAGTAACAATAAAGTGATGAGAAAGATCGGCCCTTATATAGGGTCAGACTGGTTACATTGTGGGACATACAAAGTCAGGTAAAACTAGCACGAATCAATACCAATAAAGGGTTGTGAGTGAGTGAGGTTGGTTGCTTTACGCCCTTATCAACACATTGAAGGTTATATCAAGGGCGGGAGAGCTGAGAGGGAGGCAGTTTATGGTCATACCCAGGAACTAGAAATAGATAAGAAGGGAGAGAGAGACAGTGATAAAGAGACAGAAAGGCACTTTTTGGTGTGACCGAAATAAAGGGTTTTGTTGAAATAACCCTAATTGTGTACCAAGCTTATCTGATCCTCGTCAAGCGGAGATGGCAAAGGCCACTCATATATATATTCATGCTTAAATAAAATATTTACAATATATTTCCCCTGGAACCTGGATAAGAGACAATGTCCTACCTCTCTATTTCATCATCAGTAGATAAGAGACAATGTCCTACCTCTCTATTTCATCATCAGTAGATAAAAGACAATGTCCTACCTCTCTATTTCATCATCAGTAGATAAGAGACAATGTCCTACCTCTCTATTTCATCATCAGTAGATAAAAGACAATGTCCTACCTCTCTATTTCATCATCAGTAGATAAGAGACAATGTCCTACCTCTCTATTTCATCATCAGTAGATAAAAGACAATGTCCCTACCTCTCTATTTCATCATCAGTGTCCATCTCTTCATCCGTGGATCCTGCATAGAAGGCTGGGTCGTCTGGATCAACCACTGCAAGTAGGACAACAGCTTATTATTACTTGTTAGTCATAGGTCCATCAGACGCACCTCGTCTACTTGATTATTATATTATATATTCTTCTTCACAGAGCCTAAATTAAATATCAAAAAGCCTCCAAAATTAAAGGTAACTGCCGGTAGAAATGGAATTAAATTTTCATACAGGCACGTACCCTTTTGTCGTTTCATATTGTATCTCGTATTAAGTCAGACAAATAAAAGATTTTCTTATCTTATCTTATATTAACCACTACACATTAATACAGGGATAAAACACGGATATAGTTCTGACATTATGTATTATTTTATTAGACAACATTATATTATTGTTCCGGTACTGGCACTCACTCAGTGTATAGACAGATTGTTTGATGTACAATGTATTTAACAAGTGTTTATTGTTAATGTTAATATTATCGGGCCCACCAAGCTAAAATATGACAAAAGCTTATATTAACCACTACATACACATTACAGGGATGAATGTGGGGCAAAAACACTCAAGTATTTCTGACCAGGAGTAAAGCAGCCAAGGCGGGTTTCTACAATGTAATGTTGAGTTATAAACTTAAAATAAAATGTCGAGAAAATGAATCGATTGAGAATTTGATATGAGTTGAATTGAAATGTACTCCGTCAGATGATGTGTGACGATAATTTCGTAATAACTTGAGGCCAGCATTATATCATGAAGAGATGTAAATGAAGCAATGGATTATAAGTAATGATATGTAAAGGGTATTGAGTAGAATATATTTATAACCGGGTAGAGGCAACGCAAGAAAACATCCACAGGGTGGACAGGTGTATTTTTTTTTTTTTTTTTTTTTTTTTTATTCAATTCAAGGCCAATACAATATTTAATTGTATATAGGAAAGAAAAGACGCGAAATCCACCATGAATGTTTACACACGTTGCCTAGTAAAATTACTCGTTACACCACAAGAACACTCTCATTACTGGGTCATTTTTCCTGGGCATGTACAAATGTCAAATTCCTGACTTGTGTCTGTTCTCCCGTTCATAACAGTCCCAATTTTGTATTCACATTAATGCAATGCATCTCAGCGTAACAAGGAGGAATTAAGCTTTCCAGAAATATATACTTTTATATGACTATGACAAAGACATCACATTCTTCTCTAGGGTCAGAATCAAAATAACCTACAATTTACAGCTTCTTCTCCCCATTTTAGAAGTTTGAATCTTGAGTGTAAGAATGTATTTGATCATTTATCTTACTTTATTTTGGCTTTCCATTTATAACTTTAGTGTTCAACTCTATGAAAGGGGTGGTAGGGCCCAGGTCCTAATGGTAAATTATTGGTGCCCAAGAGAAATTTTAACCATTTTTAAACAAACGCCCATCATCATATATACCTGCAATTCTAGAAAATTCAACATAATATGTCCAATACTAGCAAGTACCTGAATGTATTGAGCATCTTTTTGTGAACAAGATAAAAGAAAAGAAACAACTCTACAACAATTAGCTAGGAATTAACAACACATCCACAAAACCATCCTGAATTTATACCAGTTATGCTGATGGACGTTTGTAGGACTAGCTATGACAAAAGATGTGTTATCCATGTATTGCAAAACGTTTCAAACTTGCTATAATGATATTATTCATAAATGATATGCCAAAGTCAAAGTGGGAAACCCAAAATCCTAACTTTGAAGTGATTTTGGAGGATTTTACAGCAAGATTTTCAACAAAGCAAACGTCCATCATGAAAATAATGCCCATCATTGAAATGCTCTGCTGAGCTTGCACTGCTCAGTATGTTGACCTGTGTACAAGAGTCATCTTCAGTTGGAAACATACAGTGGTAAGTACCAGACTTTTCTAGCATAAATCTTCCTTTGTTTTGTCAAAAAAAGCATGAAAACTAAAAAATCCATTCTAACTGTATAAGGGATAATGATTAATGTACTGTAGTGTCAACTGAAATGGTCAGAAAGTTTCAAAACTTTGTATTTTTTGTGTCAATTGTTTAGAAATCAATGGCTAAAAGAGTTTTAGTCAATGCACAGAGCCAGATTGCTTTACTCATCTGATCAGAACTGCACCTGTTAGGTCTAAATCAGGAAAAACGCCCATCATGGTAATTATTACAGTACATATCTGTCCCTCCAGGTGCTAATAATCAGTCTAACTATGATTTTGTAGTGTTTGTAATGTTGTATGACTTGTATTGGTATGAAAGAAATACTTTCTTGTTGTTGATCAATGGCTAAATCCTATTCTGGCTGATACACAGTGAGGTTGCCATTTGCTATGACAAACGCCCATCATCAAAATGAAAAATAATTCAGTAAATTTGGCATATTGTCTGTGTTAATAACATGGAAACATGCCCCTGTATGTATGTCATTGCATCCAATCATTTAAACATGTTCTTTCTATTCTACAGGGTCATATTCAGTGAATTTTGTAATGTACAGTGTTTGCATTGTTTTTCATGATGGGCGTTTGTGAATATAGCATATTATATTGAGTGGGTCTAGCAACAGCCCTACTCATTTTTCAATGCCCTTCTTTCAATATTATCATTTATAAACTACTGTTTAATCATATACAAATAGTTAAGGTTGGAACTATTACTATACTTTAGTACAAGGGCCACCATTTCCATGATGGGCGTTTGTCATTGCAATCTTCACCCTCAAAAACTCATGAATGGTTCTTTCAACAACCACCAAATTTAAATGATAAATGCAGGACATTATACTAGATAAGAAATTGCATTAGAAGTTTTATTTAAAAAGAATTATTTTTTTCATATTTATGGGGCCTTGCTAATCATCATATTTTACTCTCATTTTCAGATCAACATGATTGGAAAACCACCGCCAACAGAGGATAAAAGTGCAGCTGTGTCCCCCAGAGATTACTGAAGAGGAAATGTAGCCACCTGCCAGTCTTGGAGGGCCCTCAACAATGAATGAAAGAGAAAAATGTTTAAAATAATAGGTTTAATCAATACAACAATTATTCCACCTACAATATCCACAATACATGTATAAGTTGCTGATGAGTTATAAACATTTCAGGAGTGTAGGAGAACATGTTGGGCATGTTTCCTAAAAGAATTCTCCCTGTATGGCTATTATTATGGTCCTGTAGAGGATGTTTGATAACTCTCTACATGCACAAACGCCCATCATTGAAAACCTAACGCCCATCATGAGAAGTCTTTTGTAAGGCCAGCTTGAAGGTTATGTACTCTTTCTTTGATGGTTTTAAATTGCATCATTTGTGATGGCAAGTTAGACTATTCTTTTACAGGTTTTGGAGAGAAAAGTTGGATTTCTTGGTGCCTTTAAGTCCTTTGTTGTCATTGCTAATACTCAAAAAATAAAGTATGCATTTTTTGTACATCATTCAATGCAAATGCACTTGTCAGGTCTTGTTTATCAATATTAAATGTATACAGAGCAATCTTAAACCGTTTCAAGTCCATTAATAACTGAATAGGGCTGAGAATGGACTTTTATTTGATAATTTATTATTGGTTGTTATGACAAACGCCCATCAGGGAAATACAGTATAATTGGGATGGAATTGGGATGGAATAATTCAAAGACAACTTTGTGTAAGGTCATATAACTTGGGGAAGTATCAGATAATATAGCTGTAATTACCCAGGTGCATTATCAATATCCAAGCCCCTCAACTTACTTTTTTACAAGTATTTGAAACCAAAGTATGGGAAAAAATGAAAAAAATGGATTTTGAGGAAATAGGGACTGTGCACTCAGCTCATTATCATCATGAAGTTATATATCATGGTTATAAACAATCATTCCAGTAGGTTCATTGCCATTTTTAGTTTACTGCAATGTACTTTTAGGCCTTATTTACAAGTAGAATTAACAATGAGGTGTGCATTTCATCTTAAATGAGTTATGATGATGGGCGTTTGCCAATTTCTGAAGACCAAATTTTGACTCATCATAAAAACTGAACCAGTGGGAGGAAATATGTATAATGGGTATTGACAGAAAGCTCTAAACCTGGACTAATGAGATATGTAGGTTTAAAATTGATCTGGAAAACATTTTGAAATTCTATACTTTTGGCTGAATTGTACACGTTCAGAAAAAATGACCCTTCTACGTTCGAAAATACTAATATGAACATTACTATTACAAAGCACGTTATCATTCAGGGTATATCAACTTAGAAGAACAATATTACATTGTTCTTCTAAGTTGATATACCCTGAATGATAACATGCTTTGAATAATTTTTTGAAACTTTTGAATAATTAATGTAACTGTTTGGCCAGATTGAAGTATTTCTGACCCCAGGAGTAAAGCAGCCAAGGCGGGTTTCTACAATGTAATGTTGAGTTTAGTGAAACCAACCTATCTTCATATCTTCATACCATCCATCTCCACATACGTTACAATGTGGATATTATAATTATTATTTCATCAAATTTTACTCAAACTCTCTTATTAACCTACAATTTTATTATATCTCAACTTTTACAATTTCAACCATCAACCATTTTACAAATGGAATAATAAAATATGGTTTCCCCAAAACAAGCCTTCTCTCTCTGTTTCCTTATTGACTAATGTTGAGTTATGAACTGAAACCAACCTTTAGACTTGGAACTTGATGCTACGGGCGGTGATTCAACTCTAGTTGCCTTTACACGAGATCCTGCAAATAATAAGTAGAATCTAAAGTCTGAGGGGCAGATTTTAAATAGATTTTAAAGTAAACTAAAAACTGAGAAGATTACTCGCCCCGAGTGTTATCTACTAGGTCCACAGATGTTATCTACTAGGTCCACTGATGACCGACGGTAAAACACGAGAATTGAGAACATTTTGGCACATATTGGTGTAAAAATGGTGTATTTTGGGGGACATTTGGCAATATTACCATAAAACCAAATTATTGTAATTCAGACAATAATCTGAGTACATGCTAAGGTACCTCCCTGCGTTAATATGAATATCAGTGGTAAAACGATGGTTCACTGAACTCAGAGCTATATATACGTATAGCTCTGCTGAAATAAAATGGTAAATGTCTTCTACATAAAGTACAAGTTTACATCGCCACAGGTCAATAACAGTGTTCACTAATCAGAATAAGTCACAGACAAGCGGCGTGAAAACTTGCAGAAATACTTAGTGTTCACTAATCAGAGCTAGAGTGAAGTACCTTGGCTTGGTTTGTCTATTTTCTTGTGTGGCAGCGATTCTTCTTCTGACATCTCGTCCTCCTCACTGGTGGGCGGAGACGGAGCATCACCCACACGGAAACTGAACAACAGAACAGAATTATTGTGATAATAATCAGCAGATATATATGTATAAGAGTATAGAGTATTGTAGATAACGAGTTAAGAGAATGCAATGGTAATAAGTAAGAGATACCGACTGATTTGTCTTTATCTAAGTTGACTTATGAATATAAGTTATAATAATCAAGAGTATAATTATATATAAACATGATGTTTAAATGTATCGTAATAAAACAAATGTGACCCACATAAGAATAAAACCCTGCACACACCCGATTTGGGTCTTCCGATGAATCCTATGATCTCATTTCAGATCCTGGTTTATGTTTTTGAAATAACATAAACCAGGATTGGAAATGAGATCATAGGATTCATCAGGAGACCCAAATTGGGGGGCAATCGGGAGGCAAATCGGCTGGGTGTGTGCAGGGTTTAAGTCATTTCAGTGACGTACTTTCTCCAGGGCAGGAGGCGTTCCTTCCGGTAACACTGGAGGATCCAATCCTTGCTGACGATGCGACCTTTGCTCTTCACCGCGTTGTACTTGGGCGTCTTGGCGAACGCACATCTGCACCACAAACACACGTCATCAGACAATAGGGGGGTTGCATAGCCGCCATTTGGAATCTTGATTAGCATGAAATTATGGGACTAATGGTACAGTATAAAACCTATAGAAAACATGCCATGTTTAACATGGAATATTTATCAATGGTCTAATGTCAATATCCATGTGTTATACATGTTTCCATAACACAAGTCTCCATCTTTCCCATCATGCATTTGGTTAACATGCTGGTTCTTGTACATGATGTAATAATTGTTATGTGATGTGTTACAGGAAATGAGTCATAAGTCGCAAAAAATGGATTTTGAGATATTATTATATTTGAAAAGATGAGGTCAAGCGGATTCTAATGATAGTAAACAGTAGGGCATCTAATCAGTATTTCTATAATTTAAGTTTGAAATTTGTATTTTGGGCCAATAAAAATATCTAAAAATAAAGAGACTTACATGAGGTGAGTGCAGTTGTCTGCCCAGTCAGGTTTATACACGGCGCCCATCTCTAGTGCTTTATCACGGATCTTGCCGCGCTCAGGATTCTGGTAACCACTCATGACAAACACCACCTTACTCAGCAGTTTACTGAACGGTTTTACACCCCCGCGCTCCCTGCTGCTGGGGTCCGCTGTAAGACAACAGTATATATTAGGTTCTGGTAACCACTCATGACAAACACCACCTTACTCATCAGTTTACTGAACGGTTTTACACCCCCGCGCTCCCTGCTGCTGGGGTCCGCTGTAAGACAACAGTATATATTAGGTTCTGGTAACCACTCATGACAAACACCACCTTACTCAGCAGTTTACTGAACGGTTTTACACCCCCGCCCGCCCTGCTGCTGGGGTCCGCTGTAAGACAACAGTATATATTAGGTTCTGGTAACCACTCATGACAAACACCACCTTACTCAGCAGTTTACTGAACGGTTTTACACCCCCGCCCGCCCTGCTGCTGGGGTCCGCTGTAAGACAACAGTATATATTAGGTTCTGGTAACCACTCATGACAAACACTACCTTACTCAGCAGTTTACTGAACACCTTCACCCCGATATATATAAACAGCAGTCAACGCAGTGTTCGCAAGGATGCCAGGACATAGCTGATTTAGAAAATGGGATACACTACCTATACAAACACACAACCCATTTTCTCTCATTTTATCCATCAAACTTAAATTAACCCAAATTTAACAAAAGGACGGCGTCCACAAAATTATACACAAGGAAACCCAATACCATGGGTCACACCTTGATAAAGATATAGCTAGTGCATCCCATTGCAGTAGTGTAGGTAACTAGTCACTTTATACCTCTATATACCGTAAATTGTAACTTAAAAGTCTAGTCTAAGGGACCCTCTGGAAGAGCTGTGGCTGCCATAGAAGAGGACAGACCCATTTCCGATGTATATTATCGTATATTTTTATCTTGTACTGTTTTCGGAATAAACTATATACAATACATCAAAAATAGGGCCTGCAAGTGTGTCACGGGAAAGGCCGAGATAGGGACGTGGTAGGATCTGTCAAAATTTCCCTACTATAGAGTCACTATGAGAGATAAAGAACATACATCTAATTCATCATATGGTGTGGTCACTGTCTTAAACTTTTTTGATTATTAATAACTAACACATTTCTAATTAATTCTAGGCATTAAGGTATATTATCTGATCTTTATATTTGGGAGAAAAACTGCTGTCATTTCCGGCGTAATGTTATGATATAGGAGTCACCACACTGTAGTCCCCAAGTGGGGTGCCGTCAGTGGGGGTTTCCCAACCTAGTAGTAGTTAGAATGAGGTCACAAGACTTGCAGTGGGGGGGGGGGGGGGGGGATGAAATGATACTCTGGTAACATGACTAGTGCAATATTCACGCTCCTTCAACCAACTCGTTAGTTAACCTCTATGTAAAGCTATACTACAGGCAGAAGATTTGGGATCGAGAGGAAACCATAATGACGACGAATCAACAAGTGTTAATTACTATATTCCAAATACCAGTACTCATACCGGTACTCATGACAACAAATTTTGTGAAATAATTGCCAAACAGGGCTCGAAAAAAACCTACCCACTTCCATTGGGCAAGTGGGAGCCAACATTTTCTTGCCCAACACCATTTTTCGCCCATATTTATTTGCAGAATTATAAACTAAATGCCGCTATCTGTATGTATCTTGTTTCATTGTAATTAGACATCACAACACGGGTTTGAAATCGGTGCTGTAGAGATTTTCACGGGCAACTAACATTAAATTTTACTTGCCCAGAGACATTTTTTAGTTGCCCCGGGCAAGTAAACATTTTCGAGCTCTGCCATTAACTTACATTTTGCCTTTTTGATGGGTGCGGGAGCAGGTTGTTTACTTGACGTGTGTGAGTGGGTGGACCCAGTGCTCTGACTCTGTCTGTGTAACTTGGCCTGGTGTTTAGTCTCCGTCTCCTCAGTAGGACTTGACGTGTGTTTGCGCTTCAGCTAAAAACCAACACATTCTATTAGGGTCAGAAATATACCATCGGCAGCTCTACACATTAGATAGTAGATAGATGAAGCGTGTAACACCTAAGTTGCACGACCGCTGAATGACAATCTGGAGAGTCAGGGCTCCTTTTATACTCTGCTTTTGGGTTTGTATTTCCCGCCAGATCTCCAATCCCTTGGTCATGTGACCTCGATCCAGTCCAAAAAATGTGTTTTCCCTCTCCTGAGATCCTTGGACCAGACTTACACAATACGCATTAGTTCTCATCCAGATCGCAAAGAGGACAAAAGACTTGAATATGAGCTCTACACATTTAGTCAATTCTATTGAATGATAAATTAAATCAGTACTCAATTGCATAACTTCCTTATTATTGGTGCTAGAAACTTGATCTTTGTGTCTACACCTAGGTTTTCAGGGTCTAGGAAGTCATTATTTACAAAGATAAAGCATATCTCTAATAGAAATGTGTCAAATTGAACCTGAGTGCAGGGTCTTACAGGTTTAGAACTGGAGCTTGACTCTGCCTCGGGGGTTTTGTCCTGAACTCTTTCTCTCTCCACAGGTTTGGTTTTGGGTGAAGCATCGGCAGCGCGCGCCGCGGCCCTGACAGCGGCAGCACCTGGAGATTAATTAGTCCATAGAGTTAACATTGTTCCTGATATCAACAATATATATGTATATATAAGTGTTTTTATTTCTCATTTTACAGTTACATTGTGATACATGGAAAAAGGTCCATCTCTCTCTGTGCAAGCATAGCTCTTCCAGGAGTGCCTCTGACGAGATCTTATCTATTTTTTATAAGACAGCTACCGGTACTTATTTAGCTGCTTATCAGAAAGCTGTTAATATTGAGATCTGGTTTTAATACAATTTTACACCTATACATTAATCAATAATCAATTAACAATTTCAAAACATTAATTAACAATGAATCTGTTTTATAACAGATTTTAACATATCATATACAATCACCCTGTCTCCTCAGTTAAGTACTACATATAGTAACTAAACTAACTCATTCTCACCGTGCTATTTTTACTTCATCAATATGAACTTTTCTTTACATCTTACTATCTATCCAAGTCTTACATGCCTGATTTAGATATATTGCTATTGTTGATGATTTCTTAAAAAATCATGAACAATCAAAATAGTCCAAACTGTAAATTGGACTCTAAAATGAAATAGGTATAAGTACGTGCAGGAGGAATCCAGTCTTCATAATGATATTTGATAGGAAGATTTCGAGCAGAAAACAATCCTCAATTCACGTTTAAACGAATGAATTTAGATTTAGAAACTTGTATTGTTGGTATAAGAAAGCATTTCTCCAACTAAAGAGGTTTGCAAGCTTTCTTGTTTTCATAACATAATATTCCTGCAGTGGACATCATCTCCACAGTCGTCACTGCTAACTAATATTTAACTGTAGTATGATATGTAGTCATATTAATCAATAGAAATGGAATTGTGGTCTTCCCAAATAGAGGATTTTCTAGCGAATAACCAAAAAACTTTTGCATCAATTATCCTATGGGTCACTGTCTGCAATTTATTCCATGACAATGTGAAACGTAGACAACGTGCTGCAATATGTGTAATATTCTATGTGTTAATGGTATATATGTGTAATAGTATCTATTTTGCTATAGGAATATTATGGAGTGAGTGAGTGAGATTGGTTGCTTTACACCTTTATCAACACTTTGAAGTGTTATATCAAGGGTGGGAGAGCTGAGAGGGAGGCAGTTTATTATCATACCCAGGAAATAGAGATAGAGAAGAAGGGAGAGACAGAGAAAGAGACAGAAAGGCCCTTTAAGGTCTTACCCAGGACCAGGCACTTTAAGGTCTTACCCAGGACCTAGGAATATTATTGACATTGGCTCTGGATGAATAAGGTCAAGCCTTACCAGACAGCGGTGTGGACGGTGAAGGTGATTCTTTATGACGGCTGGCAAACAGCGACCCAGCTTTGAGATCAGATCCTGAATCAGTCTCGGCTTTAATTTTAAATCCACCCAGAGTTGCCTGAAGGATAAACATGATGAAATAAACGTCATTTCAGTCAAACTAATAAGCGTCTAATTTAAGACCTCTTAAGTTAGCTATGAATTGAGATTTCTTTGTGTTGTAATAGATAAACAGATAAGAGAAGATAAGAAATTTGTTTTCCCTCTCCTGAGATCTTTTGGTCCAGACTTACGCATTTAGCATTAGCTCTCATTGACACATTCTCAGTTTGTGGAAACATTGGAATAATTTATTAGGCAAACTGGCTTCTTACATTGTGTTATTTGAATTTTTTTAATAAACCACACGAGATTTCATAGAATTAAACATATTTTAAATTGCTGACTAACTATTGCTATATTGAGTCTACAACTGGTGGCGACCCATTCACTACTTACTGGTTTAGGCGCCTCAGGTTCTTTGCCATCTGACGGCGAGTGCAGTTTGAAGAAGGAAAGTCCATATTTGACGGACTGTAAGAGACAATGATGTACAACAACATGAATATACCATACAGATTCCCTTTACTCACATACAATACGTTCATAGCAGGAAAAATATGGCCTTTATTTATTATTAGGGTTTGGTAAGAAAATTAACAACTCCATGAAGCACCTTTAGTTTGAATGTTTAAATGTTTCAGGCGTTTAAAATAATCTCTATTATGTTGTGTACGGAATAGGGGATTTGCACAGTCACCATTTTGAATCTTGATTCGCGTGGAATTATGGGACTAATGGCACGGGATTAAAATCTCCAGAAAACATGCCATGTTCTGCATGGATTTTTGGGATAAAAAAGTTGCTAAATATTTGTACATGTATGTCAGATTTCGTCAGAATCCATCCCAGGATGCAGTGTAACAGACATGCAACTCCCCTATTGTATACAGGTTTATGTTGTGTGCGGAATAATGCAACTCCCCTATTGTATACAGGTTTATGTTGTGTGCGGAATAATGCCTTACTTTGTTGAAGGGTTGACTACAGACGACTTTTACTCGGTCCCACTTTTCCTCTGTTGCAGCCTTAGAGAGTTTATCTTCAGAGAACAAGCGCACGCGGTTAACATTCTGACTGGTGCGGCTCTCAGACGGAGACATGAAGGAAGACGCGACCAGGATCACCTTCAAGGGAAGAAATGTTATATTATTAGCCACATTTAGAGACCCAGCAGCCGGTCAGTTAAACTACACCTTTGACTTAGGTACAGAAGTTGCAGGGCTCGAGCTCACTGTCGGTCCAGAGACTGGGAAACTCTGCCCGACAACCCAGCAGCAGGTGAGTACCTGAAGGTTATAAAGGACAGGTGAAGGACACAGCTTTCATACACTGTGTCCCCGACAAAGTGCACCACGGAGGATAACTGTTAAACACCCAATCTCCTGATCTCTTTGGCATAACGACTGTGTTCGGCTTCCATTTGGCTATATTTCCATCGAACAGCATACAATTCGTTTAGTTCACTGAGCAATCTTCTGTTTTCTACTTTCTGCTCGTAGATATGGTCCATTATTCTACCAATCCATGTCTCCTTATTAAAGGAATCTTTCCCACAGGTATACGTATCCATTGTAGTATAGAAAAAGGTATGGTGTGCACGTTCAACCACGTTTTGAAAGTGTATATGGTTTAGCTATAGTCCCCTTTATACCATCTAAAATGTGCTATTCATAACGCTTATAAAAAATGGTACATGTTTAATCAAAGGTCTCACACCCATCCCCTCTCCCACTCCCTCCCTCCACACACCATCCTACAACTTTCGATTTGTCATTTAATGATATGACACCGTGCATAATGGTTATCTGTGGCACAGTTGAACTAAAGAGTCTGTCACGATATCTTGTACTAAAGGCGGCCACAGACAGACATTATATTAATGTCATCACCCCCTTGTGTCAAATTAAACTAATTATCAATCAATCAGAGAATAGATAATATAGATAATATAGATAATGTAGATAATGTAGATAATATAGATAATATAGATAATATAGATGTAGATAATGTAGATAATGTAGATAATATAGATAATGTAGATAATATAGATAATATAGATAATGTAGATAATATAGATAATATAGATAATGTAGATAATATAGATAATATAGATAAAGATACTGACCTTGTATTCGCTCTCAGTATCCGACGTTCGTCCTGCCAACACTTCCACAAACGCTGAGCTCTCATTGCCGATGTCAATCTGCGAGATTTTAACGGCCTTTTCCAGCTGAAGAAGCAAAAGCAAAGATTGTCTCACTCACAACCCACAGTAACATATACAGTAATGCTTGGCAACTCTCCGATCGTAGAGTCATAACTAGGGTAGACAATTGGATATAATTACCACACTCTGGTATGATTTAAAGATATGGGACAAAACAAAAGAGAAGTCGAATGAGCAACGTGACAAGTGTCAAGGCAGATCAACAATATGTTGACACCATGTCGTTCTCCGTAATAAATTTAGGGTCAGCAGTCGGGTGATAAATTAATCAACGCAACACAAATATGGTTATGTTTCAAGTAAATAAAACCGAACTCAATTGAAAAGCTGGGTCGAGTCAAAGACAAGGCCCTACTTTTACAATGTAATGCCTTTGCGCCGTCGCTATATGCTATATTCCATATGCTACTCACACCACCAAGCGACGCATGAAGGCTGTACTGCCGCTTATATACCTGCTTGACCATCAATCATGCATCATGACTATATTCTCTCTCATTAAAGTCAGAGTAATAACAGGCGTTTGTCTGAGTTACTTATTCTCCTCCATAAGCTGAATCGACGGGTCATTACAAATACAGTTTATTTTGATCGCATTTGATTCCGAGTGTGATTGCATCATTCAACCAATTTCGACAAGTTCATATCTCATCTTTACAACCTCCGGGATACGGTCACATATAATATGGACGAGTACAGACCTCTGGCTTCTTCAATAAATATTTCTATCGTAATGTTCCTTTTCAAAGTCAAATATAATCATATATTATTATTTGATAGACGAGCTGTTAACAGAAAATTATTTGACTAGATATACATTGAAAGATAAAAGCAAATATACCAACCTGTAATGTGCATGTCACGTTTTTCTCTCCCACAGTCGCGCTTTTCCATTTACTCGTGCCTTCAGCTTTTAACAAATTATCAGCTGGGTATGCCTGCAGACAGAGACACATGCATGTACATCATGTACGGTAAATGAAAATAAAATTAACCAGGTAATGCAGTGTAGCCTATTTTTTCCGAATTTCCTTTTTTCTTTACAAATCTGAATTTCACAGAACAAGATTCTGTGGAATTTTCAAATTCCCTGAATTTTCGCTGATATTCTCAAAATTTTCAAGGGAAAAATGAGGGAACTTTTGGAAGTGTTTCCCTGTCCTGTGGTAAACCTGAATGACTTTTATTGTATGGCAAACATCAGTAGTAACACTAAGTCTTGGAAGACTCGTTCATGTTGGTGTGTTTTTACATGAAAGATGTCTTACAAGTTGTTTCATTTGAAAGAGTTATTCACAGTAGCCTGAGTGATTAAGCAGGGAAGGGGGGGGGGGCGTCCATAAATTACGTAACGCCCGCGGGGGTTGGGGTGGGGTGTCAGACCTGTTTAGTATAACATATGCATGATTTCTAAATTTTGAGGCAAAAAACGTTACTAAATATATGGACGCTCCCTGAAGTCAAGATTGGGGAAATTCCCTCAGCTGCACTGTCACTTTAACTGTTAAGATTAGGCTACATGACAAAAACATACGCCTCAATTAGTCCATAGTGCGTTTTTTCATGTGAACTATTAAATATTGTATTGGCCTTAAATAAATAAAAAAAATAACGTCCAAGGGCAGCCAGACAGATAACACTGACAGTTGATAACATGGATTAATTAGTCTAAGTTGTCAAGTATGAATTTCTTCTACTAATTTAAACAACAACAGACTGACAGTGCATCATACCTCCCTGGTTTTGAGCTGTTATTTTTTACAGTAGGCCTAATCAGAGCTATATGTATAGCTCTGGCCTAATCAATATGAACATTATAAGATAAGGAGAACTCACACAAAGCGAACCTATGGCTATGTCTATGAGATTGAATTTATTTAATTGCAGTTTTGGTCGCTCATGTCATGAATCATGATGATTGCTTTTTTTTCAGTTTTTCTAATTTTATTTATTTTATTATTCAAAAGCCCGAGGGAAACCTTCATCAACAAAACATTATATGTCTAAAGCCGTAAAGGTTCAGCCAAGTTCATTTTCTGAAAATCTGACCCATATAGGCCTACATGTTTTTTTACCACCATCAACACAATCCATGATGAATACTCCTCCAACCCATGCGTATAACCTTGTTGATGAATGTCTCCCTCAAAGTTTACACTAAAGTAACAAAGTAAACCTCTGGCTCTGCGCTAAACAGTCGCTAAAGCTTCAGCCAAGTTCTGGCTCCTGAGATGCCGCGCTGCTAGTCGCAACACATGTGGAGAAACACAAACAGTTTTATCGACAAACCTTGTCTTCACTCGAGAAGGACACAACATGTTGAACCTTGATTTCTGGCATGTTGCTGCTGTATCCAGATATTACCAGGAACGCGGCAGAAGCATGTACTCCACAATCGGCAACTTTCATGAAATGCTGCTAAAAGGTAAAACACAATGTGACAACGTGATGCAACCCGGAACTACACACACTAGAGGCGCTGCCAACGACAACAACAAATATGGCGGCCTCCATGGTGGAAATCCTGTGCCCAACTGGGCACCGACAAAAAGTCAAAACTACGCCTAATATGGCCATACTGCAGGTATTGTTGGCTGCAATCATTGTATTGTCGTTTATATATTGAAGGATTTGTTTCTATGTGTTTTATTATGCGTAACATTTCCTGTAACTCGTTTAATTGACCCTCCGATTTCTGGTGAGCGATAAAAGGGTTTTATCCCCATATAAATTGCCTTGGTCATGTACGCAGATGACTTGCATTTAGTAATTTACTTATGATTTAGTCAAATAGGAAGAACGTATGGAGAGACTAAAGTAGTAGTAACGTGGGACAGTCAAGTCGGCCCAAAACCAAGTTGGTCGGGTCAGCTTGGCCCACACATATAGACCTACAGTCACTGTGTCTGTGTCAGAGAGAATAGGTCATCTAATCATCTTGGCCTAGACTACAGTGCCAACTCGATCGGTCCCACACTTGTTATGAATTAAAACATCCCTCTTAGTCTTATTCAATTCACAATCTGACCAATTATTTAGATACTAAATTCTGAAATCGCGTGGATGATTAGTCTAGTAATTTCTAATACTTTTATTTATTTTTTACAATTTATAATATTGACATTATTTTCTACCAGTTTGGCTTTGCCCTCTATAATATATTACCGCATGGTGCCATTGGTGGTGGAAAATTTATTTTATATGGAGATTCTCACATATTGCAGTGGTTGAAAGAAGGGTAATTAGGTTGCCCCATCGCCATCGGGCAAGTTACTGACAACATCAGATTTATCCATACACTTGGTCAGTAGTCAGTGTAGGCCCACGGTGGATGAAGGCCAAGCCATGTCTAGACAGTAACTAGGGGGAGGGGGGGGGGCTATACACACTCACGGTTGGTATGTATATGGATAGTAAGAGAGAGAGACCAACATCTGGAATGGACCAATAAAGGATACAGTTGTAACACATTCGTTGTCTTGTCCTTCCTCTGACATCTACAAACTATCACCACTAATTATAAAATCTAGTTTGTAATAATACATTAGTTTGCCCGCCACGATGTTTACTGCCAAATCGCCCGGGCAAGCTCAACAACCATTGACGTTGCAATAATTGTACATTGTTTATATCAACCCTTGTTCATGCCACGTGTTAAACATTGAATTCCCTGCAGATCCTTGAAGAAGTCTGTACCAAACGAGGATTCGCGCCTCCAGAACATTACGAACTCAAGTAAGATTCTTTAGGGCACATTTGGGTTTGCAATTTCTGAATAACTACATGTATTCAGAAATTAGGACAAATTTTAAAAACTAAAAATTGTAGTTAACAGATTATATTATATATGGCCAGAGGACGCCGGGTCTTCCTATATCCTACTCACAGAAGATTTCCAGCTCTTTGCGGCTTACCTGACTATGACCTTACCACCAGAGGGAGCCATATTCCATGTACCATTATAATCACCATTTCTATTCCATATTACCATTATATTCATGTACACACTATTATATATGGCAGAAAGAACCGCATCCCTTCGAGGTTTCTTTTACAGTCAGAGTAATAATATTAAGACTAGTCTTGTGTTAGTTATTCTGGCCAATAAAAACATTAAAACAAAATTCTCCTCCTTTAACGATACCAGGTCACTACATTCTGATACAATGTATATAAATGATTCAAAATGTAATAAACATTCATCTTGTTAAAGCATGTATTTGTTTTCCTTCATTCAGGCATGGAAGGCGGGTACTTGATGTCACTCTCACAGTCCGCTTCGCTGGGCTTGCTAATCATGCCAAATTAGAACTTGTCAAATCACAAACGGTAAGAGCCACTATTTATACATACATATGACACAGGGTTCTAACTAAAGCGCGGCGCGGCGCCGCGCTGACAGAAGCTGCCGCCGCGCTGACAATTTGACAAAAATAAAAAAAAAAAAAAAATTTTTTTTTTTTTTTTAACAGACGAAGTATTAATATGTTTGATCAGGTAAATGAGACATCAAATGTTATCTCAGTTCCAACGTGACAGATAATTAAAAATATTATTCCTGCATTAATACAAGGAGTTATGTATGGAGCCTAGACAGCATTGCCAGCTCTGTCCTAACAGTGGTGCATGCTGAATCTAAAGGAGCCTGAGATTGATATTCTGAATATAGTTCATGCTACCCTGTAGAATTTTCTCTAAATTTATTGCATTAAATCCTGTTTTGATTAAGCTATTTATTTATTTAGTAATTGATAATTCCTATATGAACAGTTCCAATGGATAAACAACATGAAAACATATATTGAAAACTCTGGTAGATTCTTGTCTCAAATACACCATGATCAACTATGTTTTCAAAATTTTCCAGGGTGGGTGGGGGGGGGGGGAACCCGCATCCACGAAATATTACAGATTTAAAATATATATTGAGGCTTTCATATTTGTCTGTCATCAAGTTGGTTGTTGTGCAGGGCTAGCGTCTGGAGGGGATGGTTAGTTCCCCTCTCCAGTCTAGGCCCACAGGTGACAGAGTCCCTTCAAACGGAGGGAAACTGGAAAGCCTCTCGCCTCAAACCGCAAAGTGCCATTATTTTTTTTTTTTTTTTTTTTTTTATTTAGAATTTTTATACAGCTAATCTTCCGTGAGGTGACAAATGAACATAAATGGGCATGCACAGTGTACAAATAATATTATGAACAATGGATGTCGACGAACACTTGAGGATAATGGGCTCACGGGTGATAATTCAACAGAAATACCATGGTCTTCCTCCCACTGCTGTGTCTAGCTAGACTATACCTTATGTAAAAATACTACTCGAGATCAAGTTAGGTTAAACACATAATCACATAAATCAAAAATAGGTAACAAGGTGAAGTACTCTTTAGGATAAGAATAAAAGTCATGGTCAGTTGGATGGATTTGAATTTGGACAGCTTGAAGATACAGCATGTCATCGGTTCAGTGTGGGTTTGTTATGGTAGCGTGAAGATACTGCATCCTTATAATTTCATTAAGACCGCAACATGCCATTAGAACGTCCAGATGTGTGTGTGGCAAGTAGGACTATCGTCACAATTTGATGGGAATGAGAATGGGAATGGCTTTATAGTATATATAACGCTACCCCCCCCCCCTCCCCCCCCCCCCCCCCCCCCCCCACACACACCCTACTGTTAAAAGCTGGGTACTGCTGCTCCTATAGTGCAGCAGTACCCAGCGCTTGTAGTGCAGGTTTACACGAGTACGGCCGAGTGGGTGGAAGAAGGCTTATGCATTGGGAGCTGGTAGACATGCATTGGGAAATCAGCCTATGTGCATTACCAGTACAATATAGACACTATGAACCCCGACTATTTCATTCTCAAACATGTTAAGGATGACAAATCCGTAATTCTTTTTTCCCGTTGACTGCGAAAACATACGAAATCGGGTGAAGTAGCCAACTTTCCTAGTCCAATTTAGCCGTTCCGAGAAACGGTGGCGCGTCCTGTTGTCAAAGGGGAGAATTAGGCAATCTCTTGGATGGCCACTGGCGCCTCGTCGTCTAGTCCTAGGCCATTGGGATTAGCGAAGTAGGCGTCCAATCACTGACATGGAATTTAAATGTGCAAAGCCAATAAAAAAAATACCACTCTTATCTGATGTGAGGGTTTGGGCCTAGATTCTCCGCAGGGGACACTGGGTCTCTTAGCCTCTGAGAAACATATTGTCGACCTTTCTCTCATCCTATAACCTGTTCCCCTATGTTCTGTCATCCTATAACCTGTTCCCTTATGTTCTGTCATCCTATAACCTGTTCCGCTATGTTCTGTCCTCCTATAACCTGTTCCTATAACCTGTTCCGTTATGCTGCAGGCACGAGCTGAATCTGATGTGACTGTGGCGCTCCAAGCGGAGGAGGGGCGAGTACAGGATGACTTCTGCCCGGGGACGTGCCTCTGGGATCTGCTCCTCCACTGGGACAACACGTCCCACAGTAACCTGACATCAAGCTTAACATCTGACCTGGAACCTGGAACACATGTTGTTTTGACTTACATGCGAGATGAGGTAAGTTTACGGATTTCCAAGTCCATTTTCCACCATTGAGCAAATAGTGGAACCTCTCTATTGAGACCACCCTTGGGACTGAACGATTTGTGGTCTCATAGCGAGGTGGTCTCATTAGAGGGGCTAATCTAATAAGAGGGAATAATTCGGGACTGAGAGAAACTGGTCTTAATAGAGGGGTGGTCTCTATAGAGAGGTGGTCTTTATGTGAGGTTCCACTGTACTTAGTGTTTTAAAAATTCTGAATCACAGTAGAGCATATAAAGTTAAAAGAATTTGGAACTAATGTTGTGCGAGTACAGTATGAATATGTTTAAAGGGCCTAGTCAACTGAGCCGATTCTCATGTGATTTTGCACCGCAGAAGACTTTTCCACTAAATTCTGTGAGAATCGCATGAGAATCGGCTTAGTGGACAAGGGCCTTAACGTACAGTTTAGTTAGATAACGGTGCATGCTGCAAGAGTTGGAAACCATTTTGAGTAGTCCTAGATAAAGAAAGCATTCATTCATCCACACCCATATTATACACATACAACATGGGTGTGTAATGAATATCACATATATAGAATGTGTACCTCAGACGAATTATTGATTTTTAACCATCTTACTTTTGATATTATCTGTTTTATAACTTGTTTTATGACGTAATGGTTTGTTTTGTAACTTTGGTTTGTTTTAAGACCTGGATATTATCCAGAAGCCTGGTCACCTATTTGTCGAATTTCATACCTGTATAACTTGAGACAAATAAAGTATTTTTCAATTCAATTTTATCAGATTATCGGTGAGTTCGCGCTGAGGGAGACGTCTCTACGTACACTAGGTCTGACCAAGGGACGCGCCATGCTCAGGTTGGTCCACATTATTTATATCGTCATTTGGAAACAAAGTTTTAAATAATCGCCTGTTCATTAATAGTTACCCCTATGGTGGAAGTTTTGTACTAAGGGATACGGGGCCTGTTGTCCTTGTTCGGCTATTTATCTTTTTATCTTCCTAGCTTCGAAAAGCTGAGGACAACCACTTCTCAAAATATGGTTGTCCGACACATATGTGGTTGTCTGCCCACACCAATGAAAGGTAAAACCCGGTTGTCCGCCGGACGCCCACATATTCATTTCTGGTTGTCCCCATGGCTGACCTGGGTGGTGCGGACAACTGGGCCGCGGGACTTTTCCAACCCTGTTTCCATAACACAAGTTTCATCTTACCCATCATGCATTTGGTTTTCATAGATCATTTACACGAGCTATGATATTGGTGGAACAATCCTTTCATTTCTCGATCAAAATATTGCTTAATATTTGCATGTCAAATTTGAATTGAATCCATCCCAGCATGCACTGTAATGGACATACAACTCCCCTATTATCTACTATATTTATATCTTAAGGTACTCGCGGCGATCTGTAGACGACAATATCTTAACCACAATTAAAGAGAAGATACTGAAGGAGAAAAGTCGCCAGGCCAAGATTCAGGAGAAAGCGAGCAATGCGACATCTATGGACGTTTCCTCGAACCCTCCACTCAGTGGGAGGAGCAGTAGTGACGTCACTAGCAGTGGTGACGTCACTAGCATGGAGACGGACGCGGCGGTGAGTGGGAGGGACGAGGCTCAACCGATGGACATGTCCGACTCCAGGACTGACCAGGTTATCATTGCACTTTATTATTATATGGGTCAGATCGTCAGAAAATGACAATCGACAGCGGTAAAGATTTAGTAAAGTCTACTAAATTAGGCTGGAAAATGATAAATACATGTAGTAGGTATATCTGAGTATATTTGGTATTGCATTGATTAAAAAAAAAATCGGTTTTCAACCTCATTTTTGCCTTGAATATGGATTATTTGAGAAGATTGGTGAAGACGAATTATACATTTTCTAACGATTTCAACCATATCCGCTTGAGAGGTGCGATAAAGATATTTTATATGAACAATGAAAATACCAATTTGGTTTTTCTTTTAGCTTTTAGATAATTTTATGACGATTAAAAAACAAAGGTTTCTATTTCAATATTCTTCTATGCTAAGGGTGTATAATAGATATTGGTTTCTTGTCCAATAAATATTCAACTACCAGCACCTCGTTCCATTCTCTCTATGTATTCCTCAGTCAAGATTGTTTTATCAGAGATGCAAGTTTTTAATATTTTTTTTACTGAATTGAGCTTTTTTTTCACGGTTTGTGACTAAATATAATCTGGATTCTCAAGATGTCTGAATATACCCACCTTACTAAGCATATATGTCTATGGTTCTATTTATTTCTTGAATGTAAGAAATTGTCCGAAATGGTATAATGAAATAAGACAACCTCTGTTTCTGAAAACATTTAAATTAAGATTTTCGAATTTTCGAAGATTTTCGAATTTTCAAAGATTTTCGAATTTTCTCGAAGATTTTCGAATTTCTTTTTTAAAAATTAAGTCACTAAATGTTGTTTATTGGTTGGAGCAGGTGGCGCCCCGTGTGGAGCAGGTGGTGACTAGTGGGTCACGTGCCCTGAGTGAGGGCAGTATGCGGGGCGGTATGTCGGAGAGTCAGCGGAGGGAGGCCAGCCTGACACAGCTGGAGAACATGCCCGGCGTCTCAGTCATCAGACCAGACGACTTCCACCAGCTCTCCACACAAGATCAACAGGTAAACCCAGTCTAGGCCCACAGTGCAGAGAGTCCCTTATAACGCATTTATGTATACCCTTATACTCATTAGCATAAGAGTAAGTATTAAAAATACTAGCGGTAGCATTAGTGAATAGCTAGACACAGCATTGGGCAGAATAACCATGGCAATTTGTATATGAATTAAACCCGTGAGTCTACGTCACAATTATGTTTCACTGTATTGTTTGACTTGCTGTATAATCATCCTAAATAAAAAGAAACAAAAAAACGAAGGGAAAGCCTCTCGCCTCAAACCGCTAAGTGCCATTATAATTCCATTAGGACAGCTAAATACTATTATAACCCCATTAGAGTGCATACTCTTGGGACAGGAAGCCGATTAGCGAAGTAGGCGTCTAATCTGATCTAAGGATTTGGACCTAGAGTGATAGGGGAAATTCTTTATATGGCGAATCAAAAATTACGTGTACATCTGATTAAATTAATATTATACTTCAAACAAATTCCCTGAAAATTGAAAAGAGGTATAACCAACATATACACCTGTATGGTGTTAAAAGAGGTTTGAAAGCAAACAACCTCCCACCACACCCCGCCCCACCCTGTCCCCTCTGGATAGATATGTTCTATATTCTATTGTAGAGGATATCTCAATGTATTGTATCATATACGCATTTGATATTAAGCAGCGTATCTGGAGTGACCCCCCCCCCCCCTAAACCTTCCTATTATTTGATCATTAAAGACTTGATATAATAAACAATTATTTAATTGAAAGATTGGTATCACCAACACTCCATTTAAAGTAATCCGTGGCAAGTGGATATTTTGTAATATTTAGTAATTTCTAATCTATCATATCATAATTTCTAATCTATCATATCATAATTTCTAATCTATCATACAATTAATTCTTTCAAGTTATACTACTGCCAACCATCATACTTTACCCATCATTCACCTTCAAGTCATACCTCGCGTCAACCAAAAGAGCAGGGTACCGTACCCCGTTAGCGTGTTTCCTCTTTCAGCCTGATAGGACCATAATATACCGACCGACACCCCCCACCCCCCACCCCCCACCTGTATCTACTCTGTATATAAATACCTCTTGGGTGGAAAAAACCCAAAAAGGGGATCTGTACATCAAGTATAAATACAATCTTTTAAAAAAAATGCTTGTTTCAGCGAGCGAGGAGCATGGCGGCCGATGCCTTCCCGGGCCTCTTCCCTGCACAGCGCGGCACCACAGCGCCACCTGCAGTGCAGCCCCAGAGGCAGCCCAGACCCATCCCACCACCAGCCATGCCTTTTGCTGACTTTAAGGTAAAATGTGTTCCAGGAAAATGAGTCACAAGTCGCAAAATTTATATTTTTCAAAGTGTTTTATCACAAGATCTCTTTATTGAAATGCTCTGATTTTTAGAGGGTTTAGCACTTATAGTCATATGAATCCATATAACAAATTTCAGGACATTGTAATAAATATAACTTTGCGTTTCGAAAGCCTTTGTATGGAGTATATTTAGTTACTTTACTGGTAATTACCCATCCAGAAACATTGCAAACTTTTTTTTCGAAAATAAATATTTCAAACTTAAAAGATAGAAATACTTATTAGATGTCCTAGTGTTTACTATCATTGGAATTGGCTTGATCTCCTCTTTTCAAATAGGGTGATATCTCAAAATCCATATTTTGTGACTTATGGCTCATTTTCCTAAAACGAATCACAAATAGGCAATAGTGCTAATAAGTCTAACGTATACGTAAACGTATCAGTAGCTCTGATTTACGAACATAATTTAAAGGAAGAGAGAGTTTCAGCAAAACATGGCAGGAAAAACGTCACAACGTAACATATCAAGCAAAATATTTCATCTCACAATCTATTTTTTATACATAAAAATGTGACGTAATTCACACAAAAAATGTTCTCACATGAGATATTTTTCAAATCCAATAACCACAACACAGATGTTTGCAATAATGATACAATCATTTAGTTTCCAGAAGCGACCAAAGGGAAGGAAGTCTACAGGAACGAATTAAGGTAAGTCCTGAGAGTTAGGGGTGGTCTCCACTGGCTGCGGTAAGCTCTGCGCTCAGCCTTGCGATGGTGTTGGGATGGTTCTATAGGTGGAGAGGAGTGACGAGGTGGCCAGTGAACCATGTAAGCAGGACCTTATCATTCCTCTCCACCTACAGGACCAGCACAACACCATCGCAAGGCTTACCGCAGCCAGTGGAGACCACCCTTAACCCTCTCTTCAGACTCTTGCACTTTAGGGATGTTAATCGTTATATTCAACTGCCTTTTTATTCAATTTTACGTCTGAGGAACATTCTACACCTCAGTAACATGGTAGCATTTGATGTCCGTATCCTACCATCTGATCAGTACATTCTGTATTACAGTGAGGTGAAACAGGAAGAGTTCCTGTCCTGTGTAACATTACCATGTACTGTCTGTATTACAGTGAGGTGAAACAGGAAGAGTTCCTGTCCTGTGTAACATTACCATGTATTGTCTGTATTACAGTGAGGTGAAACAGGAAGAGTTCCTGTCGTGTGAGAGAGAAACCTGCCTGTACAACCTGGATGAAGTCAAGGACACCACGCCCTCTAGCCACGGTACTTGTCTCTAGTTGTATTGTAAAATACTTTATCTATAAGTCTCTGTATCGCCTGGATATAAATATAACTGAATGAAAGCTCTAAACAATGAGTGGCCGAATCTTGCCGACAAAGACAATGTTAGAATGTAGAAGCCAATAGGACAAGTCTAGTGGTGAATGGTGAAGACTAGGTGAATGTTCATTACATTATATACGGTAATGTTTGCCACCATGGGAGTGAGTAATTATTCCGCTCATCTGGTCACGTGACAGTGCATCTTGGCGAGCAGTGGGCCGGGCCGTGGGGGAATCCCGCCCTTGACGACCATAGCAACCCAGCTTAAAATCTCCAACTTTCCCCCTCAATTTCTTACAGTATACACAATTGTCGGCAAAACGGAACAAGCGACTGCAATGTATGAACAATACTTGATATGTCCGTGTAAGATCATAGCATTTTGACCCGTTTATGTATGGTTTCAAAGGGGTTGAAAACAGGTATTTTAGCGTTAGCGTCTATGGAACTCAGCTGTTGTATTCACCCAAGTTTTTGCCGCCGATCGTAGCGCCACCTGTAAATACCCGATTCTCGTCTCAAAGAATACATATATGGCAACGCACCCAAACAACCACATTTGTTGGTTATGTGTCATTTGTTAACTTATCAAACATTGAACCATCGGACAATAAAAATATATATTTTTTAAATAAATAAATGTACGTGTCACACTTGGAGACCTAACTATCGTTTGAAGTGTTTTGCTTATTCCTTGATTGCTCTACTTTTTAGATCTTCCCGACGACTTCTTTAAAATAACGATTAGCGATGTTCAAAGGATGTACGCGGATCTACAAAGTAGCGTGTAAGTACCGAGACAGGAGGCTGTGGGTGCTTGCCTTTGTCTCTAGAGGGCATCCACATTTCATCCACAATTCTCAGATTTTTAAAAAACATTTCACAAAATTTGATTTACCAAATTTAGTCGCAAGTTCTAAAAATAAAATTTAAGAAATCACTTATTTTGGTTGGTTGGATGCGCCTGTAGGTGATATATCAGAGATATTTCCGTATTTTTGTCATGACCCCACCTTCATCCCTGACCCCAAAATGCATCAGGTTCCCATCAATACTGATGGAGACGACTCCAGACGACAACATAATTTGCTATAAAAGTTTCCACCTAACCACAGTGTGCGACATAACCCAGGGACCGACGCCCAGGTCTCCACACAATTGTCGTCGGTCTCTGATATTGATATTTGTCAGAGCCCAACGGTCTCCAATATAATATCCAAGTGATAAATTGTTTATTTCTATATTTTCTTGTCGATTTTGAAAACCTTTGTAAAAACTAATTTGAATTTGCATTTATTTGCATTACCTTATTCGATAATTGAATGAAATCTAAACATTTTAATGGTATATTTATGATGACTAAAACTAATTTAAATGGCCTTTAAAATCAGTAGAATGCAATCAAACAACACTCATTTTAACACCTGTCTATGACCCAGAATTTTTTTGGTCTCTCCACTGTTACAATTTGGCAGAGACCGACGGTCTCTCGTCTCCAAATTCACTATGTCGCACCCTGTAACCATTTGTAGAATCTATGCATGTGCTTGCCACTCTGACGTCACGTTGTCCTCCATTCCATGTCTGCAGTCATGCGCAAGAGGAGCAAATGTTGATGACGTCACAGATGCGACGTCAGGCGATGGAGGAGAAGCTGTCGCGGTACCCGCGCGTCGTTATTAGAGTTCAGTTCCCGGACAGGCTTGTCTTACAAGGAGTATTTAGACCGAGAGAAACGGGTGAGTCTGGCTGGGCTTCTCACCAGCTCTCTCTCTCTCTCTCTCTCTCCCCTCTCTCTCTCTCTCTCTCTCTCTCTCTCTCTCTCTCTCTCTCTCTCTCTCTCTCCCTCTCTCTCCCTCTCTCTCTCTTTCCCCCTCTCTCTCCCCCTCGTCTCCCTAGTATTTAGACCGAGAGAAACGGGGGAGTCTGGCTGGGCTTTCCCACCAGCCCTCTCTCTCTCCTCTCTCTCTCTCTCTCTCTCTCTCTCTCTCTCTCTCTCTCTCTCTCTCTCTCTCTCTCTCTCTCCTCTCTACTGGAAGACCTGCAATTATCCCACATATATAAACTGCCTTTTGCACCTACCAATGCAATAACCAATTCATTATTAATAGTTTATTGGACACAACACTAGTTTTAAAGTCTCTTCTTTCCATTTGATATGATATGATATGATACATCTTTTATTTGTCATAATAAGGTAACAGTTACATTGAAAAGACAAATTGGTCTACAGACTTCTGGGATAGTCCCAGTTCTTCCAGTCGTTCCCTTGATTTGGAATATACTACAAAGGCTAGTATTTTTATAACAGTGTCATAGGGTATAAAAGTAAAACTCTAGGTTAATTAATTACATAATTAACTGCCCCATTTAGATGATTAATTTATATTAAATTCTTGCACCGTGTAGCCTTGTGTTAGTGGGACCCCGGTAAGTCCATATGTAAATATATTGTAAACAAATAGTGTGTAAATAAATGTGTTGTAAACAAATAGTGTGTAAATAAACGTGTTGTAAACTGTTGCAGTGTTTGCGCTACACAAGTTTGTCAAGGAACATCTGGAGGAGAAGAGCGCGCCTTTCTACCTCTGTAAGTACACAGCCATTTATTACTGTCTACCTCTGTAAGTACACACATTTATTACTTTCTACCTCTGTAAGTACACAGCCATTTATTACTTTCTACCTCTGTAAGTACAGCCATTTATTACTGTCTACCTCTGTAAGTACACAGGCATTTATTACTTTCTACCACTGTAAGTACACAGCCATTTATTACTGTCTACCTCTGTAAGTACACAGCCATTTATTACTGTCTACCTCTGTAAGTACACAGGCATTTATTACTTTCTACCTCTGTAAGTACACAGCCATTTATTACTTTCTACCTCTGTAAGTACACAGTCATTTATTACTTTCTACCTCTGTAAGTACACAGGCATTTATTACTTTCTACCTCTGTAAGTACACAGGCATTTATTACTTTCTACCTCTGTAAGTACACAGCCATTTATTACTTTCTACCTCTGTAAGTACACAGGCATTTATTACTTTCTACCTCTGTAAGTACACAGTCATTTATTACTTTCTACCTCTGTAAGTACACAGCCATTTATTACTGTCTACCTCTGTAAGTACACAGGCATTTATTACTTTCTACCTCTGTAAGTACAGCCATTTATTACTGTCTACCTCTGTAAGTACACAGCCATTTATTACTTTCTACCTCTGTAAGTACACAACCATTTATTACTTTCTACCTCTGTAAGTACACACATTTATTACTTTCTACCTCTGTAAGTACACAGGCATTTATTACTTTCTACCTCTGTAAGTACAGGCATTTATTACTGTCTACCTCTGTAAGTACACAGGCATTTATTACTTTCTACCTCTGTAAGTACACAGGCATTTATTACTTTCTACCTCTGTAAGTACACAGGCATTTATTACTTTCTACCTCTGTAAGTACACAGTCATTTATTACTTTCTACCTCTGTAAGTACACAGCCATTTATTACTTTCTACCTCTGTAAGTACACAGGCATTTATTACTTTCTACCTCTGTAAGTACACAGCCATTTATTACTGTCTACCTCTGTAAGTACACACATTTATTACTTTCTACCTCTGTAAGTACACAGCCATTTATTACTGTCTACCTCTGTAAGTACACAGCCATTTATTACTGTCTACCTCTGTAAGTACACAGACATTTATTACTGTCTACCTCTGTAAGTACACAGGCATTTATTACTGTCTACCTCTGTAAGTACACAGTCATTTATTACTGTCTACCTCTGTAAGTACACAACCATTTATTACTTTCTACCTCTGTAAGTACACAGCCATTTATTACTGTCTACCTCTGTAAGTACACAACCATTTATTACTTTCTACCTCTGTAAGTACACAGTCATTTATTACTTTCTACCTCTGTAAGTACACAGGCATTTATTACTTTCTACCTCTGTAAGTATACAGGCATTTATTACTTTCTACCTCTGTAAGTACACAGTCATTTATTACTGTCTACCTCTGTAAGTACACAGTCATTTATTACTTTCTACCTCTGTAAGTACACAGCCATTTATTACTGTCTACCTCTGTAAGTACACAGGCATTTATTACTTTCTACCTCTGTAAGTACAGCCATTTATTACTTTCTACCTCTGTAAGTACACAGCCATTTATTACTTTCTACCTCTGTAAGTACACAGTCATTTATTACTGTCTACCTCTGTAAGTACACAGGCATTTATTACTTTCTACCTCTGTAAGTACAGCCATTTATTACTTTCTACCTCTGTAAGTACACAGCCATTTATTACTTTCTACCTCTGTAAGTACACAGTCATTTATTACTTTCTACCTCTGTAAGTACACAGGCATTTATTACTTTCTACCTCTGTAAGTACACAGCCATTTATTACTTTCTACCTCTGTAAGTACACAACCATTTATTACTTTCTACCTCTGTAAGTACAGGCATTTATTACTGTCTACCTCTGTAAGTACACAGGCATTTATTACTTTCTACCTCTGTAAGTACCCAGCCATTTATTACTGTCTACCTCTGTAAGTACACAGTCATTTATTACTGTCTACCTCTGTAAGTACACAGCCATTTATTACTGTCTACCTCTGTAAGTACAGAGCCATTTATTACTTTCTACCTCTGTAAGTACACAACCATTTATTACTTTCTACCTCTGTAAGTACACAGCCATTTATTACTGTCTACCTCTGTAAGTACACAGCCATTTATTACTTTCTACCTCTGTAAGTACACAGGCATTTATTACTTTCTACCTCTGTAAGTACACAGCCATTTATTACTGTCTACCTCTGTAAGTACACAGCCATTTATTACTTTCTACCTCTGTAAGTACACAGCCATTTATTACTGTCTACCTCTGTAAGTACACAGGCATTTATTACTGTCTACCTCTGTAAGTACACAGTCATTTATTACTGTCTACCTCTGTAAGTACACAGGCATTTATTACTTTCTACCTCTGTAAGTACACAGCCATTTATTACTGTCTACCTCTGTAAGTACAGGCATTTATTACTTTCTACCTCTGTAAGTACACAGCCATTTATTACTGTCTACCTCTGTAAGTACAGGCATTTATTACTTTCTACCTCTGTAAGTACACAGCCATTTATTACTTTCTACCTCTGTAAGTACACAGTCATTTATTACTTTCTACCTCTGTAAGTACACAGGCATTTATTACTGTCTACCTCTGTAAGTACACAGCCATTTATTACTGTCTACCTCTGTAAGTACAGGCATTTATTACTCTCTACCTCTGTAAGTACACAGTCATTTATTACTTTCTACCTCTGTAAGTACACAGCCATTTATTACTGTCTACCTCTGTAAGTACACAGCCATTTATTACTGTCTACCTCTGTAAGTACAGGCATTTATTACTTTCTACCTCTGTAAGTACCCAGCCATTTATTACTTTCTACCTCTGTAAGTACAGGCATTTATTACTGTCTACCTCTGTAAGTACACAGGCATTTATTACTTTCTACCTCTGTAAGTACACAGGCATTTATTACTTTCTACCTCTGTAAGTACAGGCATTTATTACTGTCTACCTCTGTAAGTACACAGTCATTTATTACTTTCTACCTCTGTAAGTACCCAGCCATTTATTACTTTCTACCTCTGTAAGTACACAGGCATTTATTACTTTCTACCTCTGTAAGTACACAGCCATTTATTACTGTCTACCTCTGTAAGTACACAGCCATTTATTACTGTCTACCTCTGTAAGTACCCAGCCATTTATTACTTTCTACCTCTGTAAGTACACAGGCATTTATTACTTTCTACCTCTGTAAGTACACAGGCATTTATTACTTTCTACCTCTGTAAGTACACAGCCATTTATTACTTTCTACCTCTGTAAGTACACAGCCATTTATTACTTTCTACCTCTGTAAGTACACAGCCATTTATTACTGTCTACCTCTGTAAGTACACAGGCATTTATTACTGTCTACCTCTGTAAGTACACAGCCATTTATTACTGTCTACCTCTGTAAGTACAGAGCCATTTATTACTTTCTACCTCTGTAAGTACACAGGCATTTATTACTGTCTACCTCTGTAAGTACAAAGGCATTTATTACTCTCTACCTCTGTAAGTACAGTCATTTATTACTTTCTACCTCTGTAAGTACACAGCCATTTATTACTTTCTACCTCTGTAAGTATACAGCCATTTATTACTGTCTACCTCTGTAAGTACACAGCCATTTATTACTTTCTACCTCTGTAAGTACACAGCTATTTATTACTTTCTACCTCTGTAAGTACACAGCCATTTATTACTGTCTACCTCTGTAAGTACACAGGCATTTATTACTTTCTACCTCTGTAAGTACACAGCCATTTATTACTTTCTACCTCTGTAAGTACACAGCCATTTATTACTGTCTACCTCTGTAAGTACACAGGCATTTATTACTTTCTACCTCTGTAAGTACACAGTCATTTATTACTTTCTACCTCTGTAAGTACACAGCCATTTATTACTTTCTACCTCTGTAAGTACACAGCCATTTATTACTTTCTACCTCTGTAAGTACAGCCATTTATTACTTTCTACCTCTGTAAGTACACAGCCATTTATTACTTTCTACCTCTGTAAGTACACAACCATTTATTACTTTCTACCTCTGTAAGTACACAGCTATTTATTACTTTCTACCTCTGTAAGTACACAGCTATTTATTACTTTCTACCTCTGTAAGTACACAGCCATTTATTACTTTCTACCTCTGTAAGTACACAGCCATTTATTACTGTCTACCTCTGTAAGTACACAGCCATTTATTACTTTCTACCTCTGTAAGTACACAGCTATTTATTACTTTCTACCTCTGTAAGTACACAGGCATTTATTACTTTCTACCTCTGTAAGTACACAGCTATTTATTACTTTCTACCTCTGTAAGTACACAGCCATTTATTACTTTCTACCTCTGTAAGTACACAGCCATTTATTACTGTCTACCTCTGTAAGTACACAGGCATTTATTACTGTCTACCTCTGTAAGTACACAGCCATTTATTACTTTCTACCTCTGTAAGTTCACAGCTATTTATTACTTTCTACCTCTGTAAGTACACAGCCATTTATTACTTTCTACCTCTGTAAGTACACAGCTATTTATTACTTTCTACCTCTGTAAGTACACAGCCATTTATTACTTTCTACCTCTGTAAGTACACAGCCATTTATTACTGTCTACCTCTGTAAGTACACAGCCATTTATTACTTTCTACCTCTGTAAGTACAGCCATTTATTACTTTCTACCTCTGTAAGTACACAGGCATTTATTACTTTCTACCTCTGTAAGTACACAGGCATTTATTATATATATATAGTATTTTTATTTCTCAAATGCCTGTATAACAGTTACAAGAAAACGGGTGAAACCTTTCAACATTTGTTGGTCTTCCCAGGTCGCCGTGATAAATCTTAATCTTAACATTGTTCATGTCTTTTGAGATTTAGTGATAATATCTCTATTAATAAATATTCATATTTACATTTCCCAACACATTCGTTCATATTTTCCTAAATACCATCATGAAATTACATATTTTTAATTTTAATTTAGTTAATAAACAACATTTCAAGCTTTTCAACATGTTGTATACAGTTCAATATTTTGACATTTTGGTTTCATTTTTGTCCTATATAACAAAATATTATGCATTTTTACTCCTTTTATATCACACTCATATATTTTTTTATTCACACCAATCACCAAATTGGTACTATTATTATTATTTTTGCATTTGTCTATACAAACTCAGCATACAATTTGATATATGATATTGATAAATTTATACATATAAATAAATTCTTCATTGACATCAATACACATAATGGTTTTTTTTTGTTTGTTATTTTTATGCAGGCTTATAACTTTGATACAAGAATGATTTAAATTCTTTTATGGTTAACATTTCTTGATTTTCTGGGGCCAAGCTATTCCACAGGTCTGGAATTTTGCAAATAAAAGATCTTTTTATTTTTTCAGTTGATGGAGTTATTTTCTTTAATTTTTTCCCTTTAGAAAGACTTCTTAGGTTTATTTTTCTCTCATCTACATTTTCCTCAATCTTTGATAATTTAAATCCAATCTCCAATAGATGAATATTCCTCCTAGTATCCATAGGAAGCAGATCAAGATTTTCTTGTTCTTGATTTGTATTTGTTCTTTTTTCCATTCTTTTTATTATTCTAATTGCAGCATTTTGCAATACTTGAAGTTTTTTCAAGTTATAAATATTTCCACCATTATACAGTAAATCACCAAATTCCATTAAAGGTTTGATGGCTACTTTATATATCAATAAAAGAACATCATCTCCAGCCGAATGTCTAAGTTTAGCTAGTTTTTGTATTTTATTTCTTGCAGTATTTACTCTAATAGCAATATGTTGATTAAATGTAAGATCCTCATCTATATTAACTCCAAGATATTTGTAAGTTTTTGTATTTTCTATCTCAGATATACCAATGTAATATTTTGATCTGTATTTTAATTTTTCTTTCCTTCTCCTGCTTATTTCCATTATTTTACTTTTCTTAGTATTTAGAGATATTTTATTTTCTCTACACCATAAATGTACCATATTCAGATCATATTGAATTTCCTGTTTAACAGTGACCATATCTTTATTTGAGTTATAAATCACTGTATCATCAGCGAATAATATTACTTTGGAATATTTTATCCACCTTTGCAAATCATTTATGTATATCTGGAACAGCAATGGCCCCAGAGCAGTTCCTTGAGGAACCCCACAGACTACCTTTTCTTCTTTAGAAGTTATATTATTTGTATGAACAGTTTGGAATCTATTTTCTAAATAGCTTTCAAACCATTTTATTGAATTTTCTTGCAGACCCACACCATTTAATTTTTGTAAAAGTCTAATATGATCTACCGTATCAAAAGCTTTTTTTAGATCCAAATAAGCTAGAAGTGAAATTTCTTTTTGATTTAAATTTTGATAAATATTTGAGAATAGTGTGCAGTGTGCATCAGATAATGAAATACCTTTTCTAAAGCCATATTGATGCTCATATAATATTTTTTCTCTCTCTATATATTCATATAACTGTCTTTGTACACATTTTTCTAAAAGTTTAGCTGGTAGATTTATTACAGATATTGGTCTATAGTTACCTGGATCACATTTATTCCCATCCTTATGCAAAGGAGTAATGATAGCTTTTTTAAAAGCCATTGGTACCTTTCCTAATTGTAAAGATAAATTAAAAAGGTAAGTTAACTGAACACCTAAACACATTAATATAGGTTTCAGTAATTTAGTCGGTACATTCGACACACCTGAAGCCTTGTGTATACTAGTTTTACATAGATATGTCATAATTTCAACTTGTTCTATAGGTTGAAAGGAAAATTTTTTACTATTCTCCTGTACATTTTTTTCACATGTTCTTATACCTTTCTCCCCAATTTCCACATGACCATATGTAGTTTCTGAAGATACATTTAATAATTCACAATCTATGTTATCCTTTTCTACTTCAGTCAATGGTATTATGTTTTTTGCTAAGTTATTTCCAATTGATGCAAAATATTCATTCATTATATCAGGAACCTGTTCTGTTTTTACTAACTGACCCTCAGAATTCATTTGGATTTCACTTTTTTGTTCCATTTTATCTGGTGATATTACAGAATTTATAGTATTCCAAAATTTTTTTGGATCATTCCTATTAGTATTTATTTGATTTCTCAAGTAATCATTTTTTAATTTTATTATCCGAGAATTTACTTTATTCCTACAAATTTTTGCCTTATTCCAATCTTCAGTGTCATTACTTTTTTTAGCTTTTATGAACATTTTATCTCTCTTCTTAGACAATTTTATAAGTTCTTTTGTATACCACGGTGGCCTTACTTTTACATCTTGGAGTTTCTTTACTGGACACATCCTATCCAGATAAATAGATATTTTATTATGCAATACATTCCAACAAGTATCAACATCCCTTGATTCATAAAATTCCGTCCAGTCTTCATTAATAAGTATTTCTTGAATTATTTTCTTATCAAACAATTTTGAATCTCTTGCTACAAATGAATCTTTTTGATATCTTGTCCGTTTTTTCTTTAAATCTATATATACAGGCAAATGATCACTTAAATTATTTTCAATAACTCCTGATGCACTAACTTTTGTGCTATTAGTAAACATTAAGTCAATAGTTCTTGATGACTTATGAGTAACTCTTGTATTGTTTTTGATATATTGTATCAGGTTATTTTTTGAAAATATACTATACATTTCTCCCAGTTGAGAATTTTTATTTGCTTTAGACATTTCCATATAATCAATATTTATATCTCCTACAATTACTATCTCTCCAGGATTTATCATATTATTCAGAATATCTTCAAGTTTTTGTTTACACTCCAATATAGAACCATTCGGAGGCCTATATAAATTAACAAGGGTAACCTTTTTCCCATGCCCTTTCACAAGTTGAATAACTTGTAATTCAACGTCAGGTGATGATACATTGTGTTTCTCATATATTATTTCATCAACCTTAATATTTTTCTCTACATAAATAGACACTCCACCCCCTTTCTTTTTCCCATTTCTGTCTTTTCTGAATATATTATAACCCTGAATTTGTACTTGATGGTCATTTATATTATTATTTAGCCATGTCTCCTGCAATGCTAATATACTAGGTTTGAATTCATTTACTAATGTTGTGACTCCCATAATTTTTGGTTTAAGACTTCTGATATTCCAAGAGATTATGGATAATCCCTTGAAAATAATTTCTCCTCTATTTAAAGAATTTTCCATTTGTAATAACTAAAAATTCCAAGTACATAGTACTTGTTTTAACCGCATTTGGATTTCGGGAAATATAACAATTATCTATATTTTACATAAGTATCAATACTAAACAAACAGCATAACTCCTATTTAGAGTTAATAAATTCCAACATTTAACCTTGAAATTTTTGAATTATATAAGTTTCCTCTCATTAAGTTAACACTCTAACATACTTCCATTTCAATTTATACTCAAGATCATTTACTTTATTTACAATATCTGTAAATGATCCTTTACATATCGGTATAAACACTCTGTATATATTTAATCAAATAGAATATATATTTTATATATTAAACAACACAATTTGTCTTCTTTTCTTCTCTTCTTGTAAGACGATTCCACAAAATTCGTTAAAGTTTATTGCTATTTTAAATCTTACCTTCACTAATTTAACATACCCACATGCTATATGCACGTAGTTATTACCATCAGATCAGGTGAAGAAATGTTCAAGCACTAAATATCACAAGATATTTCAGAAATGTTATCTTCTTTACCATATAATAATAAGTTAATATTGTCCTCTTTAACATGTAATAATATGTTACCTCATTGTATCTACATGCAATAGGCACGTATTTACTCAAAGTAAATATCAAACATGAAAGTATAATAGAGGTATTTCTTACTTGTTGATGAAGTTTCCTGTCACTCATCATCTTGTCCAATGTCTTATTAGATTATAATAATCAAACATCACTAATTCCTTCATATCTACATGCTATATGCACGTAGAAAAATCCAGAAAAGCTCAGCTTGTACTGATTTCTTATCAGAATATCAATATTTTACTATCATCTTATATTTTATTTATATAACCCCCCTTTGCAAATACATGCTGTATGCACGTACTTACTCCAGGTTAATACAAATATATATAAGTGAATTTTAAATTCAACGTGACTATTAAGCTTTGGCATAATTTATAAGAAAGGCTCATAAATACAGATTTATACAAATCTTGGAGTATAAAAAGATCCACTTTCAAAAATTTTAATTATAGAATTATGGACTCATATTCATATGAGATAAAAACAACCATAAATTCTATTGAGCCTTTGTGTATGCAATATATATTTGATTCGCATAATCTCTCTTTAGATTCTCTGAGAGATGGCACCCATCTGTAGAAAGTCTGCCATAAAATGCTGAGTACTTGGTTATGCCACTTTTCCTCTTCTTTTTCCCAGATTTGCATTTGTGGACTGACTGAGAAACATAAGGTGTTGGAGATCCTTCCTCTGTATTTATTCTTTTCGCTATGTTATTAAACAAAATGATCCTCTCATTCAGTGATGTTTGAATAAGTTCATATTGGTCACGTCTTGGATACAAAATGCCTCTTAATGCAGCAAGATATAAGTTATATCTTGATATATTGATTCCTGTCAACGTAGCTACAGAAATTATAGGTTGATACCCATTTACACTGGTATAGCCCTTCATAGTGGCAATGGAACTGTCGAGCGTAGATCTTATAATATCTTCAAATAACACATTTGAACTGTGTTTTAACTTAATCTGCTCACCAGGGTCATTTTTGTCCCTAAATGTCACGTTGCAGATCCCTGCTACAATGAAAATGTGTCTAGGTCGGCTTCTTATAATGATACTACGAGCTTCTTGAGATAAACGTTCTATGGTGGCTCCACGTATGACAACAACCTTAACCCAGGCATTCGGTAATCTCTCCTGCAGCAATCTCTGTATATCGTCTCCTCTTGAGTCCATAAGAACTAGTAAATCCATATTCGGAGAATATTTATATATATCAGTCTCAAAATATACTTAATTTAACAATTTCGCTCTCACAGATTCCAAAATTCTACCAAAAGCGTTGTCGCCCTTCAGTATTTTCTCGTCAACAGATAAACGGACGCCATCTTGAATGTTAACTTCCGGGTGGCGTAACCCGGCTGCCCACTTACGAGAAGTCGTTAACTCGAACAGTTTTTTGTCACCCGTAGCCAACAATTTTGCCTTTAAATCTTTATTTTGTTCAAATTTGTTGAAAACAATGTCTTCTAGTATATCTTTCTCCATTGATTTCCATTTATTTGATGTTAGAAATGATTCTCCCAGTCGCTTAGCAGCAAATGGGTTCGAATCTCGGCAGATCTCGTCAGCTAGCGAGAGCTTCCCTTCCATTGCCGCCTTGGTTGCTTGGTAGCACTGTTCGGAAGAATCAAAACATCTTCCCTCGTATTCAAATCCAATATTATAAAAATTAGACAAAAATGAATGTGAACCCTTGAATCCTATTCCATGCTTTCCGACTTTTACATGATAAATGTCTTCAGGTCGACATCCCTCCGGTAAGCTATTCAATTCGTAAATTGCAAATGTATCGTTCCCGATAACAATATGGTTCACTTCCACCCTTGCTTCGATAGACTTTAAACGAAGAAGCTTCTGGCAATTTTGCAGCAAATTTACTTGGTAACCATTTGTTTCTTTGTTGAAATTATTCAACCAGAATCTTCCATATGATTCCCTAATTTTCCTGCTAGCTCTAATGATTTTAATTTTCGTTTCTTCAGATTTCAATACAAAGTAAATAGCTCTTCTTCGATCAATCGTTGCTATTCCGACTCTATAGGCTCGGTCCACATCATTTTCTTGGATATTTATGCCAGCCAGATTCATTATATCCAATACTTTCAATATTTCATCATCCTTCCTATCGTTTCTTTTTTCCATATCATTTAAATCTGCCTGTGATTTTATATTTGCATCCATCCAGCCTTCTTCAATTCCCTCGACAATAATAAAATGATCATTTGTCTCAGTTTTGACATTTTCCCATTGCCTATTTCGATTCCATCTATCGTTTTGCCTTTCATCATGATATTTGTTGTTGTTATTCGATCTAGATTCGAATTTCTTCTCTTCTTTTCTACTAGTATTTTCTTTTAGCTCCTTCACTAATTTTTCTAACGATTGCAACCTATCATCTATAGCAGAAATGTTGATTTTAGAATTTTCAAGATTCTTAATCCTATGCCCAAAATTCTCAGTAGTGTTTGAATTTTCGCAAGCATACTGCTGAAAATCTTGTTCCATGCATCCTATGTCCCTCTTTATTTTAGAGATAAAGTTACTAAAACTTCTCTCGATGTGTTGAACTTCTTTCAACATCATCCTCACTTCAGGATTTTGTGATAATTCTAATTTTATCGCGTCTACCTCCATTTCTCTGTTGTTATTTCCATCTTCTTTCATATCACTACTGCTGTCATTTCTCTCTCTCGCTACTCTTTCATTTGAAAAAAGTACTTTTTTTATACAATCCAAATCTTCCTCCAAGCGATTTTCAATTTCTACCCTTTGTTCTTTAAACTTACTTGCTTTTTGCAGATTTTCAATCGTTTCTTCCATCTTTATGACCGTCATATCTGCTTCATTCAAGCCAATCTCCTGTACTGAGCCATTACGCTGCGCATTGGGGCCGTCATGGCCACTCACCTTCTTAACGGACTTTTTCTTACCCGATCCACTTTTCTTCGAATTACTCCCATTCAGAGCATTTTTCACCCGAGAAAAAATATTAGGTGTTTCCATATTAATAATGGAACAACTTTCTCGCTTTGACTTCTTTTCTACTTCAATTCCCTCCAAATGCGGTTAAAAAGAATTTTAAGCCGATGTATAGGCCTGTTGCTGCCTCGAAGTCATGACGTTTACTTTCTACCTCTGTAAGTACACAGGCATTTATTACTGTCTACCTCTGTAAGTACACAGGCATTTATTACTTTCTACCTCTGTAAGTACACAGGCATTTATTACTTTCTACCTCTGTAAGTACACAGGCATTTATTACTGTCTACCTCTGTAAGTACACAGGCATTTATTACTTTCTACCTCTGTAAGTACACAGGCATTTATTACTGTCTACCTCTGTAAGTACACAGACATTTATTACTTTCTACCTGTGTAAGTACACAGGCATTTATTACTGTCTACCTCTGTAAGTACACAGACATTTATTACTTTCTACCTGTGTAAGTACACAGCCATTTATTACTTTCTACCTCTGTAAGTACACAGCCATTTATTACTTTCTACCTCTGTAAGTACACAACCATTTATTACTTTCTACCTCTGTAAGTACACAACCATTTATTACTGTCTACCTCTGTAAGTACACAGCCATTTATTACTGTCTACCTCTGTAAGTACACAGCTATTTATTACTTTCTACCTCTGTAAGTACAGCCATTTATTACTTTCTACCTCTGTAAGTACACAGCCATTTATTACTTTAACTTTCTTTTCATTCAGAACCAAATTGAACTTTCCGATTTGCACTTGAGAAAGATGGAGATGGAAATTGATATTTTTCAAAGTGGTTTTTTTACAAGATCACGTTATTGGAATGTTCTGATTTTTGGAGAGTCTGTCACTTGTAGTGATGTCAATGAATGTATCAAATTTCAGGACAATCTATGTAATATATCCTTTCGTTTTAAAGGTCCTCATATGGACTACATTTAGTTACTTTACTGTTTAGTGACCCCCAGAAATATTAGAAACTTATTTTTTCAAAAACGAAAATATCAAACTTAAAATCTAGAAATACTCATTATTTCATTAGACTGTTTACTACCATTAGAATCGGCTTAGTCTCATCTTTTCAAATATAATGATATCTCAAAATCTATTTTTTGCGACTTATGACTCATTTTCCTGAAACACATCACATATATTAAATGGACACAGCAAGTCTTCCCTCTCGCTAAAAACACCTGATGTATTATTACGGACGCTCTTTAAAGCCTTCCCTAATTACGAGTTTAAAAATAAATCTCTAATGATTATTTAATGTTTGCAGATACCACTCCTCCAAAATATATTCTCAAGGACACTAGCAAATCGTTATATGAGGTAAGATTTTCTATTTTGTGTTCCATTCTTTACCAACCCATCTGAAAGATATTTGACCAAAGTTTTTCTTTTTAAACAAAGTTGGTATTCAGGAATTTATGTTACAAAAGCCCTCTCTTAGACTTAGGAGTTGTATTCATGGCTCCATGAAGTTTGTTGTCCTAAAAGTGACCATGAACCCGTTAACTGACCCTTTAAACAAAGTTTGTATTCAAGAATTTATATTACAAAAGCCCTGTCGCTTAAAGTTGGCTCTACAGCGATCCTGATTCTGTTATCGCCAACACTAGCGCCTCCTAGGAGAGTCCGTGGCAGAATTCAGTTTGCTCACCGGAAGCGTCTATATACTAGCTGCCAGGATGTTAATAGAGCATTGTTACCATTATGCACTGTATTGTCATGTGTTCTGTGAAGTGGAATAGAGTACATGGATGGATACTGATGCTAACTATAACCCTAAACCTAACCCTGTAAGGTGGAATAGAGTACATGGATGGATACCGATGCTAACTATAACCCTAACCCTAACCTTAAATGTGTGGTCCTAGGTCAGTATAGGCAGTAGTTATACCCCACTAGCATCCTGACAGCTAGTTTTTAGTTGATACCTTTCTGGACCTATAATTACTTGCCCAATATCACCTATATTACTTGCCCAATATCACCTATATTACTTGCCCAATATCACCTATATTACTTGCCCAATATCACCTATATTACTTGCCCAATATCACCTATATTACTTGCCCAATATCGCCTATATTACTTGCCCAATATCGCCTATATTACTTGCCCAATATCGCCTATATTACTTGCCCAATATCGCCTATATTACTTGCCCAATATCGCCTATATTACTTGCCCAATATCGCCTATATTACTTGCCCAATATCGCCTATATTACTTGCCCAATATCGCCTATATTACTTGCCCAATATCGCCTATATTACTTGCCCAATATCGCCTATATTACTTGCCCAATATCGCCTATATTACTTGCCCAACATCGCCTATATTACTTGCCCAACATCGCCTATATTACTTGCCCAACATCGCCTATATTACTTGCCCAACATCGCCTATATTACTTGCCCAACATCGCCTATATTACTTGCCCAACATCGCCTATATTACTTGCCCAACATCGCCTATATTACTTGCCCAACATCGCCTATATTACTTGCCCAACATCGCCTATATTACTTGCCCAACATCGCCTATATTACTTGCCCAACATCGCCTATATTACTTGCCCAACATCGCCTATATTACTTGCCCAATATCGCCTATATTACTTGCCCAACATCGCCTATATTACTTGCCCAACATCGCCTATATTACTTGCCCAACATCGCCTATATTACTTGCCCAACATCGCCTATATTACTTGCCCAACATCGCCTATATTACTTGCCCAACATCGCCTATATTACTTGCCCAATATCGCCTATATTACTTGCCCAACATCGCCTATATTACTTGCCCAACATCGCCTATATTACTTGCCCAACATCGCCTATATTACTTGCCCAACATCACCTATATTACTTGCCCAACATCACCTATATTACTTGCCCAACATCACCTATATTACTTGCCCAACATCACCTATATTACTTGCCCAATATCACCTATATTACTTGCCCAATATCACCTATATTACTTGCCCAATATCACCTATATTACTTGCCCAATATCACCTATATTACTTGCCCAATATCACCTATATTACTTGCCCAACATCACCTATATTACTTGCCCAACATCACCTATATTACTTGCCCAACATCACCTATATTACTTGCCCAACATCACCTATATTACTTGCCCAACATCACCTATATTACTTGCCCAACATCACCTATATTACTTGCCCAACATCACCTATATTACTTGCCCAACATCACCTATATTACTTGCCCAACATCACCTATATTACTTGCCCAACATCACCTATATTACTTGCCCAACATCACCTATATTACTTGCCCAACATCACCTATATTACTTGCCCAACATCACCTATATTACTTGCCCAACATCACCTATATTACTTGCCCAACATCACCTATATTACTTGCCCAACATCACCTATATTACTTGCCCAACATCACCTATATTACTTGCCCAACATCACCTATATTACTTGCCCAACATCACCTATATTACTTGCCCAACATCACCTATATTACTTGCCCAACATCACCTATATTACTTGCCCAATATCACCTATATTACTTGCCCAACATCACCTATATTACTTGCCCAACATCACCTATATTACTTGCCCAACATCACCTATATTACTTGCCCAACATCACCTATATTACTTGCCCAACATCACCTATATTACTTGCCCAATATCACCTATATTACTTGCCCAATATATTTCTAATCAATTTGCCGATTTTACAAAGCCAGTTGTAGTGTTAGTATTAAGCTGTGACCATATTTATGTGGACCTTTGTGCAAAACAAATGACGGCGATGTCGCCGCGTGCAGTAGTAGGCCTACTCATGGCAGAGTTTAGTTGTGTTGGTTTTTCTAATATTGCGTTGGTCTGTGTCTCTAGAGATTAGTTATCAAAATGTGAATCATTTCATTAGAAAATACTGCGTGAGGTTGGAGAGTTGACAAAAGACAAGTGCATTACAGAGGGAATGATCGTTGGGAACTCTCTCAACTCGGAGCCTAGAGTGTTAACATAAAGCACATGAATTATTGACGTTGTTATACCATATGCTCATTAGTTGCCCATTAGTAGCTGTTTTTGGCTAATGTTGAATCGTATGCTACCATGTATTATATATGTTTCTAACTATTGTTGCCTTGTCTTTTTCAGGCCAATTTAGTGCCTTTGTCTGTCGTCTATTTTGGGTCGGAGACTAAAAACGGTAAGTACAAACCATCCCATAATAGTTCAATATAACCGAACGGACTATTCAAATCAAGGCAATACTAAATATACTCAGATTCACATTATGGTATTTATCACATTTCAGCCTAATTTAGCAGAATTGACTTATTGTGTAGAGCTGCCAATTGTACACTTTCTGATGGCCTGACCCATGTATGTGATGTGTTCCCGGAAAATGAGTCACAAGTAGCAAAATCGATATTTTTCAAAGTGTTTTTATCACTTTTATCTCTTTATCGAAATGTCCTGAATTTTAGAGGGTTTAGCACTCATTGTCATATGAATCCACGTAACACATTCCAGGACATTGTATTAAATATATCTTTGTGTTTTGAAGGCCTTCGTATGGAGTATATTTAGTTACATTACTGATAATTGCCCATCCAGAAACATTGCAAACTTTTTTTTTCAAAAATAAAAATATCAAACTTAAAATATAGAAATACTTATCAGGTGTCCTAGTGTTGACTATCATTGGAATCACCTTGATCTCCTCTTTTCAAATATGGTGATATCTCAAAATCCATATTTTGCGACTTGTCACTCATTTTCCACAGACACATATATGTGTGTGCATTACAACAAGAAGTTTATGGGTCAGATTTTCAGAAAATGTACAATTCGCCGTCACCAATCCTCTCAAATAACTCACATTTAGGACAAAAATGAGCTTCAAAATGCAATTTAACATAACAGAACTGATAGTTTAAATCAATGCAATACCAAATATACTCAGATATGCCCGGTATTCCTCATTTTTCAGCCTAATTTAGGAGAATTTCCTAAATGTGTACAGCTGCCAATTGTACATTTTCTGAAAATCTGACCCATATAACAGTTGCCACAAGACAACTATAGCTTCAAATTGTACCAAGGCAATAAACTGAACTTTTGTTTTGTAGATCATTATATCTCCACGGCAGTATTAGGTGAAATAGGACACAGGGAAAGTGCCGACAGAATAGTTTATACACAGTACGTATTGTGAACAAAGCTTTAGTCTCTAGTAATTTACGAATTTACAAAATGTTTGATTTAATTTTCCATCGCCCTTACCTTCATAATGGTAGAATTCCTGGGTTACACTGGTTCTATATTGAACAGTTTAACTATACAAGTCTGGTCTCGCATCCTTGTGCCAGGAGGCACTCACTCAATAAATAATCAACTTACGACTGAAAACTGTTTAAACTAATGTTATGTAACATTACGTCATTAACTATTAATTATCACCCATTAATTATATTATCTCATTACTAAAATCGCTAATTATACTTAGCTACCCAGTACTGTGCAAGTCTACTTATTCATGTTAAGCCATAGGTATCACGAAGACCACACGTTCGTTTGTATTCTTCCATCATACCTTAACACTAATGAATCAATCCAACTTAGGCTAATGTCTTGTTTACAGTATGCAGAGAGACAGTGATAAGTCATCAGGTGGTAGCCAGGGGTACAAGCGGCCCATGAACTCTGACCCCTCCACCTCCTCCTCCTCCTCCTCCGCGGCTGGACCGTCCACCAGCAGCAGAGGAGAACAACCCAAGGTGCCCAAGTGGTTTAAAATCGGTAAGTATTGCATTGTGGAGTCGTACAAGTTCGCAGAAAGTGTAAAAATAAATCGTGGGCGGTTGGGGTTAGCTGCGACAAATTAGAGATTATTATGACTAATCATGATGTCCCAAATCAGCCCACACAGTCACTATCTCAGGCCGGATTTCACCTGGAAATCAGCCTAGAACTGCAGGTTCCCACTCATGATTAGTCGTAGACCACGAACACAGTGATCACCGCATTATACAATCCACTGTAGTCATTGAGATGTGAGCTCACAGGAGAACAATTCAGCGAGGAATAGGCCTTCCACCCACGATTGTCTTTTCTAAACCGTGTACACCTTTAGAAATCCCAGCAGAAATCATGTATTTTTTAGTCTTCAATATTAGAAAATGGACCCAAGTTCTTGAGGCAAGTGTAGGCAGGGTATCTGGGCTCCAAATAAACAGGATTGAAGTAAGCCTGAGAATTTTAGCTTAGCTCAGCTTTAAAAACTGCTAGTCCTTACTTGATTGGAGATACTGTAAACGTATTCATGTTTGCGCAGTATTTATTTTAGCGCCCCCACCATTGTGCACGAAAATAAATCCTGTGCAAAAGTTATAATTATTGCATAAACAAGGTGTGAGACTTCCTTGCTGCGCGAATTTAAATCTGCGCGAAAAGTACTCGAAAATTTATCTCCGCGAAAATTAATACATTTACAGTGTTCGCCTACTTACATATTTCTAAGGTTCCTAGGTTATATTTGGACTAGTGGACCTGCTAGATAGAGACATGACTGGGGAAGGGTTCGATGCTAGGTTCAGGGGCAGTAGGTGGCACGGGGGGGAATAAGAGTTATTTATTAACATTGTCTGGTGACGCTAGGTTCAGGGGTGGCACGGGGGGGAATAAGAGTTATTTATTAACATTGTCTGGTGACGCTAGGTTCAGGGGTGGCACGGGGGGAATAAGAGTTATTTATTAACATTGTCTGGTGACGCTAGGTTCAGGGGCAGTAGGTGGCACGGGGGGAATAAGAGTTATTTATTAACATTGTCTGGTGACGCTAGGTTCAGGGGTGGCACGGGGGGAATAAGAGTTATTTATTAACATTGTCTGGTGACGCTAGGTTCAGGGGCAGTAGGTGGCACGGGGGGAATAAGAGTTATTTATTAACATTGTCTGGTGACGCTAGGTTCAGGGGCAGTAGGTGGCACGGGGGGAATAAGAGTTATTTATTAACATTGTCTGGTGACGCTAGGTTCAGGGGCAGTAGGTGGCACGGGGGGAATAAGAGTTATTTATTAACATTGTCTGGTGATGCTAGGTTCAGGGGTGGCACGGGGGGAATAAGAGTTATTTATTAACATTGTCTGGTGACGCTAGGTTCAGGGGTGGCACGGGGGGAATAAGAGTTATTTATTAACATTGTCTGGTGACGCTAGGTTCAGGGGTGGCACGGGGGGAATAAGAGTTATTTATTAACATTGTCTGGTGACGCTAGGTTCAGGGGTGGCACGGGGGGAATAAGAGTTATTTATTAACATTGTCTGGTGACGCTAGGAACCCATTTCCTCCTACATCAGATAATAAGGTGATAAAGAGAAACTCGTTGATTTGTTTTGCAATATATGGAGTTTATTTATAACCTTCTTCAGGCTTACATTGTGCAAGGTGCTAATGTATAAAATAGCGGCCGAGGCCCTTTTTTTAAAGATTTTATTTATACTTGGTATACAGGATCCCCAATTTGGGGTTTTTCATCTGCCCCAAGTGACATTTTACAAAACATGGACTATCAAAATGCCGATCATATTTTCATATAAAGTTTGTTTAGACAAATTGCCTCTACCTTCTCAATCTGAGCTGCTACCAAATATTTATATTATCATTTTCATATAAACTCTTTATATATTCTACTGAAAGATTTTGGAATCGTTGGATCCCTAAATCAGTTCTTGGTTAAATGTTTATTTTCAATTCTTTCTTCTTTTCCAGGGAAAAAATAAACACTGGTGGATTGCTGCGGCGTGTGGTACAGAAGTAACTACAATCCACCAAGCACTAAACGTGCAGCCGGCTTTATTCTGTAACTACAATCCACCAAGCACTAAACGTGCAGCCGGCTTTATTCTGTAACTACAATCCACCAAGCACTAAACGTGCAGCCGGCTTTATTCTGTAACTACAATCCACCAAGCACTAAACGTGCAGCCGGCTTTATTCTGTAACTACAATCCACCAAGCACTAAACGTGCAGCCGGCTTTATTCTGTAACTACAATCCACCAAGCACTAAACGTGCAGCGGGCTTTATTCTGTAACTTTAGACTCTTTTACACAGATTATTGCACTCAATCACAGGCCTGCTTATCATTTAAACAAATTTATTTAAAAAAGAATTTCTCATATCTTAAGACAATGAAAGTGCGTAATGAGCTTAATGTAGAGGCTGACTGAATGATACCCTGACACCCAGGTGCCACCTAGTAATTAAGGGACTGTTATAGCACTAATACCCGAGAGTTTGGATGGTCTGAGTGGTCTGTTGCCTGGTGGACAATTCGAGGGGCGTTAGCCCCAAGAATTTCCACCAGGCAACAGACCACTCAGACCATCCAAACTCGGGTATTAGTGCTTTTAGACGTGGTTTAGACTGTTATTAACCACTTACTGACTTTTATTTACCAGTTCTTTCAACGTCTATAACCCCCATTCCTTACCAGAACTTGTCGGAAGTAATTGCCGTGGTCTATTGTGACAAAAATACACCCCAGAATCTGACCAAACCGGGTCTAATCATGAACAGTCCCTAAAGCTGTGTGTCCACTCAACCTATTTTCTCATTATGGACAAACGGCCTGACGGGGAGCACTCGGCTATCAGCCGATGGTCAGCTTCCTTTGTCCAGTGTCTTGCACGAATCTCCACTGCATGCCGGACTGTTTCTCCTCTGGCTGCCCCTGTCAAGATAATCGCTGGGTGGACACAAGGCCTGCAATAGGGGATTTGCATGTCCGCCATATTTAATCTTGATTTGCATGGACTTATGGGAGTTGTATGTCAGTGTAATATCTGTAGAAAACATGCCATGTTCAGCATGGGATATTTATCGGTGCTCTAATGTCAATATCCATATATGATATACGTCTCCATAACCCAAGCCGCCTTTTGCCCATCATGCATTTGGTTTTTATAGATCATTTACACAAGCTATGATATAGGTTAAAAGATTGTTACATTTTTCGATAGAAATGATGCTAAATATTTGTATGTCAGATTTGAACTGAATCCATCCCAGCATGCACTGTAATAAACATGCGCAGTGAGACATGCAACTCCCCTATTGGCTAATCTTCTATAAATATTTCCCTTTATTACGTTTTCTTTCTGTTCCTCCCACATTGCTTGCATTCAATGTTTACAAATGTCTATAAGTTATCTACAGGTTATATTTTGTAAAATAAAATATTACACAATATAATAAAGGCAGACTTTGTTCAGTTTTGTGAGTAATAAACCTCGTGATTTATTGAGAAAATCAATGATTAATTGGTTCAGGTTCTTCTACAGGAAGATTTCACACAAAGCTTACAGCAACTTGTGTACAAAGCAAGCGATGAAATTTGATTTCCACAAATGGCAGGAAAGTAATATTTGTTCTTTTTGACTCGTTTTTTGAAAACATCCAATAAGCACCAAACAAATTAACATACAGGCTCCCGGTATGTTATAAGCACAAAATGGTCCCATATACTTGCACCGTTCTAATCTTATATTAGGGAGTTTCGCAAGCAAATCTCAATTACGTAACCGTATCCGGGTCTTTTTTTGTGAATTACGTCGCGTCTTTATGTATCAAAAATAAATTATGAGCGCAAATATTTTGCTTGATATGTTACTTTATGTTTTTCCTGCCATGTTTTGCTGAACCTCTTTCTTCCTTTTAACATAGGTTTGTATATCAGAGATACGGATACGTTTACGTTAGACTTGCTGAACCTCCCTATTGTATGTTGGTATATCAGAGATACGGATACGTTTACGTTAGACTTGCTGAACCTCCCTATTGTATGTTTGTATATCAGAGATACGGATACGTTTACGTTAGACTTGCTGAACCTCCCTATTGTATGTTTGTATATCAGAGATACAGATACGGATACGTTAGACTTGCTGAACCTCCCTATTGTATGTTTGTATATCAGAGATATGGATACGTTTATGTTAGACTTGCTGAACCTCCCTATTGTGCCCGGAGAACGGCCCAATCATTGGCTAAAACATTCAAATGTTAGCAATTTCCTACAAAACCTTAGTTCCATCCTCAACACAAGGAACACATTGGGTGACGGATATAATATTATTATGTTTAACAAATAATCTCTCAGTACATGCTAAGCACCTTCCATAGAATTAACAGTTATACAAATAGACAAATACAAAACCAGTCATCGTTTAACGTTACATTACATGAATTAGTTTACCCCATGTAAGAATGAAACTAGTTATAAAAATAGGCATAAATACAAAACCAGTCATTGTTTAACGTAATATTACATGAATTAGGTTACCCCATGTAAGAAACCTATAAAGACATATAACATGAAAATCAATTAAAATTCCCTTAACCCTTTAAGGGCAGAGGGTCTGATAAGGGAGGTTGTCTTTTAAATTGTCCCTTATTGTGGCTGTACCAAGCATTATAAAAACGAAAAAATCTTTTTAATACTCCAAATATTAGTGAAGTTATAGTCTTTCAAAGTTGCCTGCCTGTTAAATTTTGAGCTAAACTACTTAGCCTAAGTGACTTTTTAAAAGGAGATAGATGATGTAAAAGGCAATGATGTCTAGACAGTGAAAATTAATCAGGACAATGCCACATAGTCTTTTTATCACCATTTTGCTGTAAGAAATGCGATTTGTACTGAGTAAATTGCACATGAACCTAAATTTTCTGCTCTACTTGTTATGAGTTGTAATTTAGAAATTTCATGTTTTATGTCACCATAGCAACCATTTACCAGATATACACCTTTTCAATTGAAAAAAACGGGCTGTTTGGTTGCCATGGAAACCATTCTAAAGGAACCATTTTCAAAATCCATCAACTTTTACGACCATTATTCAGCATGAAAAACTGAATGAATGGCATTTTTTCAAAAAAATAAATTTAGATTTAGTTTTTTTCCAATTTAAGAATGAATATTGCATAAATAGAGTTATAATTCTTCCAATTTAGCCACAATCTATTATGGACACCAAATTTTCTGCATCTACCAGGCACAAGAACATTTTTTTGATTATTGGTCCTTACAACATTTGGAACACATTGACATAGGAGGAAGAGGGTAAAATAGCAGGTTTTATTAAATGAATAGCATGCCTTATAGGCAATATTATGGGGAAAATGACCCAAATAATAGTGCATAAATGCACTACTCGCCCTGATAGGGTTAATTGGGTAACAATAAGAGACACAAAAGATAGCAGAGATTAGAGGATATCGTCAATAATTTCATCAAATATTAATCTTGCTGAGTATCTCAACATGTGTATGACCTGGGCAGAAATATGGAAGTACCCTCACTTCCAACTACAGTTTCTGCTTCGATCTGTTTATGATGTACTACCAACACCTGCAAACTTGCAAAGATGGGACCTCGCGCAAACACCAGACTGCCCACTCTGCGGGAAGAGAGGAACCCTAGGGCATATACTCTCCTCATGTCAAGTAGCCCTTTCCCAGGGGAGGTACACCTGGCGACACAATCAGGTGCTACGAGAACTTGCAGATGTGGTGGAGAGAGAACGGAAGAGTAAGGCGAGGCAACCAAAACAGAAACCAACACAGATCAGGTTTGTGAGAGAGGGAGAGACAGTAGCCAAGTGTGCACACAGAGCTTGGAGCATCCTAAGTCAAGCAGGAGACTGGAAGCTAGCAGTGGACCTAGACAAGCAACTGAGATTCCCTGAGATAATACCAACTAATCTCAGGCCAGACATGGTCTTGTGGTCGCCAGGTACCAAGAAAATAATCATCATCGAGCTGACAGTCCCATGGGAAGAAAGATGCAGTGAAGCCCATGAAAGGAAGAAGAACAAATATGAAACACTGCTTGAGGAGTGCAGAGAAAGAGGGTGGCAAACATGGAGCTACCCAGTGGAGGTGGGGTGCAGAGGATTTCCAGCACAATCAGTTTGGAGGATGTTCTCTGCACTCGGAGTGACAGGGCGGGCAAGGAAATCAGCCATCCAGAGATTGGCCCAAGTGGCGGAGAAGGCATCATGCTGGGTGTGGATGAGAAGAGACACCAGTAGCTGGAGGCCCACCACCGACGCGCAGTGACTGATCACCACTGTGGACCCCCCATCCTGAGAGCGTACCGAGGTAGGGGTCGAAACGCACAATGAGGGATGGCCTCGGCTGAGGACGTTGGTGGTGCAGCAGCAAACAACACCAGTGCTGTATTCAACATATTTCTCAACTGGACAACCAGTGACAGCTTGGAAAGACTGGCTGACAACCAAGAACAGATTGGTGACGACTGGAAAGACAGAGGACGCCAGGAAAGACTGGAACCGGGTGTGAAGGGTTGGCAGCCCAACACACAGTTCCTGTGAGGGAACACCAAGAAACAGCTACAGATCCGTCAATTATGCAATACCCCCAGGGTCTTCCGAGAGGGGGGGAGGATGAAAGACCCATCAGATCAGATTCAACGGCAACGACTCGGTTAGCCCAACGGACATTGACTGGAATACCGGCAGAAGCCAAATGTCACTGCGGAAAGGTCTGCAAAAACCTGAAGGGTTTGAAGATACACCAGGCAAGGATGAAATGTGGGCAAGGGAAACAGCAGGGGGAACGCACAGCAAGCGCTGATCAGACGGAGGAGGACCACAGTCGGGATGAAAACCACAGAGCTGAGGACCTCTTACCTCCTAATGCAACTCAGGCCAACATTGAAGAGGAGTCAGGTGATCCCAATCCACCACAGGCAGATGCAGATCCTGTAATGGATACCAGGAACCCGAGAATAAAGTGGCCACCAGCAGATGACAAGGGATGGCAGGCATTTGAGGAAGATCTTGACAAGATCCTGGAAAGCACCCTGGTTGGGGATGTGGATAGGAAGATTTCAGCACTGGCTAAACTAGTGTACACAGTAGGTCTGGAACGGTTTGGAGAAATAGAGATAGCAAATAGAGGCAAACCACAAGACACACCAAACAGACGCCAGCAGGAGATTAAAGCGCTAAGGGCAGAGATAAAGAGCATTACGAGGCAATACAGGAAGGCAAGTCAGGAGGAAAGGATAGGACTCAGTGAATTGAGATCCATCTTGAGAGATCGGAGGAACAACCTACAAAAAGCAGAGAGACTAAGAACAGCAAGGCGAGACAGAGCGAAGAAGAGAGCAATGTTTGTAGCCAACCCATACAAATTCACCAAAAGTACGCTAGAGGGGTCTAAGACAGGAACACTCAAGAGCTCGAAAGCAGAAGTGGAGAGACATCTAGCAGAGACACATGGAGACAAACTGCACCAGAAACCCTTAGGCCCATGTGATAGAATAGAGAGCGTGTCAGAACCAGAGGTAGAAATGAACACCAAGGAACCCTCATGGAAAGAGGTGACAGATATTGTTAAAAAGGCGAGGTCAGCATCAGCACCAGGGCCAAATGGCATTCCCTATAAGGTATATAAGAAGTGCCCCAAGATCCTGAAACATCTATGGAAATTAATAAAGGTGGTATGGAGGAAAGGGAAGATACCATCATGCTGGCAAAAGGCAGAGGGATGTTTTGTCCCAAAGGAGGAAAAGTCGGAACAAATTTCCCAGTTTCGGACAATCTCGCTCTTGAATGTAGAAGGGAAAATCTTCTTTGCAGTACTAGCCAGGAGAATGACCTCATATATGACCATAAACAAGTATATTGACACATCAGTGCAGAAAGGGGGAGTGCCTGGATTCTCAGGATGTATAGAGCACACCAGCATCATCACACAGCTCATCCAGGAAGCCAAGGTCAGCAGGAAGGACCTGACAGTAGTGTGGTTGGACTTAGCCAATGCTTATGGAACAATACCTCACTTGCTGATAGAGGAGGCACTTAGGCACTACCATATACCAGAACATTTCAGAGGACTCATAAGGAGTTACTTCAGCAACATACACCTGCGCTTCACAACCAAGAACTTTACAACATCATGGCAGAAGCTGGAAAAAGGCATAGTTACGGGATGCACAATCTCAGTTATCCTTTTTGTCATGGGCATGAACATGATAATTAAGGCTGGAGAGAGAGAGACCAGGGGCCCAAAGACAGCAGACATCAGACAACCACCAAGCAGAGGCTTCATGGATGATTTAACCATCACAACTGATACCCCCATACAAGCTAGATGGATACTGAGAGCATTGGAGGAGGCAGCAGTCTGGGCCAGAATGACCTTTAAACCTAGGAAATCAAGATCGCTAGTGATAAAGAAGGGGAAAGTCACCCAGCAGTTCCAGCTAACAGTCCAGGGGGAGAGCATCCCACCCATTACAGGGAACCCAATCAAATGCTTAGGCAAGTGGTTTGATGATACACTTGGAGATAAGGCTAACATCCGGAGGATAGAACAGCAAGTCAGTGAGGGGATGCGGAACATCGACAAAACAGGTCTCCCGGGGAAGTTTAAAGCATGGGTGTACCAACACGGACTCCTACCACGACTGGCTTGGCCCTTGATGCTGTATGAGATCACAGTGTCAACGGTAGAGAAGCTGGAACGGACCATCAACAGAAATCTCCGAAAGTGGTTAGGAGTACCCCCCAGCTTTACCTCAGTAGGCCTATACAGCAGGACAGCCAAGCTTCAGCTCCCTCTTACATCTGTAGTGGAAGAATTCAAAGTAGGGAAGGTTAGACTGATTATGACCTTGAAGGACTCCAAAGATGACAGGGTGCGGCTCGCTGGAGTGGAGGTGAGGACAGGACGGAAGTGGTCTGCCACCAAAGCTGTAGACGAGGCCGAAAGTAGACTGAGGCACAAAGACATTGTGGGGACAGTAGCTAAAGGGCGACAAGGGCTAGGTACAACAAAAGCCTGCTACTGGAAAAATGCTGAGGCAGCTGAAAGGCGGGGCATGGTCCAGAAGGAAATAAAAGCCAGAGAGGAAGAGGACAGGCAAGTCAGGGCAGTAGAGATGGGTTGCCAAGGAGCATGGACAAAGTGGGAAACAGAGCAAAGAGTGCTGACCTGGGCAGAAATATGGAAGTACCCTCACTTCCAACTACAGTTTCTGCTTCGATCTGTTTATGATGTACTACCAACACCTGCAAACTTGCAAAGATGGGACCTCGCGCAAACACCAGACTGCCCACTCTGCGGGAAGAGAGGAACCCTAGGGCATATACTCTCCTCATGTCAAGTAGCCCTTTCCCAGGGGAGGTACACCTGGCGACACAATCAGGTGCTACGAGAACTTGCAGATGTGGTGGAGAGAGAACGGAAGAGTAAGGCGAGGCAACCAAAACAGAAACCAACACAGATCAGGTTTGTGAGAGAGGGAGAGACAGTAGCCAAGTGTGCACACAGAGCTTGGAGCATCCTAAGTCAAGCAGGAGACTGGAAGCTAGCAGTGGACCTAGACAAGCAACTGAGATTCCCTGAGATAATACCAACTAATCTCAGGCCAGACATGGTCTTGTGGTCGCCAGGTACCAAGAAAATAATCATCATCGAGCTGACAGTCCCATGGGAAGAAAGATGCAGTGAAGCCCATGAAAGGAAGAAGAACAAATATGAAACACTGCTTGAGGAGTGCAGAGAAAGAGGGTGGCAAACATGGAGCTACCCAGTGGAGGTGGGGTGCAGAGGATTTCCAGCACAATCAGTTTGGAGGATGTTCTCTGCACTCGGAGTGACAGGGCGGGCAAGGAAATCAGCCATCCAGAGATTGGCCCAAGTGGCGGAGAAGGCATCATGCTGGGTGTGGATGAGAAGAGACACCAGTAGCTGGAGGCCCACCACCGACGCGCAGTGACTGATCACCACTGTGGACCCCCCATCCTGAGAGCGTACCGAGGTAGGGGTCGAAACGCACAATGAGGGATGGCCTCGGCTGAGGACGTTGGTGGTGCAGCAGCAAACAACACCAGTGCTGTATTCAACATACGTATGGGTAAAACATACATGTATCTCCATGGCACATCACTTACATGTTAACATGTTATTAAACATGTCATTTAACATGTCATTAAGCATGTCATTTACAAAGATTGTTTACAAAGTTGACTCAAGTACTAATTGAACGTCTGTGATATATGGGTCAAATTTTTTTAGAATGTACAATTGCGAAATTTGCAACCTTTGCACATTATACTGAATGGGTATTGCAGACAAATGAATCAATCCTTATGATCCTGGTATCATTTTAAAGGAAACATCCTAAGCTTTACGAAAATGTGCACATTATTATACATATTTATAAGTTTTGTATGCAATAAATCACTCTAAATGTTGATTTCCTCATAAAAACACCTCAGAATTCACTACTTTTTCACATTATACCTCCATTCTGAAAAAAAGTAACTGTTCTAGGTATTAAATTTCGCCTGGTTTTATTTCTTATACATATTTATGACAACTTGGGAAAGTTTTAGCTTTTTATTAGTCCTCATTACTGTATGGTAGTTCTATACTCAATTGTCCAACCTTTTCTGGTCACTAGGGGATACCCGGTATCAGACATAAGTTGGAGTATACTGGCTAAATATTTAACTGTGACATACGATTTAAAATATCTAAAATACACCTTAACATATTATGAATGCAATCCTGGGAGAATTAGGACAGTATTGCAGACATTAGCATGGCCATGCTTCAATGTGTACCAAACCAGAGATTTTATACAATTTGGTACCGGGCATCCCCATGTACACATCATAATGTAGATCCAGTTTCACTGAAACTGGAGATCTAAGACCCTGTACATGTGATCCCAGTGCCTATCTTAATATGCACACCAAATTCCAATCTTCCAAATCAATTTATTGTGAAGATATGAATGTAAATGAAGTCAGGGGTATACCCGGTATATTGAGGGATGCCCGGTATGGCAGGAAAGGAACAACTACAACAGACACTCAAACAGTGTCCATATGACCAAGCCTCTATTTTTTCTTCTGGAAACCAAGACAACCACCATATATAGTTATTGGGTAGGTGATCCTGCGATTTCTTGGACATAGTCAACCAGAATGAAAGTGACCAAAGATTATACATACCCTTGTATGGTGTGGAATTATTGTTAAGATGTTTAGGAATCAACCATCTGTGTGATATTCATCAGTCTAATAATTATTCATATGTATAAAAAGTTGTTTTTAACAATTCTTAGGGAAGCATTTTCCTGTCCTATCTTAAAGGAAAGATTAATATAGCCTCACAGTTAACAGGAATCCAAGAGGGTATACCCGGTACCATCATTATTTAACATGATTTCTGTGCAGATTTAACAATTATTTCTCCATGGGGATCATGTTAAGTTAGTTTTTATTAATCATATATGCCATATGTATAATTCAACATACTTTTAGGACTATGGGGGCAGGCATGTTGAGACAAATGTGATATGATCTGATACCGGGCATCCCACACAAATCATTTTCTGTTGATAAATGATAGCAAAATAGCATTTTTATTGTAGGTAGGCTCCTCCTATTATATGTCAATGTCCCTTGCAATTCCTTTGTCAATGTACAAGTGAAAATGTGTTCATAAATACAATAGATACCTTTTTTAAGCATATTAAAAGAGTGGTTGATACCGGGCATCCCCTGATACCGGGCATACCACCTTCAAATCTAGTACTCTTCACCAAGTCCATTTTGAAGCTAAAAAACACCATAAAACTTACCCTTCGAACATATCAAGCCTTGCTTTACATATGTATGTGGCTTTATGCCTCATTTCCATGCAATTTAATTCAACTTTAATCAAAATCATGATACCGGGCATCCCTTGGCATCCCCTGAAATGTAGAAATGTTGTCATAAGTTCTACCCATGTGACTTTATCTTCTGTATTTTTTGCAGTAACATGGCCTGTTCCTTCCACTAACATGTGGGAACATTACTAATGGGATGTGGAAAACTTTATTTTTTTTATGTTCTCAACCCCTGTATATTTTTATTTAAAAGTTTTATAATCCATTATATTGATTTGTTATCATTGATTTTAGAGCCTGTATCCATTACCACACATATTTATTATGTAGTTACTGAGTTTTGTGTGATTGTGCCCATTTAAGTAGCCATAGTGAGACGTCAGATAACATGTTCTCTTCTGGGGGATGCCCGGTACATAGAGGGATGCCCGGTATATTTGAGAAGGTGTTTGTCTCAGGCCAAATGTGGTGATATTTAGTGAAGGAGTGACTTGGACTTAGATCAATTGTGTACCAAATATATGCTGTTCATGTACTTGCTAGGTTTAAAGTTGATTTGTCCACTTTTGTAGCCACAGTGAGAGGTCAGATATAAGGGGGATGCCCGGTATTATATGTAAAGGGATACCCGGTATCAAAGATGGCTTCCTATTACCAATGTTCCCAGGGAAACTGAATATGATAAATAAGTCATGAGTTGCTATATTGATAGATAGGATGTATATGTTGCCAGAAAACAGGTTTTAATCCTGTTTATTGCAACAACTGCAGCATAATTGAATTTATATTTGAACCATATGTTACTGACTAAAACACTCCTGTTTTGGGCAAATGTGATCATTTGCTTTCTTGTCTCACATAATAACCTTGGATGATACATAGTTATGGATTGGTGTACTTGTAAAGGAACATTTAATCCTCATAAGGAACTACTTTTTATTTGGAAATTGAATCATAATGTCCTGAGTTATTGAGGGTATAAGGAATTGCCACTTTATTTGATACCGGGTATACCCCAAAAGAATATCACCTTATTTCAACTACAATAAAAACTGACATATTGAAATCTGGTGAGTATAATTGGTGTTTTTAGGTGGTGGGGACATCTATGATACCAGCCAGAAGGAATATGAGTTTATACTTACCATTTTTTTTTCCAATCTTCCTAAATCTCACAAAATCGCAATTGTACATTCTAAAAAAATTTGACCCATATACATCATATAGATACAGTCTACATTGGGTCAAATGGCCAGAAAATTTACAATTTGCCTTCATCAACCCTCTCAAATAACCCAAATTTCAAGACAAATATGAGGTTGGAATAGCTCAACATAACCAATTCTTTTTTGAATTGACGCAATACCAAATATTTACTAAATAAAGTATTAAGTTAATTAACCCCAATAAGCGCACGAGGTACAACTGGGGTTATCAGGAGTGTAATGGCTCAGGCGCACGAGGTACGACTGGGGTTATCAGGAGTGTAATGGATCTAACCCCATCCAAAATCAGTCACCAAAGTTGTGATATCTTCCATATAAAAACCTTTGGTAGGTACAACAATAAATGCTCAATATTGGGTACAGTTGATGTCTATATATACACCTGCACAAATGAGTCATTTTTCGGTTGCCAAAACTCTGAGAAAGGTTACTACAGCAGAATAGAGCGCTGTGCCCAGGGGCTCTGACCCCTCCTCTACATAACAAGATATCAGATACCGGTATACCTACTACTACATGTATTTATCATTTCAGCCTGATTTAGCAGAATTTGCTAAATATGTAGAGCTGCTAATTATACATTTTCTGCCGATCTGACCCATATCTCCCCTCGGCGGTTTGTCCACACATGACGCCCATACTGTAAGAATAAGGAGGTTCCGCAAGCAAACATATCTCAATCACGTAACTGTATCCGTATCTTTTGTGTATAAAATATAAATGGAGATGAAACATTCTGCTGGCTATGTGTGCTTTATGGATATATAGGAATATATGTGGTGACACCTGGTTGTATTCCCGCCAGTACCTGTCACTTTCTTTCTTCCTTTTAATGTATGTTTGTATATCAGACTTGCTGAACCTCACTATTGTATGTTTGTATATCAGAGATATGGATACGTTTATGTTAGACTTGCTGAACCTCCCTATTGTATGTTTGTATATCAGAGATATGGATACGTTTATGTTAGACTTGCTGAACCTCACTATTGTATGTTTGTATATCAGAGATACGGATACGTTTACGTTAGACTTGCTGAACCTCCCTATTGTATGTTTGTATATCAGAGATACGGATACGTTTATGTTAGACTTGCTGAACCTCCCTATTGTATGTTTGTATATCAGAGATATGGATACGTTTATGTTAGACTTGCTGAACCTCCCTATTGTATGTTTGTATATCAGAGATATGGATACGTTTATGTTAGACTTGCTGAACCTCACTATTGTATGTTTGTATATCAGAGATATGGATACCTTTATGTTAGACTTGCTGAACCTCCCTATTGTATGTTTGTATATCAGAGATATGGATACGTTTATGTTAGACTTGCTGAACCTCACTATTGTATGTTTGTATATCAGAGATATGGATACGTTTATGTTAGACTTGCTGAACCTCACTATTGTATGTTTGTATATCAGAGATATGGATACGTTTATGTTAGACTTGCTGAACCTCACTATTGTATGTTTGTATATCAGAGATATGGATACGTTTATGTTAGACTTGCTGAACCTCACTATTGTATGTTTGTATATCAGAGATATGGATACGTTTATGTTAGACTTGCTGAACCTCCCTATTGTATGTTTGTATATCAGAGATATGGATACGTTTATGTTAGACTTGCTGAACCTCACTATTGTATGTTTGTATATCAGAGATATGGATACGTTTATGTTAGACTTGCTGAACCTCCCTATTGTATGTTTGTATATCAGAGATACGGATACGTTTATGTTAGACTTGCTGAACCTCCCTATTGTATGTTTGTATATCAGAGATAGGGATACGTTTATGTTAGACTTGCTGAACCTCCCTATTGTATGTTTGTATATCAGAGATATGGATACGTTTACGTTAGACTTGCTGAACCTCACTATTGTATGTTTGTATATCAGAGATACGGATACGTTTATGTTAGACTTGCTGAACCTCACTATTGTATGTTTGTATATCAGAGATATGGATACGTTTATGTTAGACTTGCTGAACCTCCCTATTGTATGTTTGTATATCAGAGATACGGATACGTTTATGTTAGACTTGCTGAACCTCACTATTGTATGTTTGTATATCAGAGATACGGATACGTTTATGTTAGACTTGCTGAACCTCCCTATTGTATGTTTGTATATCAGAGATACGGATACGTTTATGTTAGACTTGCTGAACCTCCCTATTGTATGTTTGTATATCAGAGATACGGATACGTTTACGTTAGACTTGCTGAACCTCCCTATTGTATGTTTGTATATCAGAGATACGGATACGTTTACGTTAGACTTGCTGAACCTCACTATTGTATGTTTGTATATCAGAGATATGGATACGTTTATGTTAGACTTGCTGAACCTCACTATTGTATGTTTGTATATCAGAGATATGGATACGTTTACGTTAGACTTGCTGAACCTCACTATTGTATGTTTGTATATCAGAGATATGGATACGTTTATGTTAGACTTGCTGAACCTCACTATTGTATGTTTGTATATCAGAGATACGGATACGTTTACGTTAGACTTGCTGAACCTCACTATTGTATGTTTGTATATCAGAGATATGGATACGTTTATGTTAGACTTGCTGAACCTCCCTATTGTATGTTTGTATATCAGAGATACAGATACGTTTACGTTAGACTTGCTGAACCTCACTATTGTATGTTTGTATATCAGAGATATGGATACGTTTATGTTAGACTTGCTGAACCTCACTATTGTATGTTTGTATATCAGAGATACGGATACGTTTACGTTAGACTTGCTGAACCTCACTATTGTATGTTTGTATATCAGAGATATGGATACGTTTATGTTAGACTTGCTGAACCTCCCTATTGTATGTTTGTATATCAGAGATACAGATACGTTTACGTTAGACTTGCTGAACCTCCCTCTTGTGCCCGGAGAACGGCCCAATCATTGGCTAAAATATTCAAATGTTAGCAATTTCCTACCAAACCTTAGTTCCATCCTCAACACAAGGAACACATTGGGTGACGGATATAATATTGTTATGTTTAACAAATAATCTCTCAGTACACGCTAAGCACCTTCCATAGAATCAACAGTTATACAAATAGACATAAATACAAAACCAGTCATTGTTTAACGTAATATTACATGAATTAGGTTACCCCATGTAAGAAACCTATAAAGACATATAACATGAAAATCAATTAAAATTCCCTTAATTGGGTAACAATAAGAGACACAAAAGATAGCAGAGATTAGAGGATATCGTCAATAATTTCATCAAATATTAATCTTGCTGAGTATCTCAACATGTGTATGGGTAAAACATACATGTATCTCCATGGCACATCACTTACATGTTAACATGTTATTAAACATGTCATTTAACATGTCATTAAGCATGTCATTTATAAAGATTGTTTACAAAGTTGACTCAAGTACTAATTGAACGTCTGCGATACATATACATCATATAGATACAGTCTACATTGGGTCAAATGGCCGGAAAATTTACAATTTGCCTTCATCAACCCTCTCAAATAACCCAAATTTCAGGACAAAAATGAGGTTGGAAACATAGCTCAACATAACCAATTCTTTTTTGAATTGACGCAATACCAAATATTTACTGAATAAAGTATTAAGTTAATTAACCCCAATAACGAACGAGGTACGACTGGGGTTATCAGGAGTGTAATGGATCTAACCCCATCCAAAATCAGTCACCAAAGTTGTGATATCTTCCATATAAAAACCTTTGGTGGGCACAACAATAAATCCTCAATATTGGGTACAGTTGAGGTCTACCTACACCTGCACAAATGAGTCATTTGCGGTTACTACAGCAGAATAGAGCGCTCAGACCAGGGGCTCTGACCCCTCCTCTACATAACAAGATATCAGATACCGGTATACCTACTACATGTATTTATCATTTCAGCCTGATTTAGCAGAATTTGCTAAATATGTAGAGCTGCTAATTGTACATTTTCTGCCGATCTGACCCATATCTCCCCTCGGCGGTTTGTCCACACATGACACCCATACTGTAAGAATAGAGAGGTTCCGCAAGCAAACATATCTCAATCACGTAACTGTATCCGTATCTTTTGTGTATAAAATATAAATGGAGATGAAACATTCTGCTGGCTATGTGTGCTTTATGGATATATAGGAATATATGTGGTGACACCTGGTTGTATTCCCGCCAGTACCTGTCACTTTCTTTCTTCCTTTTAATGTATGTTTGTATATCAGACTTGCTGAACCTCACTATTGTATGTTTGTATATCAGAGATACGGATACGTTTATGTTAGACTTGCTGAACCTCACTATTGTATGTTTGTATATCAGAGATATGGATACGTTTATGTTAGACTTGCTGAACCTCACTATTGTATGTTTGTATATCAGAGATAGGGATACGTTTATGTTAGACTTGCTGAACCTCACTATTGTATGTTTGTATATCAGAGATATGGATACGTTTAGGTTAGACTTGCTGAACCTCACTATTGTATGTTTGTATATCAGAGATATGGATACGTTTACGTTAGACTTGCTGAACCTCACTATTGTATGTTTGTATATCAGAGATATGGATACGTTTATGTTAGACTTGCTGAACCTCACTATTGTATGTTTGTATATCAGAGATACGGATACGTTTATGTTAGACTTGCTGAACCTCACTATTGTATGTTTGTATATCAGAGATATGGATACGTTTATGTTAGACTTGCTGAACCTCCCTATTGTATGTTTGTATATCAGAGATATGGATACGTTTATGTTAGACTTGCTGAACCTCCCTATTGTATGTTTGTATATCAGAGATATGGATACGTTTATGTTAGACTTGCTGAACCTCCCTATTGTATGTTTGTATATCAGAGATATGGATACGTTTATGTTAGACTTGCTGAACCTCCCTATTGTATGTTTGTATATCAGAGATATGGATACGTTTATGTTAGACTTGCTGAACCTCCCTATTGTATGTTTGTATATCAGAGATATGGATACGTTTATGTTAGACTTGCTGAACCTCCCTATTGTATGTTTGTATATCAGAGATATGGATACGTTTATGTTTATGTTAGACTTGCTGAACCTCACTATTATTCATATCAAACACATCATTAGGAGTTCTGCTCGAAGAAATTTCATTTTCGAGATTTTAGATATTTTCAGACATTTCATGGCGATCCAAAATACAAAACAAAGGTTTATATATCAATATATTTCTTTAGCTTTCTTTGATATGAGTATAATGATAAATAGTGAATGGAACTCGCGGTTATTTATAGTAATTACATATTACAGAATCTCGTCCAATAAATATTCCACCTTGCGCCATTCTCTCTAAATATACATCTTGGTTATATTATTATAAGATGATATCATCTCATCCAGTAGTTGCACAGGCAATACAGCATCTAGTGGCTTAATCTCAGGATATAATTAAATAATCTCCTATGCAAAATATATATGTTTAATGCATAATATTATAATAATAACCAACTCCAGTAATATATCTTAGATACATACCGGTCGTAATAAAACAGGTCTTCTGAAATCGATTGATAAATGGTTAAGACTGAAATGTATCGCAATAGCGAAATTTCTATGTCAATAAACACGTCTAAAAAAAGGAATTTCATTCCTTACATTTCCCATTGTTTTATTACATTCTGTCAACTTGATAAAATAAATAACAATTTATTAACGTAATTAATGTGACCCTGTCACTCCCTCGATGAAGGTCACCATGTAAGAAGTCACACACGCACATTTGTGATTTCCAACGTCGTACGATTTGAACCCACGATTTGTTGTGAGTGCCAAAATCAAAATTGTTTGGAAATATATAGTGAATATTTTTCAGACGTTACAAAAGAAAACAGATAGATTGTATATTCTCTTTTTTCCCAACAAGCAAGGTCAGCATTGAATAAGTCTCTTTGATGAATACAGAGAGTAACCACATGCACAGAACCGCACAGGCAGGGGCAAGCAGATACACCCATGTCAGATATGGAAAAATGACCCACGTACCCCATCGAAAGCAATCACCAAATTTGTGATATCTTCCTTCTAAAAAACCTTTGGTAGGTACAAGAATAAATGCGCAATATTGGCTAAAATTGATGTCTATATATACACCTGCACAAATGAGTCATTTTTCGATTGCCAAAACTCTAACAACGGTTACTACAGCAGAATAGAGCGCTGTGCCCAGGGGCTCTGACCCCTCCTCTACATAACAACAAGGTAAATAACATTTACCAGACATTTTCATTACTTTTGGGAGAAGAAATACTTCCTTACACTGGAAACTACCCACCCGCCGTACCCCCCTTGACGATCCTGGCGGGCTGGATGCGCCCGCCTCCCCCCACCACTAGATGGCAGTGTGAAATGACAAGCCCGCCTCCCTCCACCACTAGATGGCAGTGTGAAATGACAAGCCCGCCTCCCCCCGCGGGTCCAGCAACACCTCGTTAGAGAAATAGGAACCGGTAGGTGGCGTTTGGTGGTCTGAAATAAAGTAACATGGAATATTAGATTTAATTAAGGTTATTTCCACAAATACACATTAAAGGAATATGAATACGTGAACAGTTATTGTCTCATTCACTGTTACATCAAGACATGGAAAAGGTATGTTCCATACTCATAGTGAAGACCATTATTTTATATCTCTCCTCTCCCTCTCTATCTACCCCCCCTCTCTCCCTCTCTATCTACCCCCCCTCTCTCTCTCCTCTCTCCTCTTCCTCTCTCCCTCTCTCTCCCCCCCCCCTCTCTCTCTCTCTCTCTCTATTTCCATCTCCACCTCTCTCTATCTTTATCTCCGCCTCCCTCTCTCGAGATCTCTTCTCCCCCCCCCCGTTTCTCCATCTCTCCATCTCTCTCTCTTCGTGCTCTATCTCTCCCCCCTCCTCCCTCTCCTCTCCTTCTCTCACCCCTCTGTCTCCATCCCCGCCTCTCTCTTCTCTTTCTATCTTTATCTCCGCCTCCCTCTCTCTCCGCCTCCCTCTCTCTCCTCCCTCACTCTCTTCTCCCCCCCTCCCCCTTTCTCCCTTTCTCTCTGTCTCTCTCTCTCTGTCTCTCTCCCTGGCCTGCGGACGGAACCTGAGGATGGGGGCAGGGGGGAGTTGGAGAGAGGCATGCAGGAATAAGCATCAAATCATTATTGGCCTCATACTATTATATTGACGACTCTGGTGTGAATTATCTCTCAGTGCTGCACCACATGCTACCGTATGATATTATATTGTGTATATTGTTGACTTAGATGGAGCACCAGGGCCGCCATGTGCGCTGGAAATATGGATGAGACTTTTTTGCCCTCGAGAATCTAGCAATAAATGTAATACAGACTCAAAGCGTACAAATGATCATATTAAATGAAAATGAAATGACAAAGTAACTAGACATGTGACAGAGAATTGCAGAAGTGACCCCGACCCAGCAGTGACTAAATCCCATACGTAATAATGTCAAACAGCCAAACTAGACACTTATGATAAAGTTACAAACAAGATAAAAAATATATGCAACTTTATGAATTATGAATTTATAATCCCATCCACCACTTTTTTTGTTGTATGTAACTTGCTTGACTCTAATTCCAAAAGTAGATGTAAAAACTGTCATAAATCTCTCATTTAATCATGCAACAATTGTAATCTGCTCTTAGGACATATTTGTCCATCTAAGAAAGGGCCATGTTGATTTGTCCATCTAAGAAAGGGCCGTGCTGATTTGTCTAAGAAAGGGCCATGCTGATTTGTCTAAGAAAGGGCCATGTTGATTTGTCCATCTAAGAAAGGGCCGTGCTGATTTGTCTAAGAAAGGGCCATGCTGATTTGTCTAAGAAAGGGCCGTGTTGGTTTATGCATCTAAGAAAGGGCCATGTTGGTTTGTCCATCTAAGAAAGGGCCGTGCTGATTTGTCTAAGAAAGGGCCATGCTGATTTGTCTAAGAAAGGGCCGTGTTGGTTTATGCATCTAAGAAAGGGCCATGTTGGTTTGTCCATCGAAGAAAGGGCCATGTCGGTTTGTCCATCTAAGAAAGGGCCATGTTGGTTTGTCCATCTAAGAAAGGGCCATGTTGATTTGTCCATCTAAGAAAGGGCCATGTTGATTTGTCTAAGAAAGGGCCATGTTGATTTGTCCATCTAAGAAAGGGCCATGTTGATTTGTCTAAGAAAGGGCCATATTGATTTGTCTATCTAAGAAAGGGCCATGTTGATTTGTCTAAGAAAGGGCCATGTTGATTTGTCCATCTAAGAAAGGGCCATGTTGATTTGTCCATCTAAGAAAGGGCCATGTTGATTTGTCTAAGAAAGGGCCATGTTGATTTGTCCATCTAAGAAAGGGCCATGTTGATTTGTCTAAGAAAGGGCCATATGTTGATTTGTCCATCTAAGAAAGGGCCATGTTGATTTGTCTAAGAAAGGGCCATGTTGTTTTGTCCATCTAAGAAAGGGCCATGTTGATTTGTCCATCTAAGAAAGGGCCATAGAAAGGGCCATATGTTGATTTGTCCATCTAAGAAAGGGCCATGTTGATTTGTCCATCTAAGAAAGGGCCATGTTGATTTGTCTAAGAAAGGGCCATGTTGATTTGTCTATCTAAGAAAGGGCCATGTTGATTTGTCCATCTAAGAAAGGGTCATGTTGATTTGTCCATCTAAGAAAGGGCCATGTTGATTTGTCTAAGAAAGGGCCATATGTTGATTTGTCTAAGAAAGGGCCATATTGATTTGTCTAAGAAAGGGCCATGTTGATTTGTCCATCTAAGAAAGGGCCATGTTGATTTGTCCATCTAAGAAAGGGCCATATGTTGATTTATCTAAGAAAGGGCCATGTTGATTTGTCCATCTAAGAAAGGGCCATGTTGATTTGTCTAAGAAAGGGCCATATGTTGATTTATCTAAGAAAGGGCCATGTTGATTTGTCCATCTAAGAAAGGGTCATGTTGATTTGTCCATCTAAGAAAGGGCCATGTTGATTTGTCTAAGAAAGGGCCATATGTTGATTTGTCTAAGAAAGGGCCATATTGATTTGTCTAAGAAAGGGCCATATGTTGATTTGTCTAAGAAAGGGCCATATTGATTTGTCTAAGAAAGGGCCATGTTGATTTGTCCATCTAGGAAAGGGCCATGTTGATTTGTCCATCTAAGAAAGGGCCATGTTGATTTGTCCATCTAAGAAAGGGCCATATGTTGATTTATCTAAGAAAGGGCCATGTTGATTTGTCCATCTAAGAAAGGGCCATGTTGATTTGTCTAAGAAAGGGCCATATGTTGATTTATCTAAGAAAGGGCCATGTTGATTTGTCCATCTAAGAAAGGGCCATGTTGATTTGTCTAAGAAAGGGCCATATGTTGATTTATCTAAGAAAGGGCCATGTTGATTTATCTAAGAAAGGTTGATTTTATAGATTTAGTGCATCAGGAGCCCTATACTGATTGTGTAGGTAACTTAACAGGACTCTTGTAACATTTTGCCGTGGAACTACTACTTACTGTACTTTATACAACACAACGTAGAGTACTTAAGTCACAAGACGATTGAGGGGAAATGGTATTTTAAGCCGGGATTCCACTGCACCGATTATCTTGCCAGCCAGTGGATATGTACAGGAAAAATGAATGACCATCAGCCGAGTGTGAGATAATCGGCTCAGTGGATTCAGCCCCTTAATGTAAAGTGGAAGGTAATTACCGAGGTACGAGACTTCGTCGTCATCAGATGAGACAAGCAGATGTTTGTGGTCTGAAAGAATTGAAAGATAATCATCAACACATAATAAACAAGAGTAAATGATGATGTTTGAATTGGAGGGGGTGTGTAACACGGGGCGCGGCTGGGGAGGAGGGGGCGTGGCTGGGGAGGAGGGGGCGTGGCTAGGGAGGAGGGGGCGTGAGTCCAAAGAGCAAGCGACCTTGAGATTGTTAAACTTACCCTCTGAATGTGCATTCATGCTAAACTCTTTATGGAGACCACTTCTCTCTTTCTTATTATCTCGTATCAGCCACCTAGAAAGAACCACATCTTTAATGTTATTTAATAATATTATTTAATTTAGTTATTTCATGACTAGCAGGTTATAAATTCAGTATAGGCCTATATATCTAGCCAAATCAATGACAAGAATTAAAGAAAGGTCCAAGGTGACTACAGACTCTAATGCTATGCTTACACTATTAGTGAGACTGGGATGATGACAGTGCTGGCGCCCAGGCAGAAGCTGAGGCCGGGCCAGAAGTCTAGTGTGGCAGGGTAGAGGATGTTATAGATGGTGTGACCCGTCATGGAGCTCACACTCTGCACCGCACCCAGGAACGCATACATCTTACCTGCAGCACAACAACAACACAGTGTAAACAATCATACATCTTACCTGCAGCACAACAACACAATGTAAACAATCACACACATCTGGAGTAACATTATGACAGAACCCCAACTCGTAGGTATTATTAGCAATAGGATTGCATGGGTCAGAGTCAAATCTTTTCCATGGCAGCACAAGCCCGATAGGGCGAGTGCTGTTATGTGAAAAGATTTGACGAGGACCCATGCAATCCTATTGCTAATAATACCTACGAGTTGGGGTTCTATTTTTACTCCACGATGATATAGGAATACAAGTCAAAAAATATTATTTACAAAGAAAATAAACAGTTGACAGATCGGAAATATGACCGTCCTAACTTTAATAGCTTGGAGACAGGCCGGGAGACAGGTAGGCCTAGACCTGTTGAAACTTTTGGTATGTTTTTGATCGATTTTCTTTGTAAACAATTATCATTACAGAACAATGGGGCTTACAATTATTGTAAACTAAACTGTCCCCTTTCAGAATCTAGTTTCATTTAATAAATGATGTGCCTAGGAGCTAAAGAAGCAGGGGAAACGACGGCCAAGGTTTCCTTGAGACAAAATTTAATTTCACCGGAAGTAGAACAAATGGCTGTTCCTTAAAGCTTGCCCCCTCCCACCGGAGTATCATTGAGATGCTATGTAACAGCATGGCAAAAGGAGGAAGGGAGTTTGCATGGTAGCAAACCACAACAAGCTGCTGACTTCCATGCGATCCTACACACATGATTACACAGTAGGATTACACTCCCGCCCATACAAACTGTGGTTAATCCTCCCTTCATCGTGGAGTAAATACTTTGGATACATTTTTATGTTTAGTTCTTTCAAAGAATATAGTCGCTGGGGCAGACTTAGCGGAGATGTAATCAAACTAGGGCTGAGAAAATAATGGTTAAATATTATAGTTAACTATGATATTATAGTTAACTATATTATAGTATAGGGGCCGTATCCACTGAGCCCATTAATTTGACCGTAAGCTTCGTCTGAGAATAATACATTGTGATAATGTCTGAGCTGAATAAAAATTTTAGATACAATACATGGGTCAGATTTTCAGAAAATGTACAATTCAACTTCACCAATCTTCTCAAATAACCCAGATTCATGACAAAAATAAAGTTCAAAATACAGTTCAACCTAACCAAACAGATTGCAAGAATCAATGCAATGCCGAATATACTCGAATTTACCTAGTATTAGCCAAATTGCAGCCTAATTTAGCAGAATGTACTAAATGTGTACAGCTGCCGATTGTACATTTTCTGAAAATCTGACCCACATGTAGAGCTGAACTCACCCAGTTCCCCGGGTTCCACCAGTTTAGATAATGAGGCGCGGGCCACGGTCCCTGCACTGCGGAACATTCCTATGATAGGCACTGAAAGTAGACAAACACAAATATTGCAACCTTTTAAACAGAAATATATCAAACATATTGATATCTCAGAATTAATTTTTTGCAACTTGTGACTCATTTTCCTGTGACACATCACAAATAGGGGATTTGCATGGCCGCCAAAAAGTCCCCATCTTTCCCATCATGCATTTGGTTTTCATAGATCATTTATACAAACTCTGATATTGATGAAAAATTCTTGCAATTTTTAATAAAAATGTTGGCAAATATTTGTTTGTCAGATTTGAGCTGAATGCATCCCATGATGCAGTGTAACAGACATGCGCAGTGGCACATACAACTCCCCTATTGTCATCCAACTCACCCATAAAGACCATCCATGTGTGTGTGGAGAAGGCGAGCCAGAGCTCAGACAGCGGGCCTACCACGGTGCCCACCATCATCAGTGTGGTGTCCTCCAGCTTGAAGCGTTCCTTGACCGGCGTGATGACCACTAACAGGCAGAGAGCGGGCAGCAGGTGTGCAAAGGACAGGTAGTAGCCGTACAGCGTCTGACTCCAGCTCAGCGGCTGCCGCTTCACAAACAGGTAACCCACGCTGGAGTACGCTGGAATGGTTCAAGTTTTAATTCATTATATGAAATTAGACAAGGTGAGTGAGTGAGTGAGATTGGTTGCTTTACGCCCTTATCAACATATTGAAGGTTATATCAAGGGCGGGAGAGCTTTATGATCATACCCAGGAAATAGAGATAGAGAAGAAGAGAGAGACAGAGAAAAGAGACAGAAAGGCACTTTATGGTCTTACCCAGGAAATAGAGGTAGAGAAGAAGGGAGAGAGAGACAGAGAAAAGAGACAGAAAGGCACTTTATGGTCTTACCCAGGAAATAGAGGTAGAGAAGAAGGGAGAGAGAGACAGAGAAAAGAGACAGAAAGGCACTTTATGGTCTTACCCAGGAAATAGAGGTAGAGAAGAAGGAAGAGAGAGCCAGAGAAAAGAGACAGAATGCACTTTATGGTCTTACCCAGGAAATAGAGGTAGAGAAGAAGGGAGAGAGAGACAGAGAAAAGAGACAGAAAGGCACTTTATGGTCTTACCCAGGAAATAGAGGTAGAGAAGAAGGGAGAGAGAGACAGAGAAAAGAGACAGAAAGGCACTTTATGGTCTTACCCAGGATATAGAGGTAGAGAAGAAGGAAGAGAGAGACAGAGAAAAGAGACAGAAAGGCACTTTATGGTCTTACCCAGGAAATAGAGATAGAGAAGAAGGGAGAGAGAGACAGAAAAGAGACAGAAAGGCACTTTATGGTCTTACCCAGGAAATAGAGATAGAGAAGAAGGGAGAGAGAGACAGAGAAGAGAGACAGAAAGGCACTTTATGGTCTTACCCAGGAAATAGAGGTAGAGAAGAAGGGAGAGAGAGCCAGAGAAAAGAGACAGAAAGGCACTTTATGGTCTTACCCAGGAAATAGAGGTAGAGAAGAAGGGAGAGAGAGACAGAGAAAAGAGACAGAAAGGCACTTTATGGTCTTACCCAGGAAATAGAGGTAGAGAAGAAGGGAGAGAGAGACAGAGAAAAGAGACAGAAAGGCACTTTATGGTCTTACCCAGGAAATAGAGATAGAGAAGAAGGGAGAGAGAGACAGAGAAAAGAGACAGAAAGGCACTTTATGGTCTTACCCATGAAATAGAGGTAGAGAAGAAGGAAGAGAGAGCCAGAGAAAAGAGACAGAAAGGCACTTTATGGTCTTACCCAGGACCAAGAAATTAGACAATATGAAGTAATTTATCTCATGTAATGTTCATTAATTATGATGATAATAATAGTAATAATTTACTTTATAATGTATAAAATCCTCAAGTACATGTCAGACATGGCATAACCTGCTGGACCAAAACACATGAATATTGACATTAGAGCATTGATATATATTCCATGCTGAACATGGCATGAATATTGACATTAGAGCATTGATATATATTCCATGCTGAACATGACATGAATATTGACATTAGAGCATTGATATATATTCCATGCTGAACATGACATGAATATTGATATTAGAGCATTGATATATATTCCATGCTGAACATGACATGTTTTATATAGATTTTATACAGTACCATTGGTCCCATAATTCCATGCGAATCAGGATTCAAAATGGCGGCTATGCAATACTTACCATACATAGAGAGCATGGAGGAGTACACAATAGTAATTATGGCCAGTAGGCGAGCGCGCGCGTTCTTCTCCCTCTTCCTAAACACAGTCTTAATGGCATCTATATAGAGATAGGCCAACCTCTTCAGTATAAACCAGCCTACACGCGCCTTCTCCCCCTTTGGTGTGTCCTTCCGCGGAGGTTCTTTCATATAAGTGTAAATATAAATACAGGTCAGTATAAATATCCCTGTGGATAATGAAAACACAAAAGTAAAGCTTGTGTTATCTAAGATAAGGCCACTGATAAGCATAGGAATCACCCAGCTCAGCCCAGACATAGCCTCACACACCAGCACCCTCTTAGTCCGCTCTTTCTCTGACGTCACAGTGGCAAGATAACTGAACGCAGCTAAGAAGAGAGTGATCCAACCCCCGGTTAGTCCTGATATTGCGTTACCAACGAGGATCCAGCCTGGGTTCCAGTCCATGTATATAGCGTTAAGCCCCATGATGCCTAATGTCACCACCTGCCCTAACACAGGCATCAGTATGGCCAGCCTGCGGCTAAACCTATCACTTATATTGCCGTAAATAAAGGACATTATAATGGCGGGGATTTCAAAGACGTAGTTTTCCCATAGAAACCAATGCGACGTTTCTGTTTGCACCACGTTTTCTGCCACGTGGTTACTGTTGGCATGGAGATGATCACAGACGGTCTGGTTGAAGTGGGATAAACAGACTTTCTTGTAGAACAGGGCTTTAACGGCCGGCCACGCTATGCCACCCGCGAATATATACAGGATTAACACTGGTTCTATTGTCACTGTCCTGGCCTTCCATGGTGGAGTGGGAGTAGACTGGCTAAACTCCTCTGTTTCACTATCACTGGTATCACCTCCTGTTACAGTGGTCCCGTTACGGTGACTGTTAGTGTCACCGTCACCGTCAGAGAAGGTGTCAAACCCTGATGTGCCCAGTCGCTGGGTGATGATCTGGCCGGACTCCTCCTTGTTGGCCATGATTGGAACCTAGAGGTGCACAAACAGATGATGGATGGATTTATTTACAGTTCGTCACAATACATAGTATTGTAGTGGTCGTGTGTTTTACGGGTTCCGAAATAGTACAGTCCGGGAGTCCGAGACTGTCCGCTGGTTGATTCCAGTCCTTTCGGACTGACGCCAGGGGGCAGTCTAGGGCTCTCGGATCTATCCGAAGCGCAGACCCTGGAAGAGTGGTCTGTGGCTTATTACTATTATTTGTATTTATCTCTTTATATTGTGTCTTCTCCTTTGTATATTGCCATTTTATGCTATTCAAATGTTCCTTTATGTGTTCTTACCCAATCTCTGGTTTTACTTATTGTTAACTTTGCTCTTATGAGAATATGTGATATGTGAATATTCTCCACACCCCGTTTTATACCGTTTTACGATGTATATGTTTCCTTTCTGGCTGGTCCAGAAAGGTTGGTCTGTTAGGGTTGTGTGGCAATAAAACCAGAGTACGAGAGTAATCCTTGTTCCGTTTTATTCCTAAGCTAAGAGTCCCGAACCGAGTTCACTACAATTGGTGCCGTGACCAGTTCTTAGCCACAACCAGAAGTTAGCTTTTCAAAAAGCCTGAAAAGTGTTCGGATCCATCCAGGTAGAATTCTATGAAATAAAATAAAGAAAGAGGTCAGTAGAAATGGCAGACCTAGATAGAGCGAGTCAGACGGAACAACCGGTCGGGGCTACTGGAGGTGCGGGCAGAGGTAGAGGTAGAGGTACAGGTGCTGTACCGAAAGTCCGGACCACAGTGCCCAGACCGAGTCCAGGCACGAAGAAAATCGTGCAAGATGTCTGGGCATTCCGCGATCCTCGCGAAAGATTTTGTTCGGAAGATACGGATGAGGGTTTCCCACAGAAACAGGGAAAAGAGTCTACTCCACCTCTGCAGTCTCAGGTGGATGCTTGGCGCAAAGCCTATGAGCGGGCGCACAAGTTCAACTTGGGCCAGAGGAACCAAGTGGTGATGCTGGAGGATCAAAATGCAGAGCTCCAGAGAACTCTACAGGATATAGCCGAGAGGAGTGACCGTTCGACAGCCAGATTGATGGCTGAAAACGAAAAACTCCGGGCCGAAGCCTCTAGGGTCGATGATCTGTCCAGATTGATAAATCAGGCAGATCAGACAGCAGAATCTCCAAAAGCTCAGCCAACTTTGGAGCAAGTGGCTGCTATTTTCGGATTGGGGGTGGGCACTGGACCCAAATCCCCGATAGTTAACCCAACACCCGAAAAAACTGGCAGTGTGGGGAATGAAGGACAAGGGGAGTCTTATGTACTTAGGACTCCTGCTTCCTTCGTTAGGGGATCCGAAAAGAAGGTCCAGATTATGACCCCGGAAATTCCCCAAACTTCCTCACCAAACCAGGGAGTAGTCACTCCACCCACTGGTACAGCGGGTAGACCGGGCATAGGCGCTGGCATCTCCAACATAAAAAAACTTTCGGATGTTACCATAGGTTATCCGGGTGGACATGTCACGGATGGAACCTATGTCCGACATAATGTTGTTGGTACTGCAGGTGCTGATTCCTCTCGGAGTTATGCTCCTGTGGCTCACAGTACAACAATGAGGAGAGAAACCCCCTCATTCAAAGATAAATCCTTGACACAAGGATTAAGATATGACGGGCCCGAGCCAGCAGCAAGTTCATTTCATTATGAGTATATGCGGGATGCGGCAAGTCATGTCCCGAAGATGTCTTTCCTGAAACAATGGGATTCTTCCAAAGACAGTTGGAGCATCCATTTGGGAGAAATGAGGGTGATGGCAGAGGCTCAGAATTGGTCAGATGATATTTTCCTGATGTTTCTGAAGTGTACCTGCCGCCGCCAAGTTCAGGAGCTGGGGGAGTTACCCCCTGGATTGAAACTATCAGAGTTTGTCCAGCATATGGAGGCAAATTTCGGGGAACACAACTCCCGGAAGAAGGAGGCCATCTTCTATGCTTCGCAACAGACAATGAACCAGACCAGCCGCAACTTCGCGAATGAAGTTGTGAAGAAAGCCCGAATTGCTTTCAGCAATGTGATAGATTATACCGGACGCACATTGTGTTTGAAGGTATATCTAGATGGCCTGTCTAACGCCAAGGAAGCCTGGTGGATACGACTCCAGGAACCTTATGATCTGGAACAGGCCGTCCATTGGTCCGAAGTGTTCGAGGGAGCTGATTTGGATGCTGTAAATACTGTATCCATACAGAACACTACCGCTAGCTCAGCGCCGGACTTTTTCGGACCCCCTGAAGCTAGTGGAGGGCACAAGAGCAAGACCCCGAAGAAGTCTGTCATTGCCCAGATTACTGAGGCATTGCACGCCAGTGATAAAGTAGAGTCAGAAGAAGAAGATGCCCCGAAAACGTCTTATTATGAGAAATCTGGGTATAGGGGAAAGAAACAGTTTCCGAAGACTAAACCCTGCTACTTCTGTGGTGAATTTGGACATAGGGTCTCTGAATGTTCAAAGAAGAAGGGGCTGTTCAAACTCCTTGCAGCATCCGAAGCAAGGGCAGCCGCAGCAGGGAGTCCGGAAAACTAGAAGGGGCCCTCACGAGAAGCGTAGTGAGGGTCGACGGCAAGGCGCTTCATAATACCGCAATCCAAGAGAAGTATGAGAGTAGTGTAGAGATTGGGAGTAAAGCCCAGGCACCGCTTAGTACGCTCGGACGAATCCCAGGTGTGGACAAATCCGAGTCGAAAGGTGGAGAATCTAGATCGTTGCCGGACGGTAAAACTCTTTCAAAGGTCTGTACTCCTTTGAGAAGTCCGGAGGATGACCCTAATATACGATGGGGGGAATCCGGATTCCAAGCTGAAGAAGGGCAGATTTTAATGGTCAAGAAGAACCGTAATAAACCTGCCAAGATTCAGAAGGTTTCTGTGCTACGAAAGGAAACTCTGGAGATCCCGTCTAAGTTATTAGTTCGGGAGAGATGGTATGCCCCAGTACTAGTAGGTGGGATGAATGGATTCTTTTTGGTTGATCCTGGTGCTACTACCAGTTTGATCACTAAGAAGTTCTATGATTCCCTTCCACATCCACCACCAATGGTTTCGGTCCGAACGGTGTGTGCGATGGGAGATGGAACACCTATTAATACTTATGGTAGCGTGCTATGTCCGTGGAATATAGGTGGACGGACCTATATGATTACATGTCTCGTTGTCAGTGGTCTACAAGGCCCTGAGGATGGGATACTCGGTGCAGATTTTTATTATGTGCATCGATGTAGTCTTGATTGGTCAGGATTACTTTACCTGGATAACTACAGTCATTCCGTGAGTTGTAAACTCTGGAAGAGACAAGGTAGTGGTAAAGAAAAATCCTCTGTGAAGGCGGTGCAGGTCAGAAACTCACTTGCAGGTATAGAGGTGACACTCAAAAGAGGTGTAACCCTTGTACCCGGCAAAGTGACTCTGGCCGAATTAAACATTCACAGTGGCTCAGACACATCGGATGGATTGATGTTCGAGCCAGACCAAAAATAAGTGACTATGCCTTGGGAAGCTTGAATACGTATGTATCAGGTGACGGGAAACCGGCTGTGGTGGCATTTAGTAATCCGTCCGGGCGAGCTATTAAGCTCGGAAAGAGAAGAATGGTAGGCAGATTGTATAGTGTGACTTTACTTTCACAAGATTCAGTCATGTCCGGGGAGGAGGATGATGGTGTGATCGAAGAGGCCATCATCAATTCAATACAGGTTATGGAATCACCTGTGGCGGATGATGATTTGATCTCACCTGAAATGCCCGAGAAAATGCCCCCCACTGTGTGTCCGCTGGCTAAGTTAATAGCGGACTCAGATCTACGGGACCAAAAAGAAATAAAAAGTGCAACAGATCTACTGAAAGAATATCAGGACTGTTTCTCCATTCCAGGGTCCGGGAAACTACTGGGGTGTACACATAAAGTCCGACACGCTATTAATACGGGTGATGCAGCCCCTATTAAACAAGCGTATCGTCGGATACCAGTGGCAAAGAGAGACAAGGCCGAAGCAGAGATCTGGAAAATGTACAAGGAAGGCCGGATTGAACATAGCAGCAGTCCTTGGGGTGCTCCTATAGTCATGGTGGCCAAGAAAGATGGGACCCAGAGGTTTTGTGTCGACTATCGTCAGCTAAATGCAGTGACCATAAAAGATAGTTTTCCATTACCCCGGATAGACGAGTGTGTAGAAGCCCTTGGAGGGAACAAGTGGTTCTGCACCCTAGATCTAGAGAGTGGATATTGGCAGGTAGCCATGGATGAGGAAAGTAAACACAAAACTGCTTTTCTGTCCACTGTGGGCTTATTTCAATTCAAAGTCATGGCTTTCGGATTGTGTAATGCCCCGGCTACTTTCCAACGCATGATGGATCAGATGTTAGATGGACTCAGATGGAAGTCCTGTCTGGTCTATTTGGACGACATTGTGGTTTTCAGAGAGACTTATGATCAGTGTCAAAGTAACCTCAGACTCGTCCTAGACCGAATCCGAGACTATGGTCTAAAACTAAAACCGAAGAAATGAGATTTCTTTCGGCAAAGAGTGGAATATTTGGGAAGAATTGTATCTCCGGATGGCATACAAGCCGATCCGAAGAAGGTACAGAAGGTCAAGGACTGGCCTATTCCCAAAAACGCCAGAGAGGTGAGGCAATTCCTTGGTTTTGCTTCTTATTACCGAGAATTCCAAAAGGATTTCGGAATAATAGCAGCCCCTCTGCAAGATGTAGTGACCGCGGCAGGGAAAGAGAAGCGCTATAGCAAGCCTATAGTGTGGACGCCACGGTGTGACGATGCCTTCAGCAAACTGAAAGAGGCCCTAGTAACTTCTCCGGTGTTAGGTTTTCCCCGAAAGGTGGGAGACTTCATTCTGGATACGGATGCTAGTGGTTTCGGGATGGCTGGAATCCTGTCTCAGATCCAGGATGGGAGAGAAGTGGTATTGAGTTATGCTAGCAATAGTTTTTCTAAATCACAGAAGAATTATTGTGCTACTAAACGCGAGCTCTTGGCCGTTCTGACCTATCTGAAAAAGTTTCGACATTACCTATTGGGAAATCGGAACTTTGTGGTTCGGACAGATCATGCATCCTTACGTTGGTTGCTGAACTTTAAGGATCCAACTGATATGCTCGCGCGGTGGTTATTGACGTTGCAAGAGTATGGTCTGGATCAGAATATGATTGTCCATCATGCTGGAAAGAAGCATGAAAATGCTGACGCGTTGTCACGACTTCCCACTCGGAAATGTGGAAGACTAGATTGCTCGGATTGTGGTATTCATGATGCTGTGGCAGCCCCCACTACTGTGGCTATAGGTACACAAGAGCAAGTGTTGCGGGAGGCTCAGCAAGAAGATCCACTCATCAAAAGATTACTGGCTATTGTCGCGGGTACAGAGGATATCCCTAGCAGAGAAGATCTAGCTGGAGAATCTAATGAATTCCGTACATTTGTCCAGCATCTGGGTAATATGGAAATGAGAGAGGGTGTGCTATGTCTGGGGTGGACAAGACTAGCCACTGGAAGGAAGTATTGGAGGAAACTCATTCCTGCCTCTTTGAGAAAGGAAATATTCCAAGGGATGCATGGTCCGAAGATCTCGGGTCATTTCAGTACATTTAAAAATTCTTGGTCAGCGAAAATGAAATATTACTGGCCAGGGATGAGGTAGGATTTGAAACGATGGATCCGGGCCTGTCCGGAATGTAGTATGAGGAAATCCAGACAAGGAGGAGGGACTTCTCTCCTTAAAAAAGAAAAACATGGGGATAGGTGGAATCGGATAGGATTGGACATCTTGGGACCTCTTCGGACAACTCCCAGGGGAAACAATTATATCATGGTGGTAACGGACCATTTTTCAAAATGGGCCGAAGCTTATCCCATGGCAGATCACACTGCAGAAAGTTGTGCAGATGTACTCTTCAGACAGTGGATCCTACGATTCGGGTGCCCTGTTGCTTTGCAAACTGATGGAGCTCCCGAATTTAGGTCTCAGCTCCTAAGATCTTTGTTAGAAATGTTGGGGATCGAGAAATTAATTACTCTTCCCTACAGACCCATGAGCAATGGTCAAAGCGAGAGACTCAATCGTGTCCTTGTGGAGCAATTGTCATGTCTAACAGATTGAACTGAAGATAACTGGGATATACTAGCGCCCTGTATAGCTCATGCTTATCGGGCCACAGTACATGCCAGTACACTCTGTACTCCGAATTCCGTAGTCTTCGGAACGGAGCTGGTGGCACCAATGGATTTGGTCTATGGTGTGACACCAGGTGAGTTGGATTTCCCATGCAAAGTGGGATATGTAGAACACTTGAGACAGTGTATGAGAAAGGGGCACCAGTACGTAAGAAATAATCTCGGAATTTCTGCAGTCCACCAGAAAAGGGATTATGACAAACGTTCTCGTCCTCCGAGATTCCAAGTGGGGGAGGTGGTATACCGATTCTGTCCCCCGAAGGCCTCTAAAAAGATCGGACCCAAATGGGATGGGCCTTATGTCATCAAATGATTCATAGGAGGTACCACCTGTGAATTAGAAACCTCGGAAGGTCTGATGAGATATCATATAGACTACTTGAAGCCGGCCTTTGACGAAAATGGACCCATACAGGCGGCGAACCTGCATCGGGCGTCCGAATTTCAAAAGCAGGCTAGAACAGGTAGAGATATTCTCCGACTGATCGATGGAAAAGTAGTGGCTGGGAAAGATTGTATAGTTCCTGCGGTGAAAGCTAAAATAACTATAGGGGCCAAGCCGAGAGGCAGACCCCGAAAAGTTAAACCAGCAGGACAAGAGAAGCCCGTCCGAAAGAGGGGAAGGAAGACAAAGAAAACGGATACTGTAAAAACTACAGCTCCTGTGTCAACCACTCCTCCTCCTGTGACAGCGAGAGGCCGTGGCAGATTGAAAAAGAATGCAGTAGTGCCTCAACCTGCTATACAGGAGAAGAAAAAGACGAGGGCTAGAAGGAAACCGGGCAGACCTAGGAAAACAGTAGTACCGGATAAACCCGAGACACCCATAGCTCCGAAGAAAAGAGTTGGGAGGCCTAGGAAGTTACCAGATGCTGCTGTTCCACCAGTCTTACCAGGTATTAGGCGGACGAGAAATAATCTGGGTCCTGATACTAGCAACCCTTCCCCAGCTCTGACAAGGGCTAGACGCACGCGTAATGCCCCAGTTCGGTTGCAAATTAAATAGAATTTGGTATCAAATGAGTTAAAATTACCGGACTGGTTTTGACTCCAACAAAAAAAAGTACACAACGAGAAGTCCGACTAGCAGTAGACCGGAAAATTACTGCTGTGTCCCCTACCGGCGTAATAGATTCATTTCTATTGTGACTGGGAGACGAATCTTTGTCTTGATAAGTATTTGTTTGAACGATAGGTATTGACATGATCTAGGCTTGCACTGCGGGTCAATGAGACCTGGAACTTGCTGTAAGATCGGAATCTATTTATAGCAGATAGAATGTAGCAATTAGACCTATCCTGATGACAAAGAAAGTGGAGATTAAAAGGGTCCTGTGATGTCTCAGCAGGCAGATCAGAATAGCTATTGGATTAGCACCCAATCATGCTATGTGAGCGTGCTCGGAGAAGGAGCGCGGGAAGCGTTGGCGCTACCATCGCGGTGTCGGGTTGGAGTACTAGCGTTGCATCAGGTGCGGCGAGAGTGTTCTACCCTTCGCCATTCTGCTTCCGGAACTCGTATGAGTAAGCAACTGACAAACTTAAGTTTATCAAGCGATGATTTAGATCAATGACTTGTCATGTTGTTGATCTTGTATGAATGTAAGATGTCTAGAGATTTGAACGTATGGTACCCCGTATTTTGTTGCCGATTGGATTTCTGTACTTTGGCGGGCTGGTGCCTGGTACCGCTACGTCCATTTTGATATACACACTGTTAGAAATACTGGCTACGGATATGTGTGTTGTATGTTGTTCTCTAGCATAGAAGTGAACCATCATGCCCTGTTAACTTATTCCATTATGATGTTTGGACGTAATTAACCCTTTCGGATTGGTGGGAGATGTGGCGACGGTGTGATGGCTCGCTAGAAACCTAGTTCGGATCGACCCACGCTAAAAGAGTGGGGGACTGACAGCACAGTTCGGATCCGAAGGGCCATCCGAAGCTCAGTCCGAGAATGGATAAGGCTCAGAACCCGGGCTTTGTTATTCCATGGAGTCTTGTTACTGAAATGCTTTGTTTTTTGTTCCTTTTTCTAGCAAAGTAATCGAAGATGGAGAAGGCTATGGCTGAGCAAGTCGAGAAGGAGTTGGCCGAGGCAGAGAGGTTGATGTCCGAGGGCATTGAGACTGAGCTCCCTGACATGACAGAGGCGGAGGAGCAAAAGCTGCTCGAGGAAGGGGCTGCTAACCTCATGGGGTTAGCAGTCGAAGACAGTGAAGTGGTGGAGGACGAAGAACACGACCGTTCTGAGTCCGAACCCATGGAAACTGAAGTTTCCGAGAAAGTGGTGAAGGAGGAGCTGAAGCTTCGGGAGAAGGCCAAACCCGTAGCTGAGGCAAGTCCGAAGGACAAAGGGGAGACTGCTGTCGACCCTGATGACCTACGCCGCTCTCCGAGGAAGCAGTCAGCACCCCGGAAAAGCAAAGATGGATCCCAGTCTCCATCGAGCCCTAAAAAGGCTGACGATGAAGACATGGAATCCCGGGGCAGATCCCGAAGCCGCAGATATCCCGTCGGTGGCAAGTCGGGATCCGCATCCATGACCCGAGGCGGGTCAAGCAGATCGGAGGAGGAAAAGAGGAGCAAGAGCGCGGTGCCACAACCAAGCACCAGTTCTGCTTCTGCTGGGACCACCTCTTCCAAAAAGAAACAGAATCCGAAGCTGTCCTTCAAGAAATTGAGGAGAGTTCACAGCGCTCGGATGTCTGTGTGGAAAGCTAGGGTTGGAGAGATTGGCGGGAGTTTAGATCACTTCAAGGCTGTGATGGACAAGCCCGAAAACACAGCACCAATCAACCCTAGTTTGGATAGGCCAGGATTCCGGTTCCCATCTGATGGTCCGGAATCAGACTCGGATGACGTCGACTTCCCCGGGACGATGAAGCGTTATGAATCCGAGATCTGGCCCGAGCTGTTGCAGGAGGACAGCTTGGATGAGGGCACCTTGGGGAAACTCAAGATGTCTCCCATGCTCTGGAAGCCAGGACACCGTTGCCCCTTCTTGGTGTGCCGGTACACTGGCTTCCGAGATGTAGGTGTAAAGATCTACACCACCCGGGAGAGGTTTTTCCGCCATTTGTGCGAGTGCCACGCCCCCCTCCGTCAAGCCTGGACTTGTCCATACGCCAGTTGCACACAGGTCCTGGATCGGAAGGGAGAACTCATTCAGCACCTGATGAATGGCGAGGTGAAGCAACACAACCTCAGTCGGGAGAAGGCTCAGGCCAGAATGGTGAGGGATTCGGTGACCGCCGGAAAAAAGGAGAATCCACTCTTCTATAAGATGGTCTACCTGTCCTTCAATCACCTGAAGGTTCTGAGAAGGGCACAGGCTGCAGTCCAGACCCGGCTAAAGGCTGCAGAGAAGGCCGAAGCAAGGAAAGCCTCCTCTTCCTCCAGTTCTGGGCCTAGCAAACCCGCAACTGGACAACAGGACTCAGTGTCAGTCAGCTCTGCATCCAGCAGCGTTGGCCCCGAGTCCGGAAGTAGGTCTGCTTCGGATAAGAAGGCCTCCAAGAAGACCCACACCCAAGAAGGCACCTAACACAAAGAAGGGCCGCAAAACCCAGCAATGGGTAGAGCAGGCCAAAGAAGACCTACCTTCTCGACATGACACTCAGGAGCTGGTCCGGGCAGTGGATGTAAACGTTGAAGCTGCCCTGACAGATCTAGAGAAGGCAGCCATAGCTCTAAGCGAGGGGGTACGTCGGTCAATTGCTTCGTTGACCACGCCCCTCCAACGTTTGGAGACTGTGGAGAGTAGGATTGATGAGGTCGCCAAATCAAATCCGGGAATCAAATCAAATCAAATCAAATCCGGGATTTGATGGAGGCTAACGCGCGGCTAAGATCAAGGTTGGAGTCCACGGAGTCCAGTTCTCCGCCGGAGCAGGACCCAACAGAGAGTGTGGAAGGTATGGATCCATCTGCCCCCACTCTACATGTGGATGGTGGTCAAGCTGGGGCGATCCAGGTCAACGCCCTCCAACTGGGTGTGCTATCTCAGTTGTTGGGGCAGATCGGGAAACTCCCCCAGATGGCCCAGATGGGTGTTAGCACACCTAGCCATCCCTCAGCATCCCCCTTTCGGATGATGGTGTCCCCCGAGACTTCTCGGACAATTCCCACTGCTGCTGCTGGATCAGCAGCTCAAGCTGCAAGGCAGCAGCAAATGCAGAGGTCCGCGCCCCGACAACGCTCACAGAGCAGGGCCCGGGCTTGGCATGAGGGAAGTGGTCTGGGACAAGGAGGAGTGGGAGATTCAAATGTCAGTATCCACGAGTTATTCGGATCCACTGAGAAAATGATCTCCCCTCTGAAGTCGTCGCCTAGCTCTGGTATGCAGCCGCCCCCCACTCCTGGTACCAAGACTGGTCACAGTGATGTGGAGGACGATGCAGACATGGATACCATGGAAAACAGAGAGCGGGACAACGAGAAGGACGCTCCCCACCAGTGAAAGGATGGAGGATGACCATAGGACAGACCAGATGACAACTTGGATCGCCCACGAATGACGTTCGGACCCGGAATTGAATGACCTGTGTGAACAATGATGACTGGAATGACCTATGGACTCGGAAATGGATATGGACACATTCGGATGAACACAGAGATGAATCGGCATGACCCACGGACATTGACCACTTGAACTTTTTAAAGTAACGAATTTTTCTCTCTATTTTTATACTACAGAATGTAGTAGTGAGATTTGCTTTTCTCACAGAGAGCCGGAGGAATTTTTACTTTTATTTCACCATTTACACCAATCATTTTTATCTTTCCACTTGTATCAGTAGTGAGGACACTGAATGCTCCTGCTTGTACTTGTCTATGATTTTTATTATGTGTTGAGTGACTTTTGTGTTTACTCGTGGTGATTTGTATTATTTTTCCTCTTTTCGTATGCTTTATTGTTCTATTACCCGATTTTTAAACATGGTTTTAAACTCTTTAAAAGAAAGAGAGGGTATTGTAGTGGTCGTGCGTTTTACGGGTTCCGAAATAGTACCGTCCGGGAGTCCGAGACTGTCCGCTGGTTGGTTCCAGTCCTTTCGGACTGACGCCAGGGGGCAGTCGAGGGCTCTCGGATCTATCCGAAGCGCAGACCCTGGAAGAGTGGTCTGTGGCTTATTACTATTATTTGTATTTATCTCTTTATATTGTGTCTTCTCCTTTGTATATTGCCATTTTATGCTATTCAAATGTTCCTTTATGTGTTCTTACCCAATCTCTGGTTTTACTTATTGTTAACTTTGCTCTTATGAGAATATGTGATATGTGAATATTCTCCACACCCTGTTTTATACCGTTTTACGATGTATATATTTCCTTTCTGGCTGGTCCAGAAAGGTTGGTCTGTTAGGGTTGTGTGGCAATAAAACCAGAGTACGAGAGTAATCCTTGTTCCGTTTTATTCCTAAGCTAAGAGTCCCGAACCGAGTTCACTACAGTATAATAAATAAATAAATAAATAAATAAATAAATAAATAAATAAACAAATAAATAAATAAATAAACGAATGAATCAAAATAAATAAATAAATGATAAATAAATAAATAAATAAATTATATAAATAATGCTGGAAAGGGGTAGCCTCATCTATGGTAATCATAGGTCTTGCAGGGGGTCCCATGTTACATGATAGAATAATATATTACGTGGGAAATCTGTTAAGTTGTACATAATCTCGTAGAATGTAGAAGATAGAATGTAATATATTAGTTCACTGACATAATAATTATTCGGTTTTATTCTTTGACTTTACCTTAAATTTACATTAAAATTATTTCATTTGGTTGAATTATTTATATCTATATCAAGATCAATGTCAATAATATTTTTTTCATTCAACATTTTTTACCAATACCTTATAGGCGCTGTTAAACCAATAATTAAAAGAACAATTAGTGGCTTTATCAGACACTTGACATATAAATACATTTAATAACATAATAATGCGACAGTTTAGTGCTTTCCATTGTAGAAAGTACTCATTTTAAGACTTGTGTATATGTGCGCCCAGCCTGGCTGGTATTAGCAGAACCACTGGGTCAAGTTTTCAGAAAATGTACAATTCACCTTCACCAATCCTCTCAAATAACCCACATTTCAGACAAAAATCAGGTTCAAAATACAGTTCAACCTAACCAGACAGACTAATTGAATGAATACAATACAGAATACTATAGCAAGAACAGCATAGTATCGCGTATGAGGGGGGCTGTATTCTCCGAGTATGGCCGAAAACTACGAGGCCGTAGGCCGAGTTGTTTTTCGGCCATAAGAGGAGAATACAGGCCGCCGAAGACGCGATACTGTGCTATTCTTGCTTTTATTCCATGATTCTTAACTTATTACAACTTAATTTGATTTATTTCATCAAATTGTGCTGTCTGCATGGCTCACCGATAGTCTCGAACGGTCGTGACGTCACTGTACAATACAGGGAGTTTATATTTTCCACCTTGTGAGCGGCAAGTATATCGATTATATTGTACGCTCACGGCCAAATCATGGAATAAAGTCAGATATGCCTAGCTAGTATCATTTTTCACTCTAATTTAGCAGAATTTGAGGGATGTGTAGAAATGTAGATTGTGCCTATGCAAACATCCAATAAGCACCAAACAGATTAACATACAGGCTCCCGGTATGTTATAAGCACAGGGGTATGAACAAGCACAAAATGGTCCCATATACTTGCACCGTTCTAATCTTATATTAGGGAGGTTTCGCAAGCAAATCTCAATTACGTAACCGTATCCGGGTCTTTTTTTGTGAATTACGTCGCGTCTTTATGTATCAAACATAAATTATGAGCGCAAATATTTTGCTTGATATGTTACTTTATGTTTTTCCTGCCATGTTTTGCTGAACCTCTTTCTTCCTTTTAACATATGTTTGTATATCAGAGATACGGATACGTTAACGTTAGACTTGCTGAACCTCCCTATTGTATGTTTGTATATCAGAGATACGGATACGTTTACGTTAGACTTGCTGAACCTCACTATTGTATGTTTGTATATCAGAGATATGGATACGTTTACGTTAGACTTGCTGAACCTCCCTATTGTATGTTTGTATATCAGAGATACGGATACGTTTACGTTAGACTTGCTGAACCTCACTATTGTGCCCGGAGAACGGCCCAATCATTGGCTAAAACATTCAAATGTTAGCAATTTCCTACCAAACCTTAGTTCCATCCGCAACACAAGGAACACATTGGGTGACGGATATAATATTATTATGTTTAACAAATAATCTCTCAGTACACGCTAAGCACCTTCCATAGAATCAACAGTTATACAAATAGACAAATACAAAACCAGTCATCGCTTAACGTTACATTACATGAATTAGGTTACCCCATGTAAGAATGAAACTAGTTATAAAAATAGGCATAAATACAAAACCAGTCATCGTTTAACGTAATATTACATGAATTAGGTTACCCCATGTAAGAAACCTATAAAGACATATAACATGAAAATCAATTAAAATTCACAATAAGAGACACTAAAGATAGCAGAGATTAGAGGATATCATCAATAATTTCATCAAATATTAATGTTGCTGAGTATCTCAACATGTGTATGGGTAAAACATACATGTATCTCCATGGCACATCACTTACATGTTAACATGTTATTAAACATGTCATTTACAAAGATTATTTACAAAGTTGACTCAAGTACTAATTGAACGTCTGCGATACATATACATCATATAGATACAGTCTACATTGGGTCAAATGGTCGGAAAATTTACAATTTGCCTTCATCAACCCTCTCAAATAACCCAAATTTCAGGACAAAAATGAGGTTGGAAACATAGCTCAACATAACCAATTCTTTTTTGAATTGACGCAATACCAAATATTTACCAAATAAAGTATTAAGTTAATTAACCCCAATAAGCGCACGAGGTACGACTGGGGTTATCAGGAGTGTAATGGATCAGGCCGTACCCCAGCGAAAATCAGTCACCAAAGTTGTGATATCTTCCATATAAAAACCTTTGGTAGGTACAACAATAAATGCTCAATATTCGGTACAGTTGATGTCTACCTACACCTGCACAAATGAGTCATTTGCTGTTACTACAGCAGAATAGAGCGCTCAGACCAGGAGCTCTGACCCCTCCTCTACATAACAAGATATCAGATACCGGTATACCTACTACTACATGTATTTATCATTTCAGCCTGATTTAGCAGAATTTACTAAATGTGTAGAGCTGCCAATTGTACATTTTCTGCCGATCTGACCCATATCTCCCCTCGGCGGTTTGTCCACACATGATCTGGCCTTGGACGCCCATACTCTTAAGAATAGGGAGGTTCTCAGGATACAATTAAATAATCTGCTATGCAAAATATATATGTTTAATGCATAATATTATAATAATAACTAACTCCAGTAATATATCTTGGATACATACCGGTCGTAATAAAACAGGTCTTCTGAAATCAATTGATAAATGGTTAAGACTGAAATGTATCGCAATAGCGAAATTTCTATGTCAATAAACACGTCTAAAAAAAGGAATTTCATTCCTTACATTTCCCATTGTTTTGTTACATTCTGTCAACTTGATAAAATAAATAACAATTTATTAACGTAATTAATGTGACCCTGTCACTCCCTCGATGAAGGTCACCATGTAAGAAGTCACACACGCACATTTGTGATTTCCAACGTCGTACGATTTGAACCCACGATTTGTTGTGAGTGCCAAAATCAAAATTGTTTGGAAATATATAGTGAATATTTTTCAGACGTTACAAAAGAAAACAAGATAGATTGTATATTCTCTTTTTTCCCAACAAGCAAGGTCAGCATTGAATAAGTCTCTTTGATGAATACAGAGAGTAACCACATGCACAGAACTGCACAGGCAGGGGCAAGCAGATACACCCATGTCAGATATGGAAAAATGACCCACGTTCCCCATCGAAAATCAATCACCAAATTTGTGATATTTTCCTTCTAAAAAACCTTTGGTAGGTACAAGAATAAATGCTCAATATTGGGTACAATTGATGTCTATACACCTGCACAAATGAGTCATTTTTCAATTGCCAAAACTCTGAGAACGGTTACTACTGCAGAATAGAGCGCTGTGCCCAGGGGCTCTGCCCCCTCCTCTACATAACAACAAGGTAAATAACATTTACCAGACATTTTCATTACTTTTGGGAGAAGAAATACTTCCTTACACTGGAAACTACCCACCCGCCATACCCCCCTTGACGAACAATGGACTAGCCCAATATTGGGTGAGATGAAGAGGTGCGATCCTGGCGGGCTGGATGCGCCCCCCCCCCCACTAGATGGCAGTGTGGAAGGACAAGCCCGCCTCCCCCCACCACTAGATGGCAGTGTGAAATGACAAGCCCGCCTCCCCCCGCGGGTCCAGCAACACCTCGTTAGAGAAATAGGATCCGGTAGGTGGCGTTTGGTGGTCTGAAACATGAGTAACATGAAATATTAGATTTAGTTTAGGTTATTTCCACAAATACACATTAAAGGAATATGAATACGTGAACAGTTATTGTCTCATTTACTGTTACATCAAGACATGGAAAAGGTATGTTCCATACTCATAGTGAAGACCATTATTTTATATCTCTCTCTCCTCTTCCTCTCTCCCCCCTCCCTCTCCCCCCCCCCCCCTCTCTCTCTCCCTCTCTATTTCCATCTCCACCTCTCTCTCTTCATGCTCTATCTCTCCCCCCTCCTCCCTCTCCTCTCTCCTTCTCTCACCCCTCTCTCTCCATCCCCGCCTCTCTCTTCTCCCTATCTTTATCTCCGCCTCCCTCTCTCTCCTCCTCCCTCTCTCTCTTCTCCCCCCCCTTCTCCCTTTCTCTCTCTCTCTCTGTCTCTCTCCCTGGCCTGCGGACGGAACCTGAGGATGGGGGGGGGGGGGAGTTGGAGAGAGGCATGCAGGAATAAGCATCAAATCATTATTGGCCTCATACTATTATATTGACAACTCTGGTGTGAATTATCTCTCAGTGCTGCACCACATGCTACTGTATGATATTATATTGTGTATATTGTTGACTTAGATGGAGCACCAGGGCCGCCATGTGCGCTGGAAATATGGATGAGACTTTTTTGCCCTCGAGAATCTAGCAATAAATGTAATACAGACTCAAAGCGTACAAATGATCATATTAAATGAAAATGAAATGACAAAGTAACTAGACATGTGACAGAGAATTGCAGAAGTGACCCCGACCCAGCAGTGACTAAATCCTGTACGTAATAATGTCAAACAGCCAAACTAGACACTTATGTCTTACAAATAAGATAAAAAATATATGCAACTTTATGAATTATGAATTTATAATCCCATCCACCACTTTTTTGTTGTATGTAACTTTCTTGACTCTAATTCCAAAAGTAGATGTAAAAACTGTCATAAATCTCTCATCATTTAATCATGCAACAATTGTAATCTGCTCTTAGGACATAATTAAATTGTCATTCACTAACAAAGCAGGAAACCTGAAGGGGCCTGAGGGGGATGGGGACACATTTCTCTTGTCACTACCAACTACCAAGAAACAGCTAAAAAAAGGGCCATGTTGATTTGTCCAAGAAAAGGCCATGTTGATTTGTCCATCTAAGAAAAGGCCATGTTGATTTGTCCATCTAAGAAAGGGCCATGTTGATTTGTCCATCTAAGAAAGGGCCATGTTGATTTGTCCATCTAAGAAAGGGCCATGTTGATTTGTCTAAGAAAGGGCCATGTTGATTTGTCCATCTAAGAAAGGGCCATGTTGATTTGTCTAAGAAAGGGCCATGTTGATTTGTCTAAGAAAGGGCCATGTTGATTTGTCCATCTAAGAAAGGGCCATGTTGATTTGTCTAAGAAAGGGCCATGTTGATTTGTCTAAGAAAGGGCCATGTTGATTTGTCTACGAAAGGGCCATGTTGATTTGTCTAAGAAAGGGCCATGTTGATTTGTCCATCTAAGAAAGGGCCATGTTGATTTGTCTAAGAAAGGGCCATGTTGATTTGTCTAAGAAAGGGCCATGTTGATTTGTCCATCTAAGAAAGGGCCATGTTGATTTGTCTAAGAAAGGGCCATGTTGATTTGTCTAAGAAAGGGCCATGTTGATTTGTCTAAGAAAGGGCCATGTTGATTTGTCTAAGAAAGGGCCATATGTTGATTTGTCTAAGAAAGGGCCATGTTGATTTGTCCATCTAAGAAAGGGCCATGTTGATTTGTCTAAGAAAGGGCCATGTTGATTTGTCTAAGAAAGGGCCATGTTGATTTGTCTAAGAAAGGGCCATGTTGATTTGTCTAAGAAAGGGCCATGTTGATTTGTCCAAGAAAGGGCCATGTTGATTTGTCCATCTAAGAAAGGGCCATGTTGATTTGTCCATCTAAGAAAGGGCCATGTTGATATGTCCATCTAAGAAAGGGCCATGTTGATTTGTCTAAGGGCCATGTTGATTTGTCTAAGAAAGGGCCATGTTGGTTTGTCTATGTAAGAAAGGGCTATGTTGATTTGTCCATCTAAGAAAGGGCCATGTTAGTTTGTCCATCTAAGAAAGGGCCATGTTGATTTGTCAAAGAAAAGGCCATGTTGATTTGTCTAAGAAAGGGCCATGTTGATTTGTCCATCTAAGAAAGGGCCATGTTGATTTGTCTAAGAAAGGGCCATGTTGATTTGTCTAAGAAAGGGCCATGTTGGTTTGTCCATCTAAGGAAGGGCCATGTTGATTTGTCTAAGAAAGGGCCATGTTGATTTGTCCATCTAAGAAAGGGCCATGTTGATTTGTCCATCTAAGAAAGGGCCATGTTGATTTGTCCATCTAAGAAAGGGCCATGTTGGTTTGTCTAAGAAAGGGCCATGTTGATTTGTCTAAGAAAGGGCCATGTTGATTTGTCTAAGAAAGGGCCATGTTGATTTGTCTAAGAAAGGGCCATGTTGATTTGTCTAAGAAAGGGCCATGTTGATTTGTCTAAGAAAGGGCCATGTTGATTTGTCTAAGAAAGGGCCATGTTGATTTGTCTAAGAAACGGCCATGTTGATTTGTCTAAGAAAGGGCCATGTTGATTTGTCTAAGAAAGGGCCATGTTGATTTGTCTAAGAAAGGGCCATGTTGATTTGTCCATCTAAGAAAGGGCCATGTTGATTTGTCCATCTAAGAAAGGGCCATGTTGATTTGTCTAAGAAAGGGCCATGTTGGTTTGTCCATCTAAGAAAGGGCCATGTTGATTTGTCTAAGAAAGGGCCATGTTGATTTGTCTAAGAAAGGGCCATGTTGATTTGTCCATCTAAGAAAGGGCCATGTTGATTTGTCTAAGAAAGGGCCATGTTGATTTGTCTAAGAAAGGGCCATGTTGATTTGTCCATCTAAGAAAGGGCCATGTTGATTTGTCTAAGAAAGGGCCATGTTGATTTGTCTAAGAAAGGGCCATGTTGATTTGTCCATCTAAGAAAGGGCCATGTTGATTTGTCTAAGAAAGGGCCATGTTGGTTTGTCCATCTAAGAAAGGGCCATGTTGATTTGTCCATCTAAGAAAGGGCCATGTTGATTTGTGTAAGAAGGGGCCATGTTGATTTGTCTAAGAAAGGGCCATGTTGGTTTGTCCATCTAAGAAAGGGCCATGTTGGTTTGTCCATACAAGAAAGGGCCATGTTGGTTTGTCCATCTAAGAAAAGGCCATGTTGATTTGTCCATCTAAGAAAGGGCCATGTTGATTTGTCTAAGAAAGGGCCATGTTGGTTTGTCCATCTAAGAAAGGGCCATGTTGATTTGTCCATCTAAGAAAGGGCCATGTTGATTTGTCTAAGAAAGGGCCATGTTGATTTGTCTAAGAAAGGGCCATGTTGATTTGTCTAAGAAAGGGCCATGTTGATTTGTCTAAGAAAGGGCCATGTTGATTTGTCTAAGAAAGGGCCATGTTGATTTGTCTAAGAAAGGGCCATGTTGATTTGTCCATCTAAGAAAGGGCCATGTTGATTTGTCCATCTAAGAAAGGGCCATGTTGATTTGTCCATCTAAGAAAGGGCCATGTTGATTTGTCCATCTAAGAAAGGGCCATGTTGATTTGTCCATCTAAGAAAGGGCCATGGTGATTTGTCTAAGAAAGGGCCATGTTGATTTGTCCATCTAAGAAATGGTATTTTAAGCTGGGATTCTACTGCATCAATTATCTTGCCAGCCAGTGGATGAGATAATCGGCTCAGTGTAAAGTCTCCCACTACTTAGTGTAAAGTCTCCCACTACTGCTACTACTTACTCTTGGCTTATAGAGACACGATGGTGCCTTGACAGGAAAAATAGAAAATATCGTCAGGAAAAGAAATTCTTCATAAGTTGTAACACAATAGAAAAGGCAACTAATAATCACAGGTTCTGCATTACAATATGGAACTTGCTGTTGTGACAGGCTCTCCTGTTTCCAGGTTTTGAATTTACTAAGCTTGGCGTTTTCTGTTAACAAACAGATCAATAATTTTGTTTTTTTGTTTTTTTACAAGTTGGAAAATGTTAAAATGGAAGATAATTACCAAGATACGCGACTTCATCGTCATCAGATGAGACAAGCAGATGTTTGTGGTCTGAAAGAATTGAAAGATAATCATCAACACATAATAAACAAGAGTAAATGATGATGTTTGAATTGGAGGGGGCGTAGCTAGTAGTGCATGGGCCAGGCCCTGATTTTTTTTATATCAGTACCATAAAAGGGGACACATTCTAATGTATGCCAAATGTAGAGTGGGTCAAGGGCTATTAATTGTGTTATGATACACATTCCAGATGAGTAGCTTAATGGCGCTAGGGGGCGCTGAAGTTCCAACTTTTCGGTTTAACGGTTCTAGGTCAATAGCCATCCGGTAAAAAGCCACCTGGCCACTAACCCACCCGGTAAAGAGCCACCCGGTAAAATGCCACCCACTCAAGAGCCACCCAGTAAAAAGCCACCTGGAATAAAGCCATCTGGTAATGAGCCACCCCCTGTAAAAAGCCATCCCGGTAATAAGCCACCCATAGAGACCTAAATATCATTTGTGTTGAGAAACTATGTCAACGCCAATATCTGAGTGGTATACACATTTACCAAATTTCAAGACACAGTATTAGATATATCCATGCATTTCTATGTTCATCTTATGGACTATATTTAGCTAATTTACTAGTCCATTGTCCACCAAAAGAAATGGGAATTTGTTTTCAATAATAACAAACTCAAACTTAAAATAAAGAAATATCCCGATATAAGTTTATGATCCCAGCATCACGATCCCAACATCATAACATGTCATGGTGTCATTTCCCTTTACAACATGGTGTCATTTCCCTTCATAACTCAAATATATTCTATGAATCAGCCTGTGTCTATACGTATAAGACTTATAATGATTAACCATTATTGAAATTAATCCAGGATAGATAGGATGGTTGACCAGCAGTATGTTCTAGTTTGTTACCCATTCCCCCAATTTCTAGAATACCGTAAAACAACAAACTGCGACATCATTTATGAGAAATTCTACCAAACGGGCACCATTTGATTGCAGGAGGCCAATTTTTTAGAAAAGGTAAAATTCGTCAAATTTCTACAATCTCTGGCGTGCGTATAGCAGAGAATATCATAATTATGCAGTCTAAGTATGGGAAGGCTATGGCAAATATTATATTCCTCCAACTATGCTTCAGATATCTCCATTTTTGCCCATAATATTTTGACCATATTAATGCCGATTTATAAATAATATTGTGTAATTCTTGTCAGAGCTAGGGAATCGATGTTGACTGCCAAAATAAGGCCTGGTTTTACTGGAAAGTTCAATACCTTTTTGTCAAAGTATGAGTTTATTTTATATAATTACTGTATAATTACTGTGCTAATATAAAATTATCTCTTTTTCTGATAATTATGGTGCAACGGTGATGCTAGTCATAACGGCAACCTCCCAAGAAATGCTCACTGCAATTCAACAGCATCTGCATCATATCTATACTTCTTACCAAATTCAGGCAGGCCTATTCAGGCAGGCCTAAACAATTAATAGAAAAGGGGAAATTGCATAAAATTATATTTTACCTTATACTACCAGTATTTAGGAGGGTCTCCTACAAAACCTAAATGCAATATAATTATGTCATAACTGGTGACGCACCAATTCCAAAACAATATTTTCCAATCCTAAATCAGTTCAAATGTATGATTACATGAACATTGTTCATTTTTTCATAATAATGCAATCATCCTAAATACTGGTAGTAGACACCATAGGCTAGAAAACCAAATGACATCCGATTGGGAGAATTACTCCTATGCAAGATGGGTGGGTTTTTACCTAGGTGGGTCTTTACCTAGGTGGCACTTTACCAGTGGCTTTTTACCGGGTGGCAATTCGCCTGACACCACCAAGGTCACTACACATAATTTCCTTTCATTTGATATAATAATGTCTGATCCGCCATGATTTTTCAAATGTTGTGAAAAAAAAGAAAAATATGCAATTTCCTTGGTTTTTATCATGAACAATGGCAATTTTACCCATTCAGAAACCAATATACATCAAAGTGTATATTAATTACAAAAAGAGGTATTTATGGAGAGCTTGATGAAAAAATAATGATTCCATGTTGATTATTTCCAGAGTTATGGTCATTTGTCCGATGTCATGTAAATTCTGACAAAAGGTGCATTTTTGTCAGGAGCCACCAAATTCCCGGTTTTGGCCAATAAGTCATACAAATATTATCTGTAGAGCTTAGGTCGTATTAAACCAAAACCTCTACACCAAATTTCCTTTCATTTGACATATAAAACATGTCTGAACTTCTAATAGTGTTACGCAGCGATGTGTAGATCTTATGATTGGCTGTGATTCAGGTATAGGGAGATATCAATAGCTAGATGTTATATTAACATTGGGGATCAACGGCAGGCCTTTGTAGAGTGTTCTGGGAGCAGGGTCTTCCCTGTAGTTGTCTATGAGGTCCATGATAACAGTAGAATGTGTATTATATGTAATGGTGAGCCACCTCAGGGTGTATTGATTGAGGGGTTATTCAGTATTCAAGCAGTGCCCCACTACATAAGAGTGGCTTATCATGGCTCCTCTAGAGTCCATATTATGCTGTAGAGTATATTGCTATGGTAGATATTAAAGGGACTCAAGTAAGCATAACACAACACAAGAAGCTCTGTTGTAAGTTTTAACAAATCCAATCACATTCTCATGCACACAAAACAAATTCTAGATTAGATTCACAAAATGTTTCCATGATAAACAAGGTGTTGGTGTTTTAACAAATTAAATCGCATCAGTGCAAACACTATCGTTATATGTCAAGCATACACATAAATTCATAGTGAATGAGTAAATGATAACAATCACCAAATATTTCATAGGGCAATTTCGGACCCTTCTCCTGAAAGGAAAGAACCGTCAACCCCCCCCCCCCCCGTCCCTAACAAAAACTATAAATAACTTGTCCGGAAATCTTCATTTGGTTGGTGTCTTATGCCATGTCTTGCCACCTCGAGTGTCTTTGTCCCGCCTCTCTTCAGGGGATGCCTTCATATCCCCCGTCTCCTGTAACAGTGGGCAAAGGAGGGATTTCCATTAGGTTCTACACTGCTATTATTCCCCAAGCCCAACATTACGCCCTTTATACCCTTGTGAGAATAATATTCATTACCCCTTTTACCCAGCAAAGATCAAGTTTAAGTCGCTATTAATAACAATCTATAATCATACAAGTCTACCCACATTTAATCACACCAGAAACACATGGTGATTTATATACATAATAAGACAGTCAAAGCACTGCAAGCCACGCTATAATAGTAGGGTTAGCATGAGGGAGAACAGGGCTGATCTTATCAATCTCAGAGTTAGCAAGCATCATCTATGGCACACGATTAGGGTCCAGCTTTAATTAATATAATAATTGATATCAACCTGCTCTCTTCCTCCATGCTGAGACAATCCACTTATCTTCTGGCACCCTGTTCCAGGGGTGTTCCTACTCTATTGCTCATCTCACCCATCCACCGCCCGGCCCCGTCCCTTCCCAACCACCCCTCATCCCTCCTCATTTGGCCTCTTTTTTTCTTATGATGAAAAGAATACTTACTCATCTACTGAACACCTCTAAGGGTGTCCATTATTCCAGGGTCCTCACGTTCCAACTCCATGGCTGCCCCATTACTACCTTCCAATACCCCAGTATTCCTAGCTAATTGCTGCACCGTGCACCCATTAGTATTCCTACCGTAGCGGAAGAGCTGCAACATCACCTTGATATAGTTGTATGTTGCTACAGTTATGTAAACAAATTGTTCTATTTGTGATATATCCTTCCAAGATCCTCCTCTGTTCTTGCCGCTCTGACATGTGCCTGGCTACAAAGTTATTTATACACGTCTTTCAATAAAATGGCTCATTCTTGTAACGCTAACTGGCTTTAAATGAGAGACATGGATCGGCCTGGGTAGCGTTGCTCCCGTATCCATTCGTCTCAGTTTCACTGTGGAACCTGTCGGTTGTGAACAAATAGTGAAGGGTCCACAAAACAGTTTCTGGTGCTTGTAAGCTGTCCCTGGTTCCAAGAGATGATGGACTTTCATAAATACCAATGAGCCAGGCTTTAGCTTATGTGCTTCAGCCTACCTATCATAGTAGTCCTTTATCTTAGCCTGAGACCTCAACAGGTGCTCCTTTGCTAGCTAGTTCCATTAGAGGCTTCATTTCACCCTCATAGCCTTTCAGCACATTCTCATGTGGCAATCATGGTAATCTGCCATACATGAGTAGGTAGGCCGGGTAGTTCAATGTCTGTGAGTCTGATGCGTCCATTGCAAATACTACTGGAGCCACGAAGCACCAGTTCTTTTGGGATTTTTCTGTGTAGGCCCTCAGAGCTGTTTTTAATAAGCAATTAAATTTTTCCACCATTCCCTGGCTCTGTGATCTATAGGGTGATCCAAACACTTGCCGTATTCCCATGACTGTGCAGAAATTCCTAAACAGTTTGCTGGTGAAGGTTGAACCATTGTCACTAAATAGGGTGCACCACCACCACCTTCTCAAAAAACTTGGTTATCCAAGTCTGTGACCTAATATCCTTTATAGGCCAGGCCAAACAGAATCTAGTGGCCACATCACAAACTGTGGGGACATATTTGTATTCCCTCTCCGACTGTGGGAGGGGCCCAATGGTATCAATCTCTATAGCACTCCACAGGCTGTGTGCTAATTCTTTCACTGTCAGTGGTACCTTGATTGGGTTTTGATGTGGTTTTACCTTGAGGCAACTCTTGCATGTCCCCACGTAGTCCAGTATGTCCCTCATCATGGAAGGTCAAAAATAACTGGGCGACGCAATGCTGATCATTTTCTTGACCCCACAGTGCCACACTCTATATAGAATCCCTTCTGATATCAGGAAGCAATCATGCTGCAAAAGAATTCCCCGTGCTCTTGTATTGTCCCTTGGCAGTTTATACTGTTCAGTGTATTTTATCATATCATTGCAGAACTCATCTGTGATTTGCTCTTTCTCAAAGACTTCCGGTGCGCTCCATATTCTTTCATTATCTTCTCATAAAGGTACCTTCGCTGATTTTGACAGCTTGCGCCCTCAAACCCTTCCTCACTCTTTCCTTGTGATATTTACCCACCAGTGATGGCACCCCCCAGTTTTACGTTATCTGAGGTTACCTTTATCCAAAAGGCCAACCTCAGTTTGCTCTGCCGTCTTAACGTTCTGCTCTTGCAGCCCTTTCTTAGTCTCTGTTTGTGGTTCTATGACAGGCCTCTCGACCCTGGGTTTTCCCCTTCGCCCCCTACTCACCCTACACTCTTCCACCAGCTGAGCCATTTTCCTGGTTAACCGCTGATTCGTTCTTATTGTGAAGGTCATTAGTGCCATCTCGGACTTGCCCGTCTCTGGCGTCGCTACCTCCTCTTCACTCTCACTTCTATTGTATGGGAAGCTGGTTGCCTTGTACTCCGGCTCTTCCTGCGTGATCCATGTACACAGCTGAGGTTAAGCGGTGTGCAGGTGGAAAGCCTCCAGATCCTGCTGTGTTAAGCAGCAGCCCGCCCCCATGTGTGAAGCATCACACCATAATGTCAATTCTTTCTTGTAATCTGGGTATAATAATACATCCTCACACATGAGCATTTTACCACTCTAAATGCTCTCTTCACCTCATTGTTCCACTCAAAGGTCTCCCTCCTTCCCAATTTTTTAGTCAAAAGGGAGCGTAAGTAGTCCACAGCAGCAATTCTTGAGTCATGCTACTGTAGCAGTTTCATGACATTGTGTGGACATGTCGCGCAAAACTCCCATAAGCCCACCATTGCAGACATAATCATTCTCTGTTCATTCATAACTTTAAGAAATCTGAGGAATTCTGAAGACCAGATATCAATAACTAATAGATTGACATATATCAACCATAATCGTTAAACCTTTAATGTGGCGATTTGAAGAGTGATTATTTGATGGCGCAACAGTGAGTCTATGGAGATTGTTTACTTCCGGTCAACACATCGGTACAATTACGCAATAATTTTTTATTAATTTGCACACAACAGCCATGACACTTATGCACCCTATGGGGCCATTTTGTCTGAAAAGCTTGGTATAAATGTTCTGTAGTAGCCATTGAAGGCTCTCATTTCCTTAACGCTCCGTGGGTACATATTTAAAATCTCCACCATAGTCAGATCGGGCTGCAGCCCGTCCTTTGTGACTACAAAGCCCAGGAACTGCATTACTTCATATCAACCAAAGGCACACATCTCAGCCTGGAACTTCAGGTTCACATTTTTAAATGCCCGCAGGTCCTCCTCCACGTGAGTGAGATGCTCTTCCCAAGTGGGTGATGCAACAATCACATCATCTATGTATGGTAGTGCATTTGGGAGGTATTTCAGCACATCCTCAATCACAGAATGAAATGCTTTTGGTGAGGTTTTCAGGCCCATTGGCATCACCCTATACTGGTAAACCCCCTGGGTGTTGATTGATTGATAATGTTGATTGATAATTTCCAGAACAGTTACATAAGTAGAAAATACAATAGTCAGGAGATAGGTGCTCGCATCTATGCTAATCATAGCTCTTCCAGAGAGTTCTGGTATCACAAAGTTTGTCTTTGGTTTATCCTCCGGCCGCAGTGGCACTTGGATTAATCCACAATGGCAGTCCAGAGAAAAATCATCCCCTGACTCGCTCCAGGGTCTCATTGCCAAGGGGAAAATGCGCCATTGATTTTTAATGGCTTTATTAATTGCGTGGTAGTCAACTACTAACCTGAATTACTTGGCCTTCAGCTGCTTCCCAGGTAACAAATTGAGGTTAACTTAACGGCAATTCACGTCAAGATTTAGAGCAACTTTACGTTGATGGTTAAACATAATATATATGTGAATGTGTGGACTCAATTTTGCGCAAAGTTAACATCAATATTAACGAGAATCTTAACGTCAATAGTAACTTAAGATTGATGTTAATATTAACTTCATGTTAATGTTCCGATTAACGTTAAGATTAATGTTAAATTAATGTGCGGTACCCAGATGCTTCGTCCCAAAACCATGTCGGCCCAAGGCTTAGGCCGCGTCGGCCCAAGGGGTAGACCGCGTCGGCCCAATAGGTAAACCACGTCAGCCCAATGAATCTGACTGCGTTGGCCCAGAAACAATGACCAATAAATGCGAAATTGTAAGATGTTATTGGAATATTTACTTATGTATTTGGCAAATTTAGAAGTTTTTCTAGTTTGTGTTTACCGTTTCCATACTTGTAAACACCGATTTTGCTGATTCCCTAAACTTCATTATCCAGCCCTGTCCGATCCCCCGTCAAGAGTCAAAACAACCAAATAAAGATAAATGATATTAAATGAAGAAGACATAACTTGTCAATGGACATAATTATCAGATCCTAATTTGTGATGGGCTTAGCTTCAGTTTTGTATAATATGGTGTTGTTGTTAGGCTTACTCATGCGAGCTGACCTCTAATTTTTGCCCCACCCCCCCTTGCTGCAGCACTATCCCTCTCCCGCTCACCCTCCTCCCTCTCCCTTGATATCTCTCATATATCTCCTGTCCCTGTCTACTTCCATCATGTTCTCTCCGAGAACCTTTTGTTTCCCTCTCCCCATCCTACTCTCCTTCCCATTGCCCCCACCACCTTCCCCCCTCAAGCCCCTGGGCCGATCCGGCCTTGGAGGTGGGCCGACGCGGTTTTGGAGGTGGGCCGACGGGGCTTGGGCCGATGCGGTGTTGGGATGACATGTCTATGAAGCTTATCGTGCACCTTAGCATTTTCGTTGAGGCATGAGTATTCACTTAACCCCAACTAATTTATATAAAATTAACGTAAAATCTATGTGAATCTTATTAACATTAATTTAACCTGCCTACGTTTACTTTAGTTTAATGTTGATTTAATGCTAGATCTGGGCAAAATATTGGGGGTGTCAATTACAAATGTTTTATTAACATCAATTTGGTTCATCATTTTCTTGCTGGTGTACTTCTTCGGCCCACTCTTCTTCTTTATACCAGCTTCTGTAAAGAATAAAATACAGCTAGTTGTTAGTCAAAAATCAAACATATTTAGGCCTACTCAATATATATTTACTACAGTCCTGCAGACCTCACAAGGGTTGTGGAAGGGTTGGTGGTGTTGGAATACCCCTGCCACCTCCCCTCAAGAGCAGCAGGGGTTTAAGTCAGAAGGAGAGGAAGAAGACAGAAGAGTGAAAGAGATGAAAAATGAAAATAAGTAACTATTATTTCATGCTCCTCCTCCTCATTTATTCCTTCTCCTATCCATATATGATTTAAAAATGCTTGAAATTCGTTGTTTTGCATCATATGAGAGAATCAGAGAGAGGGAGGGGGATGGTGTATAAGAAGGAAAATGAGAAAGAGAGGAAGGGAGAGCGGAAGAGTGGGGAAAGAGAGAGAGAGAGGGAAGAGGGAGAGAGAGGGTAGAGACAGCTAGACTAAGGGAGAGGAGATAGATAGAGACTGAGGCCATGGGCGCTCCGATCCAATGCCGGGGCACTAGCGTTGAGGCCGGGGCACTAGGATCTTGGGACGTTACAGTCTCTGGGCACTACAGTCCTGTGATCATCTCAAGCACTATATTTGACCATATTTGACTCATCAGGTTGCACCAAATGGGGACCGCTTGGATTTCACACTTACTAAGTTCAGTACAGTTTGACCTTACTGAAACATCTTTGTCTGCTTATGAATTAAATGTTTGTTCTGAATGATATGTTTTAATCAATTATTGATTCAGATTAATTGGGTAGCAAATTGATAAAAGGGCGAATTGTAGTCAAAATGTGGTATTATCATGGTTTTATAGATTTGGAGGCTGGTTTTCTTATTGAGGTAGGTTCTGATTTTTGAGAAGGTGTGGATTTTATAATTTACAGTTTTGATTACCTTGTTTACCTGGGCTTGGCAGTTTAATCTAGAATCGAGTACCATCCCTAGGTAGGTGTAATTGGGTACTTCATTTAGCATTTTGTTGTTGAATTTTAATTTTGGTTTGTGTGCATCTAGTTTGGGGGCTCGCTTGCTGATAAACATCCATTTGGTCTTACTGGTGTTGACAGTGAGTTTGTTTGAATCGCAATAATCCTTGAGCGTATCAAGGGCATTTTGGATTTTGCTTTCAGCACATTTGGGGCAGGTGTCTGAGAAGTGTAATATTGTGTCATCAGCATACATTTGTACATTAACATTGGGGGTTGCATCAGGGAGATCATTAATGTACAACAAAAATAGTTAGGGACCAAGGATGGATCCTTGATAGTTTGAGGGGATGTGAAGTGTGTTCGTTTGCAAAAACTCGTTGTGTTCTATTCTTCAGGTAGCTGTTAAACCAGTTTAGTATGTTTTGTTGAAAACCAGCTTTTTTTAGTTTCCCTAGAAGGATATTGTAATCTAAGGTGTTGAACGCCTTCTTAAAATTGATAAAAACTGTTATTGTGAATTTTGAGTTGTCTAGGTTTGAGGCTAGGTCATCTAAGAGACTACATAATGCTAGGTGGGTTGATTTCCCTTTCCTGAAACCATATTGGTCTATGTGTAGGTAGTTTTGTTCATCTAAGTGGTCATAGGTTTGATTGTGGACAATTTTTTCTAGTAGCTTACTGGGGACTGGTAATAGGGCCACAGGTCTGAGGTCGCTAGGGTGTTTGGGATTGGTTATTTTCGGTAGTGGGGTGACAGTGGCCTCTTTCCAGGCATCTGGGAAGATCCCTTTGTCTAGGGATAGGTTTATGATATGGGTCAGCTCTTCTGAGGGTATCAATAGGGCGTCCCTCAGAACCAGAGAGTTTATGCCGTCTATTCCGGATGATTTTGAGGTGTTAATTTGTGTAACTAACTTAATAATGGTTTCTTTGCTTACTTTTTCGAATTTTTGCATGGGTTGCAGTTCATCCATTTCTGTCCTTTCGTCTGGTTGTGTTAATGCCTTGATATATGAGGGCTGGGCTTGTTTTGGATTTCATTTGCAAGTCTGGGCCAAATATTAGCAAAGTATTGGTTGATCTGTGACGCAGTATCTGCCTCTGGGATTTCGCTTCCTCCAGGAAATATAACAGGGGTGTTTTGTCCCCAAACTGTCAGGATAAAAATGTGTCATAGTAAATATCCCATATATCCAACATTTTTCTTTTTCAAATATCATTTCCTTTTCTAAGATATTCCAACACTTAATCAACACGACTAATGGATATCCTAAAATCCGAAGAGATACTATCTTGGATTCCTTTTTGACAGAAAGACAGACATGTCAAATGCCTATGAGACTCCTTCATTTGTATATACTACTATGTGGTGTTTGACTATTAGCTAGTAGACTAGCACTAAGTCCCTTAGGCTATTCTCATAGACCAGAAATCTGAAGTGAAGTTGGTTATTCGATGATACATTTCCTTTATTTTTAAGAAACGTTATTTTAGGAATTGTTTTAAAAGTATTGACTTTAAATTAATGGCTATGAGTTGATAAATTTCATTTTCTACACATATATTGATATGTATCAAAAATAATAAATAATCAAGGTGCGCTAGTCTATCCATGACAGAAAGGAAAAGAGCAAAAAGAACAAATCTGATCAGTGTCATATCGGGAAAAGACCAACTGCCATGTGTTATAGCAGCAGATGACACAGGTCATGGGTAATAGGGGAGTCTTCATAGTAAAAACACTCCTTGTAATGGGTGAAAAGATCTCCGTAATGAAGAAATAGTCAGTGCCATGAAACTATTTGTTCCAGGAATAGGAATATCCAGACTGTAATAGGAAAAGGTGTCTTTGTAATGGATTTTGGCTATGCGTAATATGTGCAAAAAAAGAAGAAAAGTCTGCAATATTACACAGGTCGTACAGATGACGACTTTGGGACGCAACAAGGGTTCTAGATTGCAGCAATGCCCCTGTAACAGGGGTCTGGGGGGAAATACTAACATTGATTTATTAGTAAATTAATGTTGAAAAATGTATGTCAAACATATTAACGTTGATTTATCAGTAAGTTGATGTTAAAATATTGACGTGAAAATATTAACATTGAGTGATCAGTTAACATTAAATAATTGATGTCGACAGCATCAATGTTAATTCACCATTGACTTAACGTTAAGCAGTTAATGTTAAGAAAATTCACAGTTAGTCAATGTTTCATTACTGCAAATATTATAACGTTGACCAGATTAACATGAAATTCAAAGGTTGACATTAATAAATTCACCTTTGACGTGAATCAAGGTTAATTTAACGTGAATTGTTACCTTCAGCTGCTTTCCCTTTCCCCAGCAGGAAACATGGAGCAGTGACTCACCATTATCTTCTCCATGAATCCCGTACACTGCTCGTCTAGCATCTCCTGCAGCACTTTACACATGTGTGGGTTTGTATGGGTTTCTCATTGGTGCTGCATACCTCTCCTTGAGTTCAATCTTGTGGGCGAAGATGTCTGTCTAGGAAATTGGTGAGCTGTGCATAGCAAAAATGGCTTCATAACGCTTTAGCAGGCTTGCCATAGAGCTCTTTTGCTCCATAGTCAGCTGATGGCCTAGAGTATAGTCTATACTAGACCCCTGACCTCATAGACAACTACAGGGAAGACCCTGCTTCCAAAACACTCTACAAAGGCCTGCTAGTACTGCAGATAGGTGAAATATTTGGAAGAATTGTGGGTTTGGTGAAACAAGCATGAAATTTGGCAGACAGTTAAAAAAGATGCTTGGGAAGATTTTTGGCTATAGGGCCATTCCAAAAATTTCTCTACAGACCCCAAAATGGAAGTATTGCCTAGCAACGGGCTAGTATGTTTGGTAACAGGCTCTAGCTTCGCAGGTATTTGAGATATCAAAATTCTAAAGACATCTACCCCCCCAATTGGAACTATGGGGAATCCACTGGTATCATTGGATTTTCTCTATCTATGATGGTTGCCTAGCAACGGGCATATTTCATTATTTTTGCATAGCAACGGTGCCAAAAGGGGGGGCGTGGCTGGGTGGAGGGGGCATGGCTGGGGTGGAGGGGGCGTGGCTGGGGTGGAGGGGGCATGGCTGGGTGGAGGGGGTGTGGCTGGGTGGAGGGGGCATGGCTGGGGTGGAGGGGGCGTGGCTGGGGTGGAGGGGGCATGGCTGGGGTGGAGGGGGCGTGGCTGGGTGGAGGGGGTGTGGCTGGGTGGAGGGGGCGTGGCTGGGGTGGAGGGGGAGTGGCTGGGTGGAGGAGGCGTGGCTGGGGTGGAGGGGGCGTGGCTGGGGTGGAGGGGGCATGGCTGGGGTGGAGGGGGCATGGCTGGGGTGGAGGGGGTGTGGCTGGGTGGAGGGGGCATGGCTGGGGTGGAGGGGGCGTGGCTGGGTGGAGGGGGAGTGGCTGGGTGGAGGGGGTGTGGCTGGGGATGAGGGGGCGTGGCTGGGGTGGAGGGGGCGTGGCTGGGTGGAGGGGGTGTGGCTGGGTGGACGGGGTGTGGCTGGGGATGAGGGGGCGTGGCTGGCTGGGCTAGAATTTCATTTGATATATAAAGCGTGGTGAGTCCGAAAAGGAAGCGACCTTGAGATTGTTAAACTTACCCTCTGAATGTGTGTTCATGCTAAACTCTTTATGGAGACCACTTCTCTCTTTCTTATTATCTCGTATCAGCCACCTACAAAGAATCACATCTTTAATGTTATTTAATAATAATAATAATAAAATTCTTTTATTTCATGACTAGCAGGTTATAAATTCAGTATAGGCCTATATATCTAGCCAAATCAATGACAAGAATTAAAGAAAGGTCCAAGGTGACTACAGACTCTAATGCTATGCTTACACTATTAGTGAGACTGGGATGATGACAGTGCTGGCGCCCAGGCAGAAGCTGAGGCCGGGCCAGAAGTCTAGTGTGGCGGGGTAGAGGATGTTATAGATGGTGTGACCCGTCATGGAGCTCACACTCTGCACCGCACCCAGGAACGCATACATCTTACCTGCAGCACAACAACAACACAGTGTAAACAATCATACATCTTACCTGCAGCACAACAACACAATGTAAACAATCACACACATCTGGAGTAACATTATGATAGAACCTCACGAGTAGGTATTATTAGCAATAGGATTGCATGGGTCAGAGTCAAATCTTTTCCATGGCAGCACGAGCCCGATAGGGCGAGTGCTGTTATGTGAAAAGATTTGACGAGGACCCATGCAATCCTATTGCTAATAATACCTACGAGTTGGGGTTCTATTTTTACTCCACGATGATATAGGAATACAAGTCAAAAAATATTATTTACAAAGAAAATAAACAGTTGACAGATCGGAAATATGACCGTCCTAACTTTAATAGCTTGGAGACAGGCCGGGAGACAGGTAGGCCTAGACCTGTTGAAACTTTTGGTATGTTTTTGATCGATTTTCTTTGTAAACAATTATCATTACAGAACAATGGGGCTTACAATTATTGTAAACTAAACTGTCCCCTTTCAGAATCTAGTTTCATTTAATAAATGATGTGCCTAGGAGCTAAAGAAGCAGGGGAAACGACGGCCAAGGTTTCCTTGAAACAAAACTTAATTTCACCGGAAGTAGAACAAGTGGCTGTTCCTAAAAGCTCGCCCCCTCCCACCGGAGTATCATTGAGATGCTATGTAACAGCATGGCAAAAGGAGGGAGGGAGTTTGCATGGTAGCAAAATAGGAAACAAGCTGCTGACTTCCATGTGATCCTACACACATGATTACACAGTAGGATTACACTCCCGCCCATACAAACTGTGGTTAATCCTCCCTTCATCATGGAGTAAATACTTTGGATACATTTTTATGTTTAGTTCTTTCAAAGAATATAGTCGCTGGGGCAGACTTAGCGGAGATGTAATCAAACTAGGGCTGAGAAAATAATGGTTAAATATTATAGTTAACTATGATATTATAGTTAACTGTATTATAGTATAGGGGCCGTATCCATTGAGCTCATTAATTTGACTGTAAGCTTCGTCTGAGAATAATACATTGTGATAATGTCTTGGCTGAATAAAAATTTTAGATACAATACATGGGTCAGATTTTCAGAAAATGTACAATTCAACTTCACCAATCTTCTCAAATAACCCAGATTCATGACAAAAATAAAGTTCAAAATACAGTTCAACCTAACCAAATAGATTGCAAGAATCAATGCGATGCCGAATATACTCGAATTTACCTAGTATTAGCCAAATTGCAGCCTAATTTAGCAGAATGTACTAAATGTGTACAGCTGCCGATTGTACATTTTCTGAAAATCTGACCCACATGTAGAGCTGAACTCACCCAGTTCCCCGGGTTCCACCAGTTTAGATAATGAGGCGCGGGCCACGGTCCCTGCACTGCGGAACATTCCTATAATAGGCACTGCAAGTAGACAAACACAAATATTGCAACCTTTTAAACAGAAATATATCAAACATATTGATATCTCAGAATTAATTTTTTGCAACTTGTGACTCATTTTCCTGTGACACATCACAAATAGGGGATTTGCATGGCCACCAAAAAGTCCCCATCTTTCCCATCATGCATTTGGTTTTCATAGATCATTTATACAAACTCTGATATTGATGAAAACATTCTTGCAATTTTTAATAAAAATGTTGGCAAATATTTGTATGTCAGATTTGAGCTGAATGCATCCCATGATGCAGTGTAACAGACATGCGCAGTGGCACATACAACTCCCCTATTGTGCAGTGTAACAGACATGCGCAGTGGCACATACAACTCCCCTATTGTCATCCAACTCACCCATAAAGACCATCCATGTGTGTGTGGAGAAGGCGAGCCAGAGCTCAGACAGCGGGCCTACCACGGTGCCCACCATCATCAGTGTGGTGTCCTCCAGCTTGAAGCGTTCCTTGACCGGTGTGATGACCACTAGCAGGCAGAGAGCGGGCAGCAGGTGTGCAAAGGACAGGTAGTAGCCGTACAGCGTCTGACTCCAGCTCAGCGGCTGCCGCTTCACAAACAGGTAACCCACGCTGTAGTACGCTGCAATGGTTCAAGTTTTAATTCATTATATGAAATTAGACAATATGAAGTAATTTATCTGATGTAATTCTCATTAATTATGATAATAATAATAGTAATAATTTATTTTATAATGCATAAAATCCTCAAGTACATGTCACACAGGGCATAACCTGCCGGACCAAAACACATGAATATTGACATCAGGGGCGGATCTAGGGTCTAAAATGAAGATAAAAAGGGCACATCAGTCCATTCCACAAAAATGAGCCAGAGGGGCACAAAGGCATACAAGGGAGAGATCATCAGAAAATGTTACTTTGATATACCAATTATTCATATTTGTCTAATTTAGCAGATGTTACCAAATTTGTGGACCTGCCTAATGTGCATTTTCTGAAAATCTGACTGACTAGGGGGGTGCTCCCCCGGGGAAATTTTGAAATTTAAGGTGCCATTTGGAGGCATTTGGCGCTTTTTGAAGCACAAAATACAGTATTTAGTCACACATGAAAAGTGATCATTTTATTTCTATTATTTATTTTGACTTTTAAAAACTAGGGATGCAGTTTGCAAGGACCTAAGAAACACAAAACATACAACACACACTGGCAGTTGACCATGTATACAAATTGTAAGATGTGGAATTATCTTTAAAAATCAGTTGTGGCTACTGTTGCAAGTGATGTAGGGGTGAGGTAGGGTCTGGGGGCATGTTGCCCCCCAAAATTGTAAAACCTGAGGAGTGAAATGGTGTATTCTGGGAGCATTTTTTTATCATAATTAGCCAGTTTTGTTTGTATTTAAAGATACAAAACAAATAATTAGGAGGATAATCTCAAAGGCAAATTTAACTAATTGACATTGAATCAAAATCTCCCTCAAAAGATGAAATCACATGTATCCAATGTCACATTGGGTTACCAGATCAATGGAGTATGGCTGTACTTCCTGCAGGCAGGCCTGCCAACAATAGGACAAATGTAAGGCAGCATACTTTAATTTTCTCACAACTGCCCCCAAGTGATTGTCCATTATGATGTATAAATGTAAAGCCAACATGAGAGGGGGAACTAATGTCAGAACAAACATGTGTGAGCCCCATACACCCAAATTAGGGAGTCATGGAAACAGCATTTATAAGTTCTTTTAACGGCCTTTTACAGCTGTTACCACAAGACACTTTTGGTTGTAAAAGAAATTAAGGCACCTTTATTTCTTAAAAAAGGTTTTTGGCTCTTCAAAAAGGGCACTTTTGGTTGTAAAAAAGACAGTTTGGTTGTTACACTTACAACAGAAAAAGGGCACTTTGGGTTGTAAAAAAAGGCACTTTGGGCTATTCAAAAGGGCACTTATGAACATTTTGAGGGGGGGTCAGGACGTCGCTGACCCCCCCCTCCCTTGGATCTGCCCATGGACATTAGACCATTGATAAATAGTCCATGCTGAACATGGCATGATTTCTACAGATTTTATACTGTACCGTTAGTCCCATAATTCCATGCGAATCAGGATTCAAAATGGTGGCTGTGTAAATGCCCAATTGCTGCAATACCTACCATACATAGAGAGCATGGAGAAGTACACAATAGTAATTATGGCCAGTAGGCGAGCGCGCGCGTTCTTCTCCCTCTTCCTAAACACAGTCTTAATGGCATCTATATAGAGATAGGCCAACCTCTTCAGTATAAACCAGCCTACACGCGCCTTCTCCCCCTTTAGTGTCTCCTTCTGCGGGGGTTCTTTCATATAAGTGTAAATATAAATACAGGTCAGTATAAATATCCCTGTGGACAATGAAAACACAAAAGTAAAGCTTGTGTTATCTAAGATAAGGCCACTGATAAGCATAGGAATCACCCCGCTCAGCCCAGAGATAGCCTCACACACCAGCACCCTCTTTGTCCGCTCTTTCTCTGACGTCACAGTGGCAAGATAGCTGAACGCAGCCAAGAAGAGTGTGATCCAGCCCCCGGTTAGTCCTGATATGGCGTTACCGATGAGGATCCAGCCTGGGTTCCAGTCCATGTATATAGCGTTAAGCCCCATGATGCCTAATGTCACCACCTGCCCTAACACAGGCATCAGTATGGCCAGTCTGCGGCTAAACCTATCACTTATATTGCCGTAAATAAAGGACATTATAATGGCGGGGATTTCAAAGGCGTAGTTTTCCCATAGAAACCAATGCGACGTTTCTGTTTGCACCACGTTTTCTGCCACGTGATTACTGTTGGCATGGAGATGATCACAGACGGTCTGGTTGAAGTGGGATAAACAGACTTTCTTGTAGAAGAGGGCTTTAACGGCCGGCCACGCTATGCCACCCGCGAATATATACAGGATTAACACTGGTTCTATTGTCACTGTCCTGGCCTTCCATGGTGGAGTGGGAGTAGACTGGCTAAACTCCTCTGTTTCACTATCACTGGTATCACCTCCTGTTACGGTGGTCCCGTTACGGTGACTGTTAGTGTCACCGTCACCGTCACCGTCAGAGAAGGTGTCAAACCCTGACGTGCCCAGTCGCTGGGTGATGATCTGGCCGGACTCCTCCTTGTTGGCCATGGTTGGAACCTAGAGGTACACAAACAGATGATGGATGGATTTATTTACAGTTCGTCACGATACATAGTATAATAAATAAATAAATAAATAAATAAATAAATCAAAATAAATAAATAAATGAATAAATAAATAAATCAAAATAAATCAATAAATAAATGGATAAATAAATAAATAAATAAATAAATAAATAAATAAATAAATAAATGAATGAATGAATGAATGAATGAATGAATGAATGAATGAATAAATAAATGAATAAATGAATGAATGAATAAATGAATAAATAAATAAATAAATTATATAAATAATGCTGGAAAGGGGTAGCCTCATCTATGGTAATCATAGGTCTTGCAGGGGGTCCCATGTTACATGATAGAATATATTACGTGGGAAATCTGTTAAGTTGTACATAATCTCGTAGAATGTAGAAGATAGAATGTAATATATTAGTTCACTGACATAATAATTATTCGGTTTTATTCTTTGACTTTACCTTAAATTTACATTAAAATTATTTCATTTGGTTGAATTATTTATATCTATAACAAGATCAATGTCAATAATATTTTTTTCATTCAACATTTTTTACCAATACCTTATAGGCGCTGTTAAACCAATAATTAAAAGAACAATTAGTGACTTTATCAGACACTTGACATATAAATACATTTAATAACATAATAATGCGACAGTTTAGTGCTTTCCATTGTAGAAAGTACTCATTTTAAGAAATAACACACATTTCAGACAAAAATCAGGTTCAAAATACAGTTCAACCTAACCAGACAGACTAATTGAATGAATACAATACCCTAACCCTAGTGAGATATACCTAGTATATCATTTTTCACTCTAATTTAGCAGAATTTGAGGGATATGTAGAAATGTAGATTGTGTATTTTCTGGAAATCTGATCCACATGCTTTCTGACGCACCGCTTCCAATCTCAAAGCCTATCAGTTACCTAAGTTCCCCTGTACTTTGACCCTTAATTCAGTACAACAGATTTGCCTGCTAAATACCGCCCTAGTCCCCAGCATCCATGGTATACCATTAAACACGTGTGTTACATATGATACATTCTAAGTAATTCAAGTAGCTCCTCCATAAATTATCCTGTATCTATATTATTGAATTGTACCTTAAATGAGTAACTATATACAACTGTAGTGGAAGTGCTACGCCCTGGTGTGACTTTGGTACATCTCTAAGTCCAGTGCATTTGACCCGTTTACTTACCACTAGGTGTGCTGCTCTATTCTTCTAGTCTATTATATTAGCAGCTGGTGTTTGCCACCGTTTTACTACAATATATAACCAATTCAGGCCTTATGCCATTTATGTACTACTTGTGAACACTTGTGTTCCCTTTTACCTTTTCAAACTGCATTTGTCAATGGTATTACGGACATGTGTTGTCCGGCTCTTTCATATTGCCACCCTTATTGTATGTACCAGACTTTGGTGTCCCTTGGAGAAAGCCAATGCTTCTGGGCCGCTACGGACACTTGTGCTAACGGGTAATAAAGTAGTATTGGTTGTAAGACAATCCTTTGTTGACTGACTTTATTGACATCCGTGAGATACGAACAATTAGTAGATTCACTACAATTGGTGCCGTGACCTCGAGCACAGACCTCCGTGTTGATCTGATCTGACGGATTGCATAATCCGTGTTTGGCTTTCTGGACACTTTTCTTGGCAAGAAAATGTCCGGTTCTGAACCTGACCCGAGTCAAGTTCAACCACTGGTTCCGGGAACAGTGGCTGTTCTGATGGAGGATGTTGGTGTAGGAGATTCAGCTCCCTCTGAATCCGAGGCCTATGAGACCGGGAAAGACGAGGTCCATAGGGGCTATGGAAACTACAGGGATTGTCCTGAGTCTGACAGTTCGGACTCTGAGGATGGTAGGAGTCAAGTACGTCTCCTCCGGTTGCAATTGCTTAATTCCAAAGCGGATTTCCATCGTGAGAGAGAGAGGTGCAGTAATTTTGCTAATCAAATGAGACAGTTGATTACCCAAAATCAAGACCTGCAGGCAACTTTGGATATGGTTTCATCGCAGTCGCAGGAATCTACCCGCAAGTTGCAAGTTGAGAATGAAAAGCTAAGAAATGAGGTGTCTAGGGTTGATGATTTGTCACGCCTTCACAATATGGGGGATGATGACTCTCCTCAGACACTTGATCCATTCTTGCCGTTCCAGCAGATAATGGCGAATGCTTTGTCTCAGGCAGAGATGGCTGACTCTGAAAGGATGCCTCCTGTCTGCTCAACCTGTCTGTCTGACAGTGACTGCTCAACCTGTCTGTCTGAGGGTGCTGTTGGATTCGGTCCGAGAGGACCCAAACCTCCCTTGAATTTCATGGCTTCTCCTGTTAATACTATGGGAGAGTCAGCGAAGAAGGTGACGTTTGATGAACGGGCTTTGTCCGGCGGATCTACTTCATCCCCTGCTGGGAGTTCTGTTACCTCTGGTAAATCGATTAAAGTGCTTGTTCACTCGCCTACACAGACTGTTGTGATCCCTCCGGGAGGAGCAGGTTGTTCGGATAGTTGGTCACAGACTTTGGATGAGGAGTCCGCTTCCCCAACTGCATTGGTACTTAATCAGACATCTGTGAAAGTTGCCAAAGCTGAGGAGTTGCCGGACAAAGGTCTTGTGAGAACGGAGACTAAGAAGAGTGTTTCTGTGAAGTATCCGGGTAAAGTTGCTACCACTACTGCAAGAGGACAGGTGATTGGAGACAAGTATGTCCCTACGCCTGAAACACCTGAAGCACCTGAAGCACAGGAAGCTGGGGCAGTTGGTGGTAGCCCTCCTGTTGGAGCAGCTCCTGCTGGGGATCCCTCAGATCCCTCCAGTAGTTCTTCCAATTCTAGCTCTGAAGATAGGAAGAGGAAGAAGAGGAAGGACAAGAAGAAGAAGAAAAAGTCAAAGAAGTCTAGAGAAAGACGTGATATTAAGATGAAGGACCGTTCATTAGTTCAAGGCTTGAACTATGATGGCTCTGATGAATCTGATGCAGATTTTGAATATGAGTGTAGTGCTACACGAAAATCAACTTCTGCCCGCCCGCCAATCATCAAGGTGTGGGATGAGAAGGATCCTTGGCGCATGTACCTGGCAGAAATGAAGGTACTGGCTCGCGCTTACAACTGGACTGAGGAGGAATTCCTTCAGCAATTGATTACGGGGACACGACGTCCGCTTGCAGAAATGGGCGATTTGCCAGTTGATCTGAATCTCAGAAGTTTTGTGGCACATATGGATGTCAACTTTGGAGAACGATCTAAGAGCATTAAGCAGTCCGAATTCTACAATTGCAGGCAGACACCTAAGCAGACGCCTAGGCAGTTTGCTACGGAAGTGGCCAAACGTGGTCGATATGCTTTTGGAACGAAGATGGACGGAACTCTTCGTTCAATATCCCTCCGGATTTATCTTAGGGGATTGTCGAATGTAGAAATGGCTAATTGGGTGCGCTTCAGGCAACCACACGACCTGCAGGAAGCCATCCACTGGGCAGAGACATGGGAAAGTTATGATTTGGATACAGCCATGGTCCAGGAGGCAGCTGTTGTTCCGGAGAGGAGAGAAGTTAGTCAGTTGGACACCACTAAGCGGGGAGAAAAGAAAAAGACAAAGAGAGCAGTGACTCAGGTCGTTGAGGCGTTGCAAACTGCAGCTAATTCCTCGTCCGAATCTGGGAGCGAGGATGTTGGCTCTGTTATCATCCAAGCTCTCCAGACTTGGCGAGATCGCCGGAAGAACGGACAGTACGGGTCTACTAGCTCTGAGAAGAGAGAAGAAAGGCCTAGGTTTAACCCTAGATCTTCTCGTAAACCCTTCAAGCCTAGGTGTTATTTCTGTGGGGATGAGGGCCATTATATTGCCGATTGCCCCAAGAGAAAGGCTGGTCAGGGACAGTCGGGTTCGACTGAAGCCAAGGCTACAGGGGAGAACTCGGAAAACACCAATCAACCCTCATAAGAAGCGAGGTGGGGGTTGAGCAAAGGACGCCGCTTCATGGTACCACAATTCAGCCAGATTTTGTGAGTAGGATAGGAACTGGTGGTGTGGCTCAGGCACCCGTTAGTATGAAGTCTGACTTGGCAAAAGTTCAGTCGCTTCAGGAAGCGGGAGATGCTAGCTCGTTGCCGGAAAGGAACACCAGTCTGGGTGAGAAGAATTCCCCGGACAGCCCGGAAGATGGTCCCTTGGTAAGATGGGGACAACCTGGGTACCAGGCTGCTGAAGGGCAGATTGTTGTTGTGGGTAAAAACCCCAACCGGACTGCCCGGATTCAGAAAGTTTCTGTCTATGAGCCGAACACGCTGAAGATTACGAACAAGATAATTGTTCGTGAGAGATGGTACGCTCCTGTTGGTTTGGGTGAAGGAATAGGTGACTTTTTGGTGGATCCGGGTGCTACAACTAGCCTGGTGACCAAAAGGTTCTATGACTCTCTCCCTCAGCCACCGCCACTGGTTCCGACCCGGATGGTGTGTGCGATGGGGAGTGGTATACCCATAACCACGCATGGTAGCGCGCTCTGTCCTTTGGAAATTGCAGGACGGATATACATGATTACGTGTCTTGTCGTCAGCGGCTTGGTTGGCCCTGAAGATGGGTTATTGGGGGCTGATTTCTATCATGTCCACCGATGTAATCTGTTGGGTTGGTCTGGTGAACTGTATTTAGATAAGCAGGCTGTTTCAGTGAAGTGTAAACTTTGGAAACATGCCCGGAAGAGTCTGAAACGAACCGTTGTTCAAGCTGTTGAGGTAAAGGAATTTATAGATGGAGGAGAAGTCAAGCTTTTGGAGCCTGTCCTCCTTCTACCCCGATCTGTAACCCTTGCCAAGATAGACTTGGGCAAAGGCTCAGTCACATCAGAAGGTCTGATGTTCGAGCCTGACCAACGATTGCTAAATGAGTTTGCCTTGGGTAGCTTGGACACTTATGTGTCCGGCGACGTTAATTCGTCCGTGGTGGCTTTTAGCAATCTGTCTCCGTCAACTGTGAGGTTGAATACGAATATGGTGGTTGGTAGAGTGAGCATGGTGTCCCTGGTGACACAAACTCCTCCACCAAGTGAGGAAGAGGATCCGTTGGTGAAGGCTGCTATTATTAATTCCATTCAGGTGGAGTGTCCAATAGCAGATGATGAACTGGTCGCCCCGGAGATAGTTGTCCCACCTGTGGTGGAAGATCCGTTGGAGAAGCTTATAAAAGATTCTCACCTGTCTACTAAGGAAGAAAGAGACTTAGCACGGAAACTCTTGTTGGATTTTCAAGACTGTTTTTCGTTGCCTGGTAACAAGCTGGGATGTACTCATTTGGTGAGTCATGCTATTGATACAGGGGATGCTAATCCCATTAAGCAATCGTACCGGCGGATACCAGTGTCCAAACGAGCAAAAGCAGAGGAGGAGATCTGGAAGATGTACCGGGAAGGCAGGATTGAGCACAGTAGTAGTCCGTGGGGGGCTCCCATAGTAATGGTTGCCAAGAAAGACGGAACACAGAGGTTCTGTGTGGACTACCGCTTGCTCAACTCTGTGACAAAGAAGGACAGCTTTCCTCTTCCTAGGATAGATGAATGTGTTGAAGCCTTGGGTGGGAACCAATGGTTTTGCACATTGGATTTGGAGAGTGGGTACTGGCAGGTAGCCATGGATGAAGAGAGCAAGCACAAGACCGCTTTCTTGTCCAGTGTTGGATTGTTTCAGTTCAAAGTTATGGCTTTTGGACTGTGCAATGCCCCTGCTACGTTTCAGCGCATGATGGACCGCATGTTGGACGGATTGCGCTGGAAATCCTGCTTAGTGTACTTGGATGATGTGGTAGTTTTTGGCAAAACTCTCACTGAATGCTTGGACAACCTGAAGTTGGTGTTGGAAAGGATAAGACAGTACGGACTGAAGCTCAAACCTAAGAAGTGCGAGTTATTCCGTAAAGAAGTTATGTATCTTGGACGGATTGTTTCTAGTAAAGGAATCCGGGCTGATCCAAAGAAGATTGAGAAAGTTCAGAATTGGCCAGTGCCGGCAAATGCTAAGGAAGTAAGACAATTTCTAGGATTCGCATCCTATTACCGGGAATTCCAGCCGAATTTCGGGGGAATTGTTGCTCCTTTGCAAAAGATTGTTACGGACGCAGGTACGCACAAACGCTATAGCAAGCCTATAGTCTGGACTCCTAAGTGTGATGAAGCATTTAAAGCTGTCAAAGCTTTATTAACTACAGCACCTGTTCTTGGATATGCTAGGGAAGTCGGTGACTTCATTCTTGATACCGATGCGAGTGGTTTTGGGATGGCCGGCGTGCTTTCTCAGGTGCAGGACGGTAAGGAAGTTGTGTTGGCTTATGCAAGCAACAGTCTCTTGAAGTCACAGAGGAATTACTGTGCTACCAAAAGGGAATTGCTGGCTGTGCTGACCTACCTGCGCAAATTCCGCCATTATCTATTGGGGAATAGAAACTACTATGTACGGACGGATCATGCTTCTTTGCGCTGGCTCTTGAATTTCAAGGACCCAGCTGATATGTTAGCTAGGTGGTTACTCACCTTGCAGGAGTATGGATTAGACCAACGGATGATACTCCACCGAGCTGGATCGAGACACACCAATGCGGACGGATTGTCCAGGATCCCTACCAGAAAATGCGGACGTCCGGATTGTTCTGACTGTGGCATTCATGATGCTGTTGTTGCAGAAATATCGGTCGTTGCAGAGACTACGGTTACTTTGGGATCCCTAGAGAATAGTATCCGAGTTGCTCAGCAGGAGGACCCTCTCCTGAAACGTGTTATGGGCATACTGGATGGTACCAGTCCAGTCCCGGACAAAGAAAAGATGTCCGCGGAATCACAAGAGTTCTGTGTATATGTCCATAATCGTGAGAAAATGGAAATGATAGACGGTGTCTTATGTTTGAGATGGGTACGTAAGAATACCGGACGGACGTATGTTAGAAGGATAGTTCCTGCTTCCATCAGGAAGGAGATCTTCCTGAGTCTTCATGGTTCTCAGTTAGAAGGCCATTACGGAGAGTTCAAGACTACCTGGAAAGCAAAGACGAAATATTTCTGGCCAGGTATGCGCTATGATCTGAAAAGATGGCTGAGGGCTTGCCCTACATGCCATACCCGTAAGACAAGGAGTGGAAGGGGAGTAACACCTCTAAAGAAAGAAATCCACGGAGAACGCTGGAGTAGGTTGGCTTTGGACATCATTGGTCCTTTCAAGACTACCCCAAGAGGCAACAATTACGTAATGGTGGTTATGGACCATTTTTCTAAATGGGCTGAGGCATACCCCTTGCCGGACCATACGGCGGAGACATGTGCTTTGGTTCTGTTTCAGGAATGGATCTTGAGATTTGGGTGTCCGGTGTCTCTACAGACGGACGGAGCTCCAGAATTCAGATCACGATTGTTACGTAGCTTGTTAGATATGTTGGGGGTGGAGAAGCTAATTACTCTACCGTACAGACCCCGGTCCAATGGCCAGGCGGAACGGTTCAACAGAGTACTTGTTGAGCAGCTCTCATGCCTGACGGACTACAACGATACAGATTGGGACATGTTAGCACCCTGTATAGCTCACGCTTACAGAGGGACGGTACATGCTAGTACTTTGTGTACACCCAACTCTGTAGTTTTTGGATCTGAACTTGTCACTCCTGCGGACTTGGTCCATGGAGTGGAACCTGGAGGACTTGATTTTCCGTGTCGCCTAGCATACGTCGAAAATCTAAGGCAATGGATGAGGGATGGCCATCGTTTTGTCAGAGACAATCTTGGGGTTGCAGCTGTGCACCAGAAGAAAGAATTTGACAGGCGTGCCAGACCCAGGCGCTTTGAGAAGGGGGATGTGGTCTATCGTTATTGCCCCCCTAAGGCCAACAAGAAGATCGGACCGAAGTGGGACGGGCCATTCAAAGTGCGCGGATTCATAGGGGGTACTACCTATGAATTGGAGACCACTGAAGGTATTGTGAGGTACCATGTAGATTACCTCAAATCAGCTTTTGATGATGATGGTCCTATTCAGGCTGTGAATTTGGATCGAGCTCCAGAGTTCAAGAAGTTGGAGAAAGCTGGTAGAGACGTTCTTCGGTGGGAGAGTGGCAAGGTTCTACCTGGTGTGGAATGTCCAGTGAAGAAGAAAAAAGATAAGATTACCATTGGGGTAAAACCCGCTGGTAGGCCCAAGAGGAAAGCAGGAGAGATACGCCAAGCTAAACCTGATCCGGTTCCAGTTGTTAAGCCTTTAGCTGCTGTAAAGGCTAAGCAAGGTCCGGTTAAAATGGTTTCTAAAGCTAAAAAGCTGTTAGCTCCTGTGAGGAGGGGTGTAGGCAGGCCTAGAAAGAGAAAGGTAGCAGTTTCAGTTGTTGCTGATCAGCAACCTCCGCCTGTTACAAATCTGCCAAATGCCTTGAAAAGAAAGAGGGGGAGGCCAAGGAAAATTCCGGATTCTGTCCAGAATATTCCTTGTAACCCCGGACAGACTGTGGACAGCCCGCCGAAGGTAATTGCAAGGGGAAGACGCACGCGTAATGCCCCAAACCGGTTGCAATATAAAGCCTAGACTTGATAAAGTACATCTGGAGGCTTCTGGGTAGCCTCCTTAAAAAATGACACAACGAGAAGTCGGTGGTTAGTTAGTCGGATTTAATTATACCACCCCATTGCGGCATTTGAGTGATTGAATGACCGGGAAAGGACCCTAAAACCGTCTGCAAGTGTTGCTGAAAATTGTTCTAAGAATGGCTTGGCTTAGGTGTAATCCTAACTTGTAGTAAGTTAGCTCTCCTTGGAAAGCCTGAATCACCTTTGGAAGTTAGGTGAAATCGCTATGAAACTTGGAATAGTGGACAGTGGGCTTCGCGGACACAGTATCCACTTAGTCTCAGTGGAAGATCAAGGGGTTTGCAGTAATTACAGCACTGTACAACCTGTTTGTCATGAGAGGAACTGGTCTGGCGAGTCCAGTGGATGCGTGGCGGGAAGGTAGCGGTTGGCGCTGTGATCGGGTGGTGACTCGGCGGAACTACAGTTACAACGCTGGTCGTGTGTAACGCCTCCGTGTTTCACTCCTTGTCATACTGCTTCCTGCTCTGCCACGGAGAAGGCAAGTCATTGTGTAAACGAAAGAAAGAAGTAAGTAGAATGGGTTAACACTTGCTTGACATGTACCAATGAACTGTTGCCTGATAAGAGAATAGTCCTATTCAACGTGTGACAAGTTGTTTGTGGGCTTGAAATGTTTCATTTTTACGTTATAAGGCCGAGACCGCCGGTAGTGGTGTGGCCGGCCGAGCTTGTTTTGGTTAGTAATGGCTACCATTGGGGTGGAGCATGATGTCGTACGAGACCTTTACACCTCTGTGGGACATGTTTAGTTGGTTAATTCCAACCTGCTGACTCTTGTGAAGAGTTCACCTCCATTGACTGCTATTACCACTGTTTATGTTACCTGTCATTTGTTATTCGAGCTTGTGTGACTTTGCTTAGGTTGTATGAAATACAGCTAGGCTTGGTTGCCTGTACGCTCACTGTACTGTTACTTGTACTGTCCTGTTCTGTGTTGTGTGTGTGGAATGAGTGCTTACAGACGTGTGACCTGTGTTTTCAGTTTGTAAGCCAAGCTCGTTTCAACAAGATGTCGGAAGAAACCGTATGGAATTCCGACCCGTTAAACCTCGAGGGACCGCAGGAGGATGAGGGTCCGGAGATGTCAGATGCCGAGGCAGCCCGTGTAATGACGGCAGCAGAGGACCTGCTGCACTTAGGTCGTGAAAGGAGTGCTCTGTCCGGCCGTCCGGCCGATCCGGACACCTTCCCTCTTGGTGGGGAGCTGCAGCCCCTGCGCGAGCAGGTTGACAATGAAAATGAGTCCGACGAGGATCAGAATGCTAGATCCGAAGACGTCCCGATGGATGTGGAGGAGTTGCATTCTGACAAATCTCCATCCCCTCTTCAGAGTCCTCTGCGGCGCTCCCAGCGGAAGTCCGCTTCGCCAAGGAAGTCCCTGAGGTCGACAACTGCTAAGACCCGGATTGATTCCCCGTCACCCCGCCGGTCTTCTTCCTCCAGAACGGCCTCCAGAGGGCGTAGTCCGGGAGTGAAGAGAATCGCTAGTGGAGAGATAAGGGTTGAGTCAACCAGTCCCCGTGCGTCTACCTCCAGGCATGTGAGTCGGCCTGAGAGAAGTTCTACCAAAGACTCTACTGTGAAATCCGCACCTTCCAGCGGCAGTGAGAAAGTGACTGAGGCCAAGTCCGCTCTGGCTGGGTATAAAATCCCTTCCCTTGCCTCTTCTTCTAAGGTTGGACGTCCCAAGATCAAAAAGACTCATGTCCACCGGGCAGGTTGGAGGTTTGAACAGTTGTCTGTCCAGAGCGTGGAGCGACACCGGGCTGAGATGAAGGCGGCTATGGACGTGGTCCCTATTGACCCGAGATTTGATCAGCCGGGTGCATCTGTCCTCAGTTGCCCCGAGAGTGATGTGGAGGACAAAGAGATTGAGGACGGCCAAATGGAACGATACAAAACTCGTATTTGGCCAGAATTGGTGCGAGCGGATGCCATGGACGCTGGCACCTTTCAGAAGATAGAAGGTGCTCACAGGTTGTGGCGGGCAGGCCATCGTTGTCCGTTTGTTGTCTGTCGCCACCTAAAATTTAACCCCTTGGGCATACGCTCTTACAGTTCTCGTGCTCGTCTGTTCAGACACCTGTGTGAGGAACACGCCCCCTACGTACAGGTATGGATATGTCCCTCTCCTAGATGTCTACAGGTTCTGGACCGTAGAGTAGAACTCGTCGGCCATTTGATGAATGGCGAGTCCGTCCAGCACCACCTGAAACGACCGGACGCCATTGCTAGGGCCAAACTTGTCCGTCCGGTTAAGCGGCTGAATGAAGCTTTTAGCCGGACCACTTTTCTGGACGGACAGCATTTGCGAGTAATGAGAAAGGGGACTGGGAGAGGTAAAGTCTCTGCCAGTGCTGGCTCGGCTAGGAGTCTTTCTCGTTCTTCATCAAGAACAAGTTCCGTGTCCAGTTCTCCCTCTCACCCAACTGAGACTGGTGTGGCTGGTGTAGTTAGGCCGGAGAAACCAGTTGAGGACAAGAAAGCTCCAAAAAGAGATAGATCCCAATCTCTTGAACAGGCTGGTAGGGATGAGGCCCCTCGGGCCAAGAGACTGTCTAAAGGTACCCAACAGTGGTCAGATGGGATTTCTGCGAAGCTTCCTTCGGTGGAGCAGACAGAGGAGGCAATCTCCAGTGCCGATTCCGTGGTGACTGAGGTGTTAGGCCAGGTATGTGCTGCGGCGGACAGTGCCCGGACCCAGTTACTAGGACTAGTTACTGACTTGACTGCCCCCCTTAGAGCCGTAGGGGAGGTGAGACGTGAGCTAGCAGAAACAACAGAGCTGAAGGAGACCTGTAGAAATCAAGCCAGGCTCATCCGGGAACAGAGACGTGAGCTGGAAAAAAGGGACGCTGAGATCCGTGACTTGAAGGAAGCTAATTGTCGCCTCCATAGTTTGCTGGACTCCGACGCCTCCAATGATTCCGCCCTTCCGGACCAGAATCCAGCAGTCACTACCGTTACCGCATCTAGCAGTGCTGGTGTACCTGTTGCTGGTACTGGTGCTTCCACTCCTGCTTCTAATGTGATGGCTCCAGCCCTGCAGCCGGACCAACTGCCTCAACTCCTGATGCTTAGCGGACTGCTAAGAGGACTGTCTCAGATGCCCCAGCCTGCCTCTACTTCTGCCACTCCTTCTCAGGGTTTGATAATTCCCCAGTGGCTGTTTACTTCAGAGACCACGACTAACCCTACCTCTGCTGGGCCCCCTGCTCCTACCGGGATTCAGACGAACCCTGCCCAGCCTCCGTCCGGAGACAATCAGCAGCCTCCGTCCGGGGAGAAAAAGGAAGTGAAACGTAAGGAGGAGAAGATGAAACATGATTGATTAGTGGGACTGGTTATATATATTACGATTTTCGCATTAACTTTATTGCCCGGACATTCTTTGAGATAAATTTTTTATCTCCCGTGCTTCCAGAGACACTTTTTTGTTGAGTTACCTTCGTCCGCTGAAGTCACCGTCCGGATTCCTGAAGTTTGCTGCCAGTGATATATATCTTTGTTGTACCTACTATTTCTTCTCCATGTTTTTGTATTACTGCCATTTTATATTCTTGATACTGAATATTGCATTACTTTGTGACTGTGGTTTTGGATACCTTTTTTATGACATACTGTCTTGGTACTGTTTATATCATAGGGATGTTGCGACCTGTATTATTGTTATCTAGTAGCGAGGACACTGATGCTCCTTTTTGTGAATGCTGCACAGATATATTATTCTTACTCAGGTCCGCGTTGATAATTCTCTATATATTTTTGATACCAACTGCTTATATGTATCCTTCACCTTTTTTACTCCTTATGGTACGATTTTTAAATTGGGTTTAAAACTCTTAAATAAAAGAGGGGGCATTGTAGTGGAAGTGCTACGCCCTGGTGTGACTTTGGTACATCTCTAAGTCCAGTGCATTTGACCCGTTTACTTACCACTAGGTGTGCTGCTCTATTCTTCTAGTCTATTATATTAGCAGCTGGTGTTTGCCACCGTTTTACTACAATATATAACCAATTCAGGCCTTATGCCATTTATGTACTACTTGTGAACACTTGTGTTCCCTTTTACCTTTTCAAACTGCATTTGTCAATGGTATTACGGACATGTGTTGTCCGGCTCTTTCATATTGCCACCCTTATTGTATGTACCAGACTTTGGTGTCCCTTGGAGAAAGCCAATGCTTCTGGGCCGCTACGGACACTTGTGCTAACGGGTAATAAAGTAGTATTGGTTGTAAGACAATCCTTTGTTGACTGACTTTATTGACATCCGTGAGATACGAACAATTAGTAGATTCACTACACAACTATCTTATATTAATATGAGAATGTACTCCGTAACTTGTACTGTGCTAAACAGAGTTGATGTATAATATCTATTTTTCTCTATTTGTCTAAATCAGGCTGACATCCTGAAAATATTCATACTCATACGTGTGGAAATGTTGTAGACCTGAATAAAATATTTTCTAAATCTAAAAAAATCCTTGTATACCAGCTTCAATTTCTTTCAGTCAACACATAGGTTTGAGATTTTTTTGAAAATTTTACGTTATGAATGATGGAATTTGGCATTTTTTATAATAATGTTCTCAAAATACTAGTTTCAGTAGAAATACTGAAGACTTTTAATAAGTAAATTTTGACATTTTGAGTGGGCCTTGAAAACAATGTAGGTAACATATGGGTCAAATATTCAGAAAATGTACAATTCAACTTCACCAATCCTCTCAAATAACGCAAATTTCAGACGAAAATAAAGTTCAAAATACAGTTCAACCTAATCAAACAGATTGCTAGAATCAATGCAATGCCGAATATACTCGAATTTACCTAGTATTGGCCAAAATGCAGCCTAATTTAGCAGAATTAACTAAATGTGTAGAGCTGCCAATTGTACATTTTCTGAAAATCTGACCCATATACCCATATACCAGGTCACTGTGGGTCAGTTCTACATGTAGGATGTGTTTGAAAAAAGTCTGGGTTCATGACCTCAACATCTGGTACTCTACAAAATCTGGGTTCAAATGTAGATTAGAGTTGGTCATTTGACCAGAGCTCCAATATGTACTGTAGATTAGAGTTGGTCATTAGACCAGAGCTCCAATATGTACTGTAGATTAGAGGTGGTCATTAGACCAGAGCTCCAATATGTACTGTAGATTAGAGTTGGTCATTAGACCAGAGCTCCAATAGGTACTGTAGATTAGAGTTGGTCATTAGACCAGAGCTCCAATATGTACTGTAGATTAGAGGTGGTCATTAGACCAGAGCTCCAATATGTACTGTAGATTAGAGTTGGTCATTAGACCAGAGCTCCAATAGGTACTGTAGATTAGAGTTGGTCATTAGATCAGAGCTCCAATAGGTACTGTAGATTAGAGTTGGTCATTTGACCAGAGCTCCAATATGTACTGTAGATTAGAGTTGGTCATTAGATCAGAGCTCCAATAGGTACTGTAGATTAGAGTTGGTCATTAGACCAGAGCTCCAATAGGTTGGTAGAGAGAGAAGTCACAAGTCCAGTTGTTGAGGCAAGAAGATGATCTCTGTCTCCAGTTTATTCAGGCTTATAACCCCTGGGCACATCCATTATTATACATAAATCCATAAATGGCTTTCATAAAAGGTTTTAACCCACCACCTTCCTTCCCCCAGCCGGTCCAGTTCCTGGAAATGTCCCTTAGAATTTACCTTAATTATTCTATTCAACTTTTTAGAGATTGACGTCATACATACCAATCCATGCACATGTGTTGGCATGCTCTCTTATTGTATAGGAGAGGTGACGTCCATCTCTCCCCTACCCTCCCATAAAGCCCATTGTCCTCCCATCCCTCTACCCTCCCCCTTCCCAGACCAACCTGGGGACAAAAGGAGTACCCAGTAATTAGCATAATCAAGCTGCACATGTTGCAGTTGTGGCCAAATTACAACTTGACAGCTCAACAAAAAGTCCTGAATTTAACTCTAAATTCTACAGTACAATTGTTTTCACCAATTTTAAGACGAAAATAATTAAGGTTTAAAATACAGTTTAACATAACCAAACCGATTTCTCGAATAAAGCAAACACCAAATATACTCAGAGTGAGTGAGTGAGTGAGATTGGTTGCTTTACGCCCTTATCAACACTTTGAAGTGTTATATCAAGGGCGGGAGAGCTGAGAGGGAGGCAGTTTATGATCATACCCAGGAAAAAGAGATAGAGAAGAAGGGAGAGAGAGACAGAGAAAAGAGACAGAAAGGCATTTTAAGGTCTTACCCAGGACCAGGCACTTTAAGGTCTTACCCAGGACCACTCAGATATTTCTCCTATTTAATATTTATTAAGGTATACAAATATTCATCACTTTCCAGACTGAAATAAGAGAATTGACTAAAGTTGTGCAGAGCTGGCGACTGTACATTTTCAGACTATAAAGGCCTGAACTAGACACCAAGGATATATGTGATGTGTTACAGAGAAATGAGTCACAAGCCGCAATCATCCACCCACAAACATTGCAAACTTCTTTTTTTTTCAAAAATAAAAATATCAAACTTAAAATATAGAAATACGTATTGTATTGTACTATTGTTTACCATCATTAGAATCGCCTTGATCTCCTCTTTTCAAATATGGTGAAATCTCAGAATCTATTATTGGCCACTTGTGACTCCTTTTCCTGTAACACATCACAAATATGGCCCACATCCAGAACACTATAGCGCTGTTTCAGTAAACAAACACCAGGTATTCAGTCATATTGATTACTGCCCAGCGACAAGGAACACAATTTAAAAAGAAGAGAAGATCTTTAGATCTATAATATATTGAGACGCTACTGAACAGCGCTAGACTTCATCTTCATCTTTACCCTGGTTAACACAGGAAAGAACATATATGGGTCAGATTTTCAGAAAATGTACAATTGGCAGCTGTACACATTCAGGAAATTCTCCTAAATTAGGCTGCAATTTGGTCAATACTAGGTAAATTCGAGTATATTCGGCATTGCATTGATTCTAGCAATCTGTTTGGTTAGATTGAACTGTATTTTATACTTTATTTTCGTCTGAAATTTGGGTTATTTGAGAAGATTGGTGAAGATGAATTGTACATTTTCTGAAAATCTGACCCGTATATGGGTCAGATTTTCAGAAAATGTACAATTGGCAGCTATACACATTCAGGAAATTCTCCTAAATTAGGCTAAAAAATAAATGAAGAATACCGGGTATATCTGAGTATATTTGGTATCACATTGATTTAAGTATCAGTTCTGTTATGTTAAACTGCATTTTGAAGCTCATTTTTGTCTTAAATGTGGGTTATTTGAGAGGATTGGTGAAGGTGAATTGTACATTTTCTAAAAATCTGACCCATATATATGTGATGTGTTACAGGAAAATGAGTCCCACTTAAGTCAAGGCCCAATGATAGTAAACAGTACAGCATCTAATAAGTATTTCTATATTTCAAGTTTGATATCAAATTTTTATTTTGGAGAAATAAGTTTGCAATATTTCTGGGTGGGTAATTACCAGTTCAAACAAGAAGTGGCACATAGGCGATCTATCACATGGTGCGTACCCCTCTCCATACCACTGGTATGTGATACTAACTTCACCATGGAGTAATGTATATATAGAACAAAAGGGTCAGATTTTCAGAAAATGTACAAATCTTTTTCACCAATCCTCTCAAATAACTCCAATTTAAGACAAAAATGAGCTTCAAAATGCAGTTTAGCATAACGGAACTGATACTTTAAATCAATGCGGTCCCAAATATACTCAGATAAACCTTGTATTATTCATTTTTTAGCCGAATTTACTAAATGTGTACAGCTGCCAATTGTACATTTTCTGAAAATCTGACCCAAAAGAGTAACTGGATCAGGAACAACTTGATAGTCTGATATATGTACTAGGCCTATAGTATACCACATCATAGGCCTATAGAGTGTCAGTTATGATTAAATCAAGCAAACAATTTTTTTTTTAATACCACATTGGGAAAACCCTGACTGGCCCAGGACGCATCTCTAGAATCCAACATATTTACAATTCGTGAAAACTGGCTTTTGTTTAAAATTAATTTCTAAAGTTAACGTACGCATTGAGACAGAAATTACCAAGAGACGCGAGGTCATCTGACCCACTCGGGACAAACTATGATTTTGTCTCGGGATTTGTTTATAAATTGTCCTTAAGCTCAGGTCATGATATATCGTCCTGGAATAGTTCAAACCTATAATATATCATACACTGTCCCGCGCAACGTATCCGCGCGATACGAAAATGAATACGAATTTCTTGTACCCACTTTTGATACGATTTTTTTCGTCTCAGCGTATTCGGCGAGGTAAATAATAAAGCTAAATCTCTTAATCCCCGGTGTGCGGTGGTGCGTTAAGAGTTGGCGCATCTGGCGCATCTGGAGTGCGGCAGTGCGTGAAGGAGTGTGCACTCACCCATTACAATGTGACAAAGCAGAGAAAAAAAACTTGCCCATGCTTGGTTTCGATCTAGCAACCTTGTGATTTACAGTCAAGTGCTTTAACCATTATACTATACTGAATCAGCTATCAACATGGCCTCAACTAATCAATCTGAATGCTAATACTGTGTCAGAACAGAAAGATAGAGAACAGAAAGAGAAAGAGGGGGAGAGGCAGACAGGAGGATTGCAATTGAAAGTAAGTAAGAAAGAGATGGGCGGGAAACCATTAGACCATTACAGAAAGGAGAGGAAGAGCAGGGAATGTTTTTTTTCAGGAATATATATTGAATATATCCAGGTATATGTGTGATGAGTTACAGGAAAATTTGTCACAATATAAAAAAAAACTCAAGAATATTGCTTTCAGCTTTAGATAGCTCATAACTCCCTCAAAATTGATAAAACCATATTTGATTTTATGCTAGATATATATTGGTATATTCGAAAAAGGAACTTAGATGAGACTAGAAATGAATTATTGTATAAATATAAGCTACCACCTTGGTATGTGCCCAGTGGTTGGTTGTGTGAGCGGCAGGTTGTATGAACGGAGGTAAGTATTAAAGTAATGTTTAGCTTGGGGAGCTCGTGATTACTTTAAGTTCAATTTATGCAGCATAATGTGAAGAATAAATTCAAGACAATTCCCATTTTCTTGTAGACTTGTATTTCGGTAGTTATGTTGTATTTAACTGGAAGAGCTCTAAATTGGTATGTTGATTTCGGCTTTAAATCAGAAAAGGACTGGAGTAAATTAAAACAAGAATTCATTGCCTATTTCTCACGTATTACAGAGGACGAAAGAATAGAACTAATGTATTTGAGAATGAAAGTAGGAGAAACTGTGGAAGCTTATGCTCACAGAGCAGCAAAAGCACACCGAATTCTGAAATATACAGACAGCCAGAAATTATCCACCTTCTTGTCTGGACTTCTCCCTGTCGCCGCCGCCGCCGCCGCGACTCCCCCCCCCCCCCCCCCCCCCCCCCCCCTCCCACACCCATTGCCGTCGTAGCTTGGTACAATGTGTATCACGCATCCAAAACTCGATACGAAAAACGCAGCGCGAATACAGAGCATATCATATTTCGTCTCCGTGATTCAAATGACCGTTTTTCGTATCAGAAGTTCAGGCAATTTCGTCACCACTGTTCGCCAGTAGCCTTCGCGGTGCTCTGTAGACAAAAATCGTCTCAATGAAGACGAAAAAACTTGCCGCTCCGTATCGCCCGGGTACGGTGCGCGGGAGAGTGTACTCATAGTATCAGCCCGTTTAGATTGAACTATCTCCCTTGACCTATAGGACCGGTACCTCTAGATTAGAACATGTATGCGGTACATGGTATACATGTAATACAAATCATGGGCCCTATAATTATCACACATACACCAAACATGCACTCTCTCTTAGATAATCACTATCACTTATGGATCCACACCCCGATCCACACACTCGCTGAGGATGGGGTCTGCTAAGATTGTCTCTGAGACTCGAGTGAGATATAATTTCACCATATTTCGTCTTCCTTAGCCCGACATTCAGTTAAAAGCCCAACCTACCTGTAGGACCTGTTGTGTTGCATGGACTGCAACGCTTCGTAGTGACGTACACCAGTAAAATAACAAAATAATTGTCATAAATTGTCAACGTGGTGTCGCTCCTCGTCTCGAACCATTGCTCGCTGGTTTCAGGTCAGCGGAGGTAACTAGGTCGGGGAAGCCCTATCACGTGGTCCCGGGTAACTAGGTCGGGGAAACCCTATCACGTGGTCCCGGGGATTCCGCTGTGGGCGTGGCACTGTGTTTATCTCGTCACAGACTACAGGTCGAGTCGGCTACCGAGTGCTAGGCCTAGCCAGGCTAGCGAGCGAGCGCTCAGCCTCCGTAAAAAAGACTGCTTGCCCCAGATATAGTTCATTACTTTATTCATATTGAAAGGACAGAAATGTATAACTAAGCTTTGGTCTTAAGCCTGTATTAAACTCATATATAAATATATGCCAGTATCTGTATACACTCTGTTTGAGACCTACTTAGAGTAAACATCAAAGCGACTCAATGGTAACCCTATGGCGAACCGCTCCATGTAGATCTAAAATAGAGTGTACATTTGAACTTTTCACTGACTAATGTGGCGTAAATATGGATATCAAATAATTGTACCGCATACATATGAAATAAATAACATTAAAAGAATGTGATTTTCCTGCTTCACATGCGTCCCATTGTAACATGATAACAGTTCCGGGCGTGGCAAGGTTACCATCGTGAACTCAATCATTCAATGTTTAAGGCCCTATAAATGGTATCTAACATAACCAAGTTATCGTTTTCAAAATGTACATTTATGGGTTTAAGACTTGTTTCTTTCTTTAATTCGTTTTTGGCATAATTTAATTCGTTTTTGACAAAATTATGCAAGGTAGGTCTTCCTGGGTTGAGGGGGTTAAATCCTATATTTGTTTGTTTGGCCTGAGAATTACTCAGCAATTTATTCACTTGGTCTCCTACCCCATATTTAGCCCAACAAAATCAGAACATAACTCATAGTTTTCTGTTAACTAGTTCAATTTTATTGATTGTATTATATATAATATACATATTATTATTATATTGGTATTTCGGTAATCATGTATTTACATATGTTTTCTGAAATTTCACACATTGAAATTATAATGATTATTTTCATTCCTCCAACACTTGATTTTGAGTTTGTAAATCTCAATGGCAACTTATTCTGTCATTTTACTTTTAGAACCTAATAAAATAAGACAAAAGAGGAATTTTGGTAAGTATGACACAATACCGACATTTAATTTAGGGTTCTATGCAGCAAATACTAGAACAAGAAATATTTAGTTGCAATTTTGTGAATTTACATCTATTTAATTATGGTCAAAGTTCCCCATTTTAGGTCTTGTATATTGTGTAGACCTCAAAGGTGTTACCTGCCATTCTACCATTCCATCTACTGACTGCCATGAAAGGTTGCCCTTGGTCAGTATGTGTAACAGAGAGAACAGTTATCTTATTTGTATTCATATCATCATTAACATCCCCCTCTAGTGTGTGTACATCTCCCCTCAGGTAACCAGTTCTGATGGAACCATCCTCATGTACAGCCAGTACGTTGTCGTTATTCAGGATAGCGAAGGGTCCAACTTCGGTTGTTTTATACGTACAAACAGGGTCTGATGACTGCCAGTAACAGTAACGGTAGACTTGGTTTGACACAGTCTCAGTGTAGATCATGGTAGATTTAGCATTGACATCCTCAATGGTAATTAAATACAATTCAAAGTTACTGTCTACATTTGCCATGTCAGTTTGTCTGTACTTTCTGACGATGCGATCTTGGCTTGTGTATATATAATCATTGTTTCCAGCCAGGGAATCTACACAGGACAAGCTATAGAGAGTCTCTGCATGAGTGAAGAAGTCATACTTGGCCAGCTTGCGGTGATAGCTATTATACATGTAGACTTCTGCCCCAGAGCATGCAACACTTCCAAAAGCATAGTTGGTGGTTATTCTAGTAGCTGTACAATCACCAGTACCACTGTTAATAAAGTATTTATATAGGCCTCTACCCAGGCCGTCTATTGCAGCTAATGAGTAATGTGTGATAAAACAAATGTCAAGAAATGGATAGTCGGTTACTGCTTTACACTGGGTCACTTTCATAGTTGCCACTGAAACATGATTTAAAAAACATGAGTATATCATAGTATTGTTATATATCATATTACGCAATTATTACGTAACAATAATTAACAACATTATTATTGATATTCCTGTGAATCTCTGTGATTCATAATGAAATTAATAGAGAGAATGGAACTCACTGTTAGTAATTGGTGCACTTAGTAAATTTAAAGTTAGTTAATTTAAAGTTAGTAAATGAATATCTATTGGACTCAATTGCTATACAATCTCGTCCAATAAATATTCAATTACTAGTACCGAGTTCCATTCACTATTTATTATATGCCCCTAGCATAGACAAAATTAATGGTAATATATGAATATATGTTTTGGTTTTGAATCGGCATAAAGCTTAAAAACAATTAGAATTTATATAGCACCTCTCCAGTGGAATGTGCAGCTGTTTTGAATTAATTCTTTCATTCTATTTCATTATTTCACACTAGTTAGTGAATGCTGTATTCAAGTCTAATGTGTTTCTGATATGTAAGTTTTCCGCCTCCTTTTGCTATAAGTTTTGTTATCTTTTTTATCACATTAATTCAACAACAATATTTAAAGATTTTTATTCAGCCATGTAATGTAGCAATTGTTGTCATGTCAACAATGACTTTTCTAATAGATACACAAAAACATTTAACCGCAATGCAAAATAAACTCAAACAACAAATATTGAGAAGATAGATCCATGGGGAAATTATATGGTTTAATATATGAATAAATATATAATAACAAAAATATTCACAAAGACTACCAATTTCCAAGGGTGATTGGTACTGGCACTATCATGTTTTATCCCATAAAGGTACTCACTTGTTGGTGAGGTGGTCCTAGAGTCATTGTGGAGGGAACTAGTCGGGTGTTCTACCTGTGGATGAAGAACTCCTGCAGCTGGATATTCATCATGCATTGGGACAGCTTGTGCCTCTGGAAAAGGTGGATACATATAACTAATAAAACAATGCAGTTTTTATTTTTTTATTCTATTGAGAGTATTTGTTAATCGATACAGGAACTAAAAGTATACAAGTAGAGACATAACAAACAAAGAAGATATACACAAAATTTGCCTGTATACAAAAGGTAGGAAAACGGCCTCAGTCCTAGTAGAACTAGGTCTGGTATGAGTGGCCATTACCTGATGGTCTGATCATAACTGTGACATGTAGCATACACATAGCAGTTTAACAAGAAGGAAGAGATTACGATGCCAAACATAGCATTTATTATATAACAGTCTAATTCAGTAGAAGCTAACACATTTGTAGTGATGACAATTGTACATTTTCTAAAAATCTGACCCACATACATACTATGGGAATTATATGTAACGTATTATGAGGCGCACTAGGATAGAATAAAACCATAGAATAAGGTTCCACGTGGATCATCGGATGGTAAAATGTCTCTCACCCCCAGGAAGCAGCAGAAGGTAGGTTATGGACATGGCCAGCAGGGCCAGCAGGGCCCGCAGGCGCGGGGGGCCAGCAGACATGCTATGGGATCTAAAATAGATATTTTTTGATAAATTTTATTGGATCTTATTATATATTCATGCTATTTTCATCAACCCCATTCAACATAATCTCTAAGGTACCAACAACTCAAATGTCGATTGAATACACTATTCTAATATCATGGAAGCACCAACACTCCGAGGCACGGTGTCTCTCCTATCTCTCCTATCTTTCATATGGTTAATTATCCTTATTATTTTTCATGGCTTACATGAACAACCACAAAGTAGAAATATCTGCTATGATCTGTATACACTGTCTTTAACCACCTGCATTTATTGCATATATGTGATGTGTTTCAGGTAAATGAGTCATAAGTCGCGAAAAATGGATTTTGAGATATCATTATATTTGAAAAGATGACACCAAGTCGATTCCAATGATAGTAAACAGTCTAATAATCTAATAAGTATTTCTAGATTTTAAGATAGATATTTTTATTTTTGGAAAAACAAGTTTGCAATATTTCTGGGTGCAATGACCAGTAAAGTAACTAAATATACTCCATATGATAACTTTTAAAACGAAAGGGTATATTAAATACATTGTCCTGAAATTTGGTACATCGATCGACATAACTATATGTGATGAACTCCAAAAAAATTAGAGCTTTCCAATAAAGTGATCTTGTAAAATAAATACTTTAAAAAATATCATTTTTGCGACTTGTGACTCATTTCCCTGAAACACATCACATATATTACTGTGCATGTAAATTTGTCTGCACACTGTATATACACCTGGGGCATGTGAAAAACCCTAGTCTGGGATTTGCACACCCAGTATAAATAAAGTTTTAAAAAGAAATCTCTCCAAGGCAAATGCAGGATGTTGATTTTACCTTAGAACCTGCCTTACTCCAGTGACCTGGGTGATTGGGAAAGGTGTGAGTTACTGGACTTTGAGTTGTGGCTTGCTATAGAGTGTTGAATTGCTTTGTGGAACTGGCAAATTCAGTATTTAGTTTTATAGCAGCTAACACTGTACTTCAACACCTGCTTATTCCCACACACAAATCACTTTTGGGTCAGATTTTCAGAAAATGCACAACTCGCCTTCACCAATCCCCTCAAATAAACCAAATCAAAGACGAAAATCAGGTTCAAAATACAGTTCAACATAACCAGGTTGATTCATTTTTCACTCTAATTTAGCAGAATTTGAGAGATGTGTAGAAATGTAGATTGTGCATTTTCTGAAAATCTGACCCTTTTATCAAAGTTTTGTCGATAGTTCTGCACTTGTTGCTAACATTATAGGATCAGATCGTCAGAAAATGTACAATTGGCAGCTGTACACCTTTCGTAAATTCTGCTAAATGAGGCTGCATTTTGGTCAATACTGGATAAATTCGAGTATACTCGGCATTGCATTGATTCTAGCAATCTGTTTGGTTAGGTTGAACTGTATTTTGAACTTTATTTTCATCTGAAATGTGGCTTATTTGAGAAGATTGGTGAAGGTGAATTGTACATTGTACTGATCGCGGTTAGTACAATATTTCCACACCAGGGAGCGCCATCTCTCAATATCATCACATGGGAGAAAAAGGGAGAAACGCCATATTTTCTCACTGTATTTTATTCACAAGACCTCTCTATAGGAATGTTCTCATCTTTGGAGTATGTACCGTCTAAAATTGAATGAATACATTTACCAAATTTCAAGACAGTGGATTAGATTTATCATTACAATTCTTTACTAGTAGATGCAATCGTCCAACCAGAAATATTACAAACGTTGTTTTTTTTTCAAAAATAAAAATATTTAATCTAAAATATCGAAATACTTATTAAAATTGTCCTAATGTTTACTATCATTGGAATCGGCTTGATCTCCTCTTTTCAAATGGACACGGCGTCTTTTGTGTGTATTTCATAATATCATAGGCCTTAATTGATAAAAAAAGATAATGATATCTCAAAATCGATTTTTTTCGTGCAACTTGTGACTCTTTCCTAAAACACTTCATACATGTCTGTAATTTAGCCTGCGATAATGATATTAATAAGACTAATAATACAAAAAGCCCATATGTTGTCCTTCATTATTACTTTAAAACTTTCCCGATTCTTCTCTCTGCCATCGCTTTCACAATATGTGAAGTGTTACTGGAAAATGAATCATTTCAATTCTCCAGTAAAACTGTATTTGTACTGTATCCGTCTAATATCAGCTTTCTATCTCGTATTACGTTTTTTTTTAAAGATTTTATTTCAACTTGGTTACCGACCCCCCTTTTCGGGGTTAGTTCGAATATCCATTTACATATTTATCCTTGTTGCTATATTGTCTGGTAGATTAAGAATAGCAGACCTTCGGCAAATCAAAAGTAAGACGCTTTACCACAACACAGTCGTATGATAACTTACTGGATTACCGTTATACTTATTATAAATATATTCAGAAGCCAAAAGGCAAATAAAGTACATAGATATAGGTGGCTGATTTAAAAGGTAAAGCCGTCAATTCGAAGGATATGTAAATATACTAATCTCTTCTTCTTTCCATATTTGATAAGCATTATTGAATAGTGATATTCTAGCCAGTCACGGAAATGATATTGTCTATAATAATTGTCAATTAACGCATTACTATCAGGACAATTCACAAGGAAAATAGGAGTCACTGAAACAAACTTCAAAACGTACAATTAATGAACAATCAAGAACCATCAAAACGACAATCATCAAAATGATCTATGAGAGAAAGAGAGCAATGACTTTATTTAACTATTAATCTTTGTTTATTTCTGTTTGGTATGCCCGGAAGACCTGCACGGTCCAAAGTGGAGGGTGTAATTTACCTTTTCTGACAACTGTATTATATTGTGATGTTGGAATAAAAATCTTATATATATTTCATAATAATAACACACCTTTATGTAAATATATCTAATTAGTATGGCCAGCAAGTGATGTCAGATATTAGACATCATTATTTATATCCTTGTCCATATGCAGAAAGCCCCACGCGCGGTCATTAAATCTGAACTAGGTCTCGGAGGTCTCGGCGTCAACTCCACTCACCACGGCAGCCATCATACTTTTGCCGCGCGGGAGCTTGCCGCGCGGGAGCTTGCCGCGCGGGAGCTTGCCGCGCGGGAGCTTGCCGCGCGGGAGCTTGCCGCGCGGGAGCTTGCCGCGCGGGGTGGCGCGGCACATTGACTGGGTACTAGTTTGTTTTTATTCATTAGCTCTTGTAATAAATACAATATTTACAGCTCACATACAGTTATTACTAAAATAAACGTACGACCATTTATTAATTAATTCACCAGTCAGTTTTAGATAGATAAGAATAACATTACAATGTTAACATCAGCTCAGTAATTTTTGGATTTTCTACGTAGTATGATAAAACTATGAGTGGCAAAATACAGTCATATATAAGTGGAAAAATGAATTGAGGCCAAAAGTTCCATTTTAAAGAAGTTATACAATCTATAATCATTATATTCACGTCGCCCTGAACTCATCAAAGACAAATTAATGATACATTAAATTCAATCAAATCAAACAAGAATTAAATCAAACAAAATCAAAGAAAGCCTGTTGCATTAAATCTGGCCCAATAAAGTCTGATCGCCTTGAACCATGTTATTTCGTCTAACGATCGAGTGTTCTCGTCCAAACCATTCCAAATAGTTGGTAAGCGGCCCGTACTGACACTACAACGGCTCTCTGTAAATCTAAAAGCCATAGGTTGCTCCAAGTATACATGCGTTAATACAGTGTCATTGCTTTAAAGTTTAAATCAAACTGCAATCTCAGTTATTATGGGTGAACAAGATTCACTACTTCTTGTTCCGTTCCGTTCCAACCAATTTCAAAGTCATTGAACCAGACTTCTATGCTGGTAAATATGTAATAAAGGAAATGAGAGCATTATAAATTTAACTTTTTCATTTTATTTACGACAATTCTGGCGATTCTGACAATGGATAAGATAACAATTTGATTCTGAGAATATTTATGCTTCATGTATAAAAATGTTTATTTGTCCTCAATAAAATATTTACAAAATCAAAAAATCAAAATTCTGTATACAAGGATGCGCAGGGAATAGGGGACTTGCGTAGCCGCCATCTTGAATCTTGATTCGCATGGAATTATGGGAGTAATGGTACTGTCTAAAATCTATAGAAAACAAGCCATGTTTAGCATGGGATATTCATCAGTGGTCCAATATCAATATCAATGTGTTATACATGTTTCCATGGCACAAGTACCCATCTTTCCCATCATGCATTTGGTTTCATAGATCACTTATGAAAGCCATGATATTGGTAAAAATATTTTTGCAATTTTCGATGAAACTGTTGCTCAATATCTGTATGTCAGATTTCATCCCCATTTAGCTGTAACTGAACCCCCCAGAAAATATCCTTGAATCATTTGTTGAAGTTTGTAAGAACACCATTGTTGATTTACGCATTTAAAACATTATGTGCAATAGTTTAGTTTATAAATATGTTTATTTTTCAGTTACTCCTGCTACCACTGATATTAAATTACATCTAGATCAATATTTGTGATGTGTTTCAGGAAAATGAGTCATAAGTCGCAAAATGGATATTTTTCAAAGTGATTTATTTATAAGATATCTTTGTTGGAATATTCTAGTTTTTGGGGTGCTTAATGCTGCTAGTAATATTAATACTTACCGAAATTTCATGGCAATGTATCAAATATATCTTATATAGTATATTTAGGTAAGTAATCATCCACCCCAAAATATCAATAACCTTTTTTTTTCAAAAATAAAGATATCAAACTAATGATATAGAAACACTACTTAGATGTCCTTGATGTTTACTACCATTAGGATCGGCTTGATCTCATCTTTTCAAATATGATGATATCTCAAAATCCATTTTTTGCGACTTGTGACTCATTTTGCTGTAACACATCACATTTGTGATGGTTATCTTTACTATTCTACATTATAGTTATCATTTATTATTATTAAATAAATATTTTATTATTTTATCATGTAAAGTTGATCCCTGAATCAATGTCGCATGATATGATTATTGTAACATTACATTTGCCTATCTGTGTGGTTTCATTTTTATGCAGGTTCATATTTCATTATTTTGATTATTTTCGAAGTCTGACGTTTGGTTACATATCAACAGAACCTTTATCGTATTTCTTCACTTAAAACACATTTGATTTGATTTTAAATTATGTCTATTCAGGACAACAAAAATACATTTCAGCGACAATCTTAACAACAGCTAGACGATTAAATTCGGTCATCAATATTTGTTTTCAAACAACCCAGATACATTGACCAAGGATGGTAAAGTGGAGTCGTAACTGTATCTCAGGGATTCACATTAATTTCCCACATGTGAGTGTAGTTTATAATAATAATAGTTTATAATAGTATATTATTTCTTGGCCCACTGTGCAGTCAACTTTGTGGTAAAAAATCTCCAAAACCTCGAAATATACCATCACATAACCAAACATGATACAGTAACTAAATATACAATATGGAACTAAAACAAATAGGGGATTTGCGTAGCCGCCATTTTGAATCTTGATTCGCATGGAATTATGTGACTAATGGTACAGTATAAAATCTATAGAAAACATGACATGTTCAACATGGAATATTTACCAATGCTCTAATGTCAATATCCATGTGTTATACATGTTTCCATGACACAAGCCACCATCTTTCCCATCATGCATTTGGTTTTCATAGATCATTCATATAAGCTGTGATATTGGTGAAAACATTCTTGCAATTTTCGATAAAAATGTTGCCAAATATTTGTATGTCAGATTTCACCAGAATCCATCCCATGATGCACTGTAACAGACATGCGTAGTGGCACATGCAAATCCCCTATTAACTATTAACTCATTTTCATGTTTCCCGACCAGCAGATACAGGTAAGCAGGCACATATTCTGAGAACTTATAAGGGTCAGATTTTCAGAAAATGTACAATCGACAGATCAACACATTTAGTAAATTTTGCTAAATTAGACCGAAAAATCGTCAACGCTAAGTATATCTGAGTATATTTAGTATTGCCTTGATTCCAACAATCTGTTTGATTATATTGAACTGATATTTTGAACCTGATTTATGTCTTAAATTTGGGTTATTTGAGAGGATTGGTGAAGGTGAATTGTACATTTTCTGACGATTTCACCCATAAACAGAGAGAGGCGCCCATAATACAATATCAACTGTGCTATATAAGGGACTATTCATTTTTAACCACTGGGGGAGGGGAGGAGAATTTCCAGGGTGGGGAACACCTTATACCTTTTGTGCAGACTCTGAAGGGGGCCCACCTTTTTATACAGTGTGGGGCCATGTATTTTGCACAGCACAGACTCAGAACTGTAGACTTTAGGGGGTCATACAGTTTTGCACAAGAATTCTTTGCAAATTCTCCAATCCCCCCTCTCCCACAGTGGTTAAAAATGAACAGTCCCTAATTATGTGATCCTTTATTGACACAGAAAGTCATCTTGGAAGATGTTGTTGATGAACTGATCGAGGGACGTGAATTCTGTGTGTTTCTTCATCAGCTCCAAGGCCTTCTTCATGAAGAAGACAAGAGTTGCTTGGTCTTCAACTTGTACAAAATGTGGGAAGAACACCAATATTGGCCTGAAATAAACATTATTATAATCTTTATCACTTTTCCCAACAGTCATTTGACCTCACGTTTATATTGTGTATATGATTTATAAGAATGTCAGTTCAATACCAAAGATGTATATGGCTTAAAGACTTTAATAGTTATCATCATTATGTATTATGAGAGCATATCATGTAAGATGAAATAAACTATTGGTCTCAATAAAATGTTATAACAAAATTAAAAATAAATGCATGTTAATTTTGTTTTAAATAAATTTTATTCGACACAAATTTCACAGTATGTGATATGTTTCATTTTACTAAAGTACAAAACTACTTCAATCATTACATTATTCATGTTTTAGATTTTAATATACATTTTTTCAAATTTAAACTCCTAATTTAGAAAAAAAATTAAATCAAATTATAATTATGTTCCTGTTGGAAAAATGTCATGTGATGTAGACCGCAATATCTATAATATATATACATATAAGAAACAGGGTGGCAGAATCATGTAAACACAACACAATGTTATTGGAATGAGTTAGCTTACCAAACTAGTAGATTATGTATGAGATACCTTACCAAACTAGTAGATTATGTATTAGTAACCTTACCAAACTAGTAGATTATGTATGAGTCACCTTACCAAACTAGTAGATTATGTATGAGATACCTTACCAAACTAGTAGATTATGTATGAGATACCTTACCAAACTAGTAGATTATGTCCAAAGACAGCCACTGTTGAAGGTATGAGGTCCCTCTCAATATCAAGTACACCAACATCATCTCCAAATTCCAGAAGGAATGCATCCACTGAAAGACATTAATCACTAATCATTGTCATTTCCTACTAATTCACAATTCCTATTAATCATTCTATGTCAATTCCTACTAATTCACAATTCCTACTAATTCACAATTCCTATTAATCATTCTATGTCAATTCCTACTAATTCACAATTCCTACTAATTCACAATTCCTATTAATCATTCTATGTCAATTCCTACTAATTCACAATTCCTACTAATCATTCTATCATTTCATACTAATAGACTAATAGATGTATAGATATATGAGATTACAACCAAATCCAGACATCAGTTGTGCAAATAAGTCAAATCATTGTGAGCTCCTTCTCACTGTACAAGACATAAAATGACTTTACCTACGGCTACCATGGCTTGTCTTGCTTGACTGATTCTCTCATTCAGAGTCTTCTTGTTCCGTTTATCAAATGCAGTCATGTAGTAAAACACCAGGAGAAAACCAAGACTTAGGACGGGATGTCCAAGGCCTCCTAACTCAAAGTCAAACTCCTGCAATTTCACACAGAACTAAATTCAGTCTCAGGTTTCTAGCTCTGAGTTACCCTTTTTATTTGCAGATTTACGGTAACCTGCAAATGATGCTATTGAGTAGACAAACATCATTGATTAGAATCTCTGGGGGCGATGAACCCGTCCATGTGGCATCTGATATCATTGCAGTTGGCGTTAATCTCAGATAAATCAGCAGAACAGATCTGCAGGACAAGATTTAGATAGGATCTGCTCTCAGAAGTCAATATGGCAAGTATCATAGTGTTACACTTACGGCTATTCTGCTCTCAGAAGTCAATATGGCAAGTATCATAGTGTTACACTCACGGCTATTCTGCTCTCAGAAGTCAATATGGCAAGTATCATAGTGTTACACTTACGGCTATTCTGCTCTCAGAAGTCAATATGGCGATGCTGTGTAGATCAACGTGCACAAGGCAGTGTTCCTCTCTGTATACCCTTTTGACCGGGCTGAATAAATCATCTCTTTTACATTCTGCCATGATTTCAAAGAAAAGTTGCTCATCGCATGGTTTAATTAGTGCATCATTGCCTCCTTTGTAGTCTTGGAGGAGACCAAATCTGTAGCCCATATAAACTTCTCTAATCTTTTCGGACCTGCAAAGTACATCAAAATCTTTTTTCATTTACATCAATAATTAAAATATGCATAATAGTGATCCGTTTTAGGAAAATATGTCATAAGTTGCAAAAAATGAATTTTGAGATAGCATCATATTTGAAAAGATGAGATAAAGGGGATTCCAATGATAGTAAACACTGGGACACTTAATATATATTTCTATATTTTAAGTTTGATATTTTTATTTTTGAAAAATAAAGTTTGCAATGTTTCTAGGCGGGTAATTACCAGTAAAGTAACTACACATTATCAATATGTAGGCCTTCAAAACGCAAGGATATATTTAATACTATGTCCTGAAATGTGGTACATAGGCATTATGACTCAGTGTGCTAGACCCTTGAGAAATCAGAACATTTCAATGAAGGAATCTTTCAAAAAAGTCACTTTGAAAAATATCAATTTTGCGACTTGTGACTCATTTTGTTAAAACACATCATAATTGTTTAGGGATTCCTAGTGTGATAGAATTGTGCCGATAGCATACTCACATTATTGACACACATTTATGGTATCATTTTCTGCCAATGACATCCCCAACTAATCTTTGAATATCATTTTTGTTTTAAATTTGTGTTATTTGAGAGGATTGGTGAGGACGAATTGTACATTTTCTGGCGACTTCACCCATATAATCTTTAAAATTCAATTATACCCACTTGACAGTTGTCTCAAACTGCCTCCACGTTTCCTCATCCACCAGGTGGCGGTGTGTGCGGTGGTGGAAGCAACCAAGCACTGTCCCTATTTGTTGGGCAACACTAAGACTATAATCTCCCTGTGCTAGTGATGTACCAAGCACTGTCCCTATTTGTTGGGCAACACTGAGACTATAATCTCCCTGTGCTAGTGATGTACCAAGCACTGTCCCTATTTGTTGGGCAACATTGAGACTATAATCTCCCTGTGCTAGTGATGTACCAAGCAGCTCCATATCCTGCAAATACTCCATCGCAACTGGCAAAATATACAAATATTTAATAAAAAAATATCTTATAATAAGGGACTGTTCATAATTAACCACCAGGGGGTGGGAAATTTGTGAAAAAATCTTGTGCAAAATTGGATGTACCCTCCTTAAATCTTGGTTTCCCCCCTTGTAAGTTTGTGCAAAATTTCCTGAGCCCGCTACATCAGTCTGTGCCAAAGAGATGCCCTCCCCCCCCTCAAAGTCGGTGCAAAGCACTGGGAGTTGTATGTCAGTGTAAAAGTTATAAAATATATGTTATAATCAGCATGGAGTATTTAACAGTGATCTCATGTAAATAACCATGTGCTGATTCCAGACAACAAGACTTCATCTTTCCATTCACACATAGTGTTTTTTAGTGAACATTACACAAGCTGTGATATCGGTGAAAAGATCCTTGCCATTATTTTTATAAAAGTATTGCTAAATATTTGTATGTTAAATTTGAACTGAATCCATCCCAGCATGCACTGTAATGGACTTGCGCAGTGAGACATGCAAATCCCCAATTCTGACAGATTTCTTTGCACAATACTGATATAATGACTTATAGGACTGGACTCTTCGCGACAACCCCTTTTGAAAAAAAGCTGCCTTCGGCAGGAAAATAACTCACAGAAACGTTGTACCCATTATCACGGTCCAACGCATATTACGACAGAACTGATAATTATTGCCATGTTGTCAAGGAAACACTATAGAGATTGTCAATTCCGTCAATGGTAATCCCATCTTAAGACCTTTTCTTTGCAATTTCAACAGGAATTGATGCGTCATTACTGTACACAAACAACGCTAGAGTAAAGTTTAGCTCTATACATCATTTTGTGAGGATTTGTATCGAGCACCATTGCCTCCAAATATAAATATAGCGCTGGGATATGGTTTCTCCCCATAACGCTGTTACTCACATTATGACTTATTGGACTGGATTTATCACTATTCTGCTGCTAGTATTATGTTTATGGGATGTAAATGATTATATATGTTTATATCTGCAGACTTGGTGAACCGGAACCGGAACTGTTTGACATTGCCTAGCAGCCAGGCACCCGCCATGTTTGACATTCAAAAAGCTGGTTCAGTCGGTCAGACAAGCATTAATTTTTATTTTTTGAAATCTGAATATAAAATGTATAACTCACTGATACGGTGTTCAGGATCAAAGGCATAGGGTTCAGGCACACCCCCGGGACATACCTCGTGGATCTTCCTCAAACAGTTGTACTCCAACAACTGTCTCTCCATGGGTATAATCACCTCAATGTCACTCAATGCCTCAACACAAACACATAATGGGTAAAGTGGCCAGAAAATGTACAGTTCATCTTCACCAATCCTCTCGAATAACCCAAAATTCAGACGAAAATAAAGTTCAACCTAACCAAACAGATTGCTAGAATTGATGCAATGCCGAATATACTCTAATTTACCAAGTATTGACCAATACAAATTGAATGCCTAATTTAGCAGAATTTACTAAATGCTGCCAATTGTACATTTTCTGAAAATATGACCCATATTACCTCTGCTGTGGCCTTTTCCTGGCCATGCTTCAGTACTACAGCATGTTTATCATCTGGTGTGCGCACAATGTAGATGGAGTTTACAAAACCCATCTCTGATAGCACCTCCACCACCAGCTCCTCACTATGCTCTGAAATAAACTGAACATTTCATGCTCCTTTATAAAATAGGATTATTGAGGTAGGGTTGGTAGTCGCTTTTATATCGAGTATCCCGGTTGTCGTCGTGTTGTTGGTGCGTCGGTAGGAATAAAACCCCTTTCGGGTGTGAAGTCGCCAGAAAATGTACAATTCATCCTGGTCGAAATTTGATGAAAATGTTGTCTAGTTGCTGCAAAAAGCAGTTTTTAATCAGTCCCAGAATTTTAATGTAAAGCCCTTATAAGGGCTAGGTGATTAGGTATGAACCGCATAGAATTAACCTTGAGGCGCCTTTTCGTATATATGAATTCACAGAATGTTGGATGGAATTTGAGACAATAATTGATTAATTTTGTGAGTAGTAATGATGCCAAGCAGTATGATGATTGTTCGAATGTTAATGTGTAGAGGAGTATGTATATGATAAACCAACACTGATATGTTAAGATCTAATTGTAAAAAGAATAGAGGCAACGCAAGAAAATATCCACCGAGTGGACACGCATATTTTGTATTAAATTTAATGTAACCGTTTGGCCAAATTTGTAATAAAAAAAATCAAAAAAAATCCTCACCAATCCTCTCGAATAACACAAATTTAAAAGAAAAATGAGGTTGAAAGATTAGTTCAACATAAGCTAACACATTGCCTGAATCAAGGTATAATTAGGAATAATACTTGGTAAATTCGAGTATATTCGACATTGTATTTATTCTAGCAATCTGTTTGGTTAGGTTAAACTGTATTCTGAACTTTATTTTCGTCTGAAATTTGGGTTATTTGAGAAGATTGGCGAAGTTGAATTGTACATTTTCTGAAAATCTGACCCATAAATGAATGACTGTGACTAGATAGTTTGGGGCATACTTAGTTAGGGTTTATTAATAATACTAGGCGGGGGGGTGATTTACAGTACTTATGAGAACTTCTATATAACCATAATACTTAAAAAATGAGTAATAGAATAGACCAGACAGCTCAATAATGGAAACATTAGGAGTAAGGGTTCTTGTGAATCAATCACTTTGAAGAATATCCATTTTACAACGTGACACTCATTTTCCTCTATCACATTTACTTTCCCATCGTTCAATACTAACCTGTTTACAGCCTTAGAAAAATGGGTGAAATCGCTCGAAAATGTACAATTTGCCTTAACCAATCCTCTCAAATAATCCAAATTAAAGACAAAAATCAGGTTCAAAACTCAGTTCAACATAATCAAACAGATTGTTTGAATCAAGGCAATGTTAAATATACTCAGATATACCTGGTGTTAACGATTTTTCGGTCTAATTTAGCAGAATTTACTAAAAGTGTTGATCTGCAAATTGTCACATGAGTTTGTAGCTGAAATCGCAGGTCTGGATTCGCAGCAGATGTGCGATTTGGATCACTTCAAATTATAAGAAAATGGAGGAAGAGAAGACCGAAAATATTTTTTATGTGTTCTTGCGATGATTTGAAAAAAATGTAGAAAAAATCAATTTATAATCACAAAATCTTAACATACTTGAGAAAATATGTCTGGGCATATTCTGTGAAAATATCATTTTGATTCATCAATAATTCTTGAAGATACACCTGTTCAAACATACCTGCAATCACTTGCGAATTTCGGATAAATCCGAAATTCGCATGACCTCCTGCGATTAGTCGTGGACAGCAGCAGAGGTCTGCGAATGATCGTGTGTAGCCCTACACACATGCGAATTCATGCCAGAGTATATGCGATTCCATTTGAAATCACATCAACTGAGATTTTTCACATGCGATTTAGATTATTTCACCTGCGATCTGGCACATCTGAAATCGCACATGAATTCGCATAATGTGTGGGGCAATTTTTGCCTCTGTGATTAGTCATAGGATTCTGCGAGTGGTCGCAGCTGTCCCTACATAGGGGCGATTTAGTTAAAAAATTCTATGCGATTTCGTGTGAACTCGCACAAGTTGCTGCAAGGCCCAATTCGCAACCCAATTCGCCCCTGTGTAGGCAGGGCATTAGATCAGATAAGAAATGTATGTCAGTGATTAGATGCCTACTTCGCTAATTGGTTTCCTGGCCTAGGACTCGGCGTTTTAATGGGAATATAATGACATTTTGCGGTCTTAATGGAATTATAATGGCACTTTTTTCCAGAGGCGAGATGCTTTCCCTCAGTTTGAAGGGATCTCAAGACCTTTGGGCCTAGACTGATTACTTTGTGTAAACGATTCCACCTCACCTTTAGCTTCGGGTTGTCTTTGTGTTTTTCCCCGAATGCTACCACCATTTCCTTGACTTTCTCCATGGCGACCTCTCTAATGGCAACCTCTCTAATGTTTAGCTCCAAGAAGTATTACAGTGTCTCCTGGGTGAAGCTCCGATGTACAATAAAGTGTTAATCTAAAATCAACCACGAAGATCGAAAATCAGGTTAACGTATTAGGATCAGATTTTCAGAAAATGTACAATTCGCCTTCACCAATCTTTCTCAAATAACCCACACTTAAGACAGAAATGAGCTTCAAAATGCAGTTTAACATAACCAAACTGATACTGTAAATCAATGTGACACCAAATATACTCAGATATACCCGGTATTCTTCATTTTCCAGCCTAATTTAGCAGAATTTCCTCAATTGTGTTGAGCTGCCAATTGTACATTTTCTGAAAATCTGACCCATTAATGTTCGCGCAGTATTTAATTCCACTATCACTGGACGAAAAATCCGCTTTACACTTAGCGTATAACAGGTCCTATAAGCAGCTTGTAACACACAATAGCAAAGCACATGGATAGTAGCTGCTATTCACTACCAGTATACTTAAGCTAATAGCAGGAACTTCATGCACATGGTGTATTTTCGCGCACCAATTTTTGTGCGTGAAAATAAACCCTGCGTGAAAGTTAAAGCCTAATACTTGCATACACAAGGTGTGAAGGCTTACTTGCTGCACGAATTTAATCCACACAAAAATGATTTGTTAAATAAATCTGTTCTGTTGATTTGTCAAAGTAAAAATAAATAAGTTTACAGTATTTGTAGATGACCCTGACCGTCTGACGCCACGATCACTTCTTATCAATCATGTAAACTGAATAAAAAATGAATGTATAAATACATGATGTGGATTATCTTATCTTACTAAACAGATAGCATTGTTCTAATGGGGGTCACTTGAAGCGGTTATAACTTTTATTATTCCCGGCCTACTATTAAATTTACAAGGTGTTTTCCACGTCTATAGGTGATGCAGATATGAGTACGTGGGTCAGATTTTCAGAAAATGTACAATTGGCAGCAGTACACATTTAGTAAATTCTGCTAAATTAGGGTGCAATTTGGTCAATACTAGGTAAATCTGAGTATATTTGGTATTGCATTGATTCTAGCAATGTGATTGGTTAGGTTGAACTGTATTTTGAACTTTATTTTCGTCTGAAATTTGGGTTATTCAAGAGGATTGGTGAAGTTGAATTGTACATTTTCTGGGGACTTCACCTACTTAGACTTTATAAAACTGGTTTGTTTTTACTCTGCAGTCTGCGGCTGTCTACATGTAAAACCGTTCCTCAAATATTGACATGAAGTCAGTAGACTTGGTGGGTCTGGTTTGTATTATTAATGTGTTACAGTTACAAGTAAAAAAAATGAGATTTTCCACAGTGATTTATTCACAAGATATCTTTGTTGGAATGTTCTCACATTTGGGGAGTTTGTTACTGTAAGTCATTTTTTTTCAGGTTTTTTTTTCAAAACAAATGTATCAAACTTACCTCCTAGGGTAATTGTAGGAGGAACTGGGATTTGAAAAACCCTGGACATACAAACTATACCCAATTTGATCATCTGTGATGTGTTTCAGGAAAATGAGTGATAAGTCGCAAAAAATGAATTTTGAGATACCATTATATTTGAAAAGATGAGATCAAGCCGATTCTAATGATAGTAAACAGTCTAATAATCTAATAAGTATTTCAAGATTTTAAGTTCGATATTTTTATTTTTGAAAAAAAAGTTTCCAATATTTCTGGGGCTGAATAAACAGTAAAGTAACTAAATGTAGTCCATATAAGGACCTTTAAAACAAAAAGATATATAACATAGATTGTCCTGGAATTTGATACATCAACTGATGTAACTATAAGTGATAAACTCCCCAAAAATCAGAACATTCCAATAATGTGATCTTGTAAAATAAACGCTTTGAAAAATATCAATTTTGCGACTTATGACTCATTTTCCTAAAATGGATCACATCTCGACGTGCTACTCATGTAAGTGTTTATGATGAATAAAGTATTTCTCAATCCTTTTTTTTTTTTTTGATATCCTGCCTTCTTGGCGTATACAATGCTAAAACATATAATTTGGTTCCTTTTCTCATGAACTCTCTTTTAAAGTTTTTTTTGATTTTCGTATTTTCTATTCCAATTACTACCTGTTTGTCACCAGCGGTACCTCTTCGTGAGGATGTAATTTATATTGTTTTATTCTAGGCATACTTTAAAATACTCACATAGAGCTGGATATTATCGATTTTGTAGAAAACCAAAGAAACTCTTCCAGCCTTTAAAGGCCTTACTTATGGACACATTAAAGTTAGCGGCTAGACACATGGCCTTAAGCCTTCCCTCGAACTCTTTTAGAAACACCTCCACCGTCACAATGTTGTTTCCAAATAATCTCTGTCTATGTATGTACGATTCGGCAGCCAGTATCACAAAGTTAAGTCTACATTTTTACATCCTACGTTATTTTTTTAAAAAAAAATTCGTGAATGTTAGTGAATTGTGCTGAACCCAGATAGTCAGATAGCGTGCGAATGTAACACCAGTGGCGCTGTAGGCTGGGATATCTCCCAGTAGGCTGAGACGGAAGCTTCCGCCTTAGGTGTTCGCGCAGGCCGCTACCCGCGAAAACGGCAATAACACCAGCAAAAAATGTGAATATGATCACGGGATTAAAAAATATGAAAAGAGTATATTCTCAGCTATCCGTAGGTATATAATTTTACCTATTTGAAAGAGTAGAGGCCGAGGAATGACTGTATGGGTATAATCATGTTAAGGCCTACTCTGTTTCTAAGGTTGCGGGAGCCATAACCGGAAGCTCCCGCCTTAGCTTTATCTCCACCTCTAGGTGGCGTGATGGTCGGATATTTTATTTTCGCGCTATCAAGGATAAGGAGATAAGGGTACCATTCTGTCAATCATCCTGAGTAGTAAGTTCATGTGATACATTTTGAGGTGTTGGTTGAGGATTGGTGTGAGGAGTGTGGACACTTATCTGGGAGGATATCTGGATGCCCATCTCTGTGTGATGTAATTCACACCAACACTACTAACTTTGCACTTATGCAAGGACTGCTTGATTGACAACCTTCTACCATCTCTGCAGTAAATCCCTGAAGGCCAGTGTGACATCCTATTGGTTGACATTTGTTGTATTCTATTGGCTATCTTGGTTTGATTGACAAGTTGCCACTTAAGGCCACTGTATAGGTTTTTAGAGGAACCCATTTAGAGAGGACCACCCATGACTGAATCTGAGTGATCTACACCTACTACACCCTTTGGAATTTTTGGGTTTCAAGTCTTGGAGACAGACAAGCTCGGAATTGCAAAGACTAAAAGACAATTGTGTATTATTAGATTACAATATGTTGTTTGATGTCTTATGTCTAATTCCCTTGCATTGTACTTTCATGTTTATCCAACTGCCTTTGTAAACAGGGAGCGTGCAACTTTCCTAGTTGTTAATAAACTGAATTTTACTTCCACTCCTGTGTTCTAATACAGACATTCGAGGCATTTCAGATTACAGTAGTCTGATATTCATAATCTAGCCATTGCGCACAAATAGTTGACCGTAGAATTTGTTTCCTTTGGAAATGCACAATAATACATTAACTTAAACTGATTATAAAGTTAAACAGAAAAATAGTTCATTAAATGATTGATTAACTTAATAAACTTATAACTTGTTTCTCACTTGTATCATCCACTCCTAGGATTATGTCCCTGGCTTAGTATTTCTCAATTCAATTCAATTCAATATGGGAACATAACTGTCCTTATGTTTACTATCATTAGAGTGAGCTTGATCTCATCTTTTCAAATATGTGATGTGTTTCAGACAAATAAGTCACAAGTCGCAAAAAAATGGATTTTAAAATATCATCATACTTGAAAAGATGGGATCAAGCTGATTCCAACAATACATATATATTGTTGTCGCTGTCATTTGAACTGTCACATAATTAAAATACGAGAATGCTATTGTGGAATCGTGGAGTGTTTTATTACTGTTAAGATTAAGATTAAGATTAAGATACATTTATTTCTGACTTGTCGCTTTCAGGAGGCATATCTCCAGCAAAGGGAGGATTGCACGCTTCCTGTTGATTTACATTTTCCTCTTAACAGTGTACAATACTCCAGTCGTCATGGACGAAAGGAGCCCACTGTTATTGTCATTATTATATGTCTTTTACAGTTGTTATGCTTTGGTAAAGGCGCACTAGAACTTATATAAAAAGTTACCTCAAGTTTGCTATACATATAAGAATAAGGCGTAAGAGAATGTCTAAGTCAATGGATAATTATTGAGTTATTCTATGAAGTATTGGTCTGACCAGGGTTTTCTTTGCTAATGTCTTAAATGATTTAGTGTCTTGTATCCCATGGGCCATGGTCTGGAGAGAGTTCCAAGTGAAAGGAATTCTATGGACAATTGATTTCCTTAATTGTTTGTTTTGGGGAAGAATCTTTTTTAATGGCTGTTGAGTTGCTATAGTAGTGCTGCTTCATCGGTGTAAATCTGTGAGAATGCTTACCAGGACCAATTGTATTCCAGGAAAATGAGTCATAAGTCGCAAAATTGATATTTTTCAAAGTGTTTTTTTCCCAAGATCACATTATTGGAATGTTCTGATTCTTGGAGAGTTTGTCACTTGTAGTTATGTCAATCGATGTATCAAATATCAGGACAATCTATATAATATATCCTTTGGTTTTAAAGGTCCTCATATGGACTACATTTAGTTACTTTACTGTTTATTGACCCCATGAAATATTGGAAACTTTTATTTTCAAAAACGAAAATATTAAACTTAAAATCTATAAAATTATAATACTTATTATTTTATTAAACTGTTTACTATCATCGGAATCGGCTTGATCTCATCTTTTCAAATATGATGATATCTCAAAATCCAATTTTTGCGACTTATGACTCAGTTTCCTTAAACACATCACAATTCATAGCCCCGGAATAAAAATATCAGCTGCCAATTGTACATTTTCTGAAAATTTGACCCATATAATTATAGTACCAGGTGAAGATATAGGAACAATACATATATAGTGTACCTAGACTCAGGACCTTCCTCCCTTGCCTTGCCTCCCCCGGACTCCCCCCATCTCAACCCACCCAGATATTTGCCCCTAACAATTCGTGTCCAATAATCCTCTCACATAAACCACATTTTAAGACAAAAATCAGGTTCAAAGTACAGTTCAACATAACCAAACAGATTGTTCGAATCAAGGCAGTACCGAATATACTAAGATATTCCTAGTGTTGACCATTTTTCAGTTTAGTTTAGCAGAATTTACTAAATGTGTTGATCTGCCAATTGTACATTATTTGAAGATCTGGTTCTACTATAGTCAATAAGAAATACTATCCCATACTACAACTACCATTATTCATGCACCGCTCCTTGGCTCTCCTTTCTGTTTAGTTGTAGCACCGCACATAACAGCCCCTGGCGGAATATCACAGACCTATATACAAGTCATTCAATATTATGTCATGGAAATAGCCTCGGTTGATGTACAAAATGCCTCCACTGGTTTTTTTTAAAAGAAATGTTATTGAGCTGGTTTCGGCGGTGGCTTAACAATTTTAAATATTTAATAATTAATATATCATTTGACAACGCTGGCAGTTTTTAGACACTGACGTTTGTTCTTTGTCGACATAATTATAACCATTAGGCCCTTTGGGAAGGCTGAAATTTACACATCATTTTTCTTGTGTTTTTTTCTTCATAACATCACAGAGGTTGAGATAAATAATTTGCAGTACGATTGTTAAAAACAACGAGGCTTCATTGACATTTTTGTTTCATTTCGATATCAATAAACATTTCTGATCGTTTATACAATTTGTCCACGAAAATACATAAGTGAAATTACTTCAACCAATCGTTGTTACCACGCAGAAGTTGTTGATGAAACGTTATTGAAACATTGGATTAGTTTCCCCATTAAACCGTCTACATTTGATACTATCTCATATTCTTTAAATTCCTTATTTAGGTGATCGCAGCCAAGCATAACACATCGGTACTAACCTAGGCCCGCACTAGACAAGAAACAAATAGTTTAAAATGAATAATAAAGGAGTAAACTCTACATAAGGCCAAACAAAAAAATAGTTGTGTTTCCGATTTACCCCCCCCCCCCCTCCCCCCTCTACCTAGAAAAACCTTCCCCTACCTACAAGTTTTTTGACGTTACCTGATTTTTGTTTTTACCATACTATACTTTTGGGGGATTTTTTGACAAACAAAGCTTATCAAAGCAGGAAAACAGGTTTTCCGAACCCGGAACTGTCAACAAGCACATTTCCCATGTTTAAAACAACTATTGCTATGAAATAGACAATTTTTCCAGTTCCTGAGAAGTGGTTTCCTAAAAAAAAATTAAAAAAAGAAAGTTACCCCCCCCCACCACCACCGACCTAGTTTTCAGCCAGATAAATCAGAAACACACCTATTTTGTTTTGCCTAATGTAACCTTTGTCTTGCTTCAATTCCGCCGATTATAAATCATCTTTTTACATACATGCAGTACAGTTATTGCCATGTAAAATCATGAATGAACTACATTAAAGTAATATTTCCGTTATCCTATTATTGTTAAATCGCCAGATAATGCACAATTCAACTTCACCAAGCTTCTCAAATAACACATTTCAGACGAAAATACCAGTTCAACCTAACCAGACAGATTGCTAGAATCAATACAATGCCGAATATACTCGAATGTACCTAGTATTGACCAAATTGCAGCCTAATTTAGCAGTTTACTAAATGTGTAGAGCTGCCAATTGTACATTTTCTGAAACTCTGACCCTCATGTTGTACACACCCCGGTGGTATAATTTGTCATGTTGTCTCATAATTCCCATACACCACAGGGCGTGTATAACTGACTAATTGTGTCAGATCTTCAGAAAATGTACAATTCGCCTTCACCAATCCTCTCATTTAAGACAAAAATGAGCTACAAAATGAAGTTTGAGATAACAGAACTGATACTTTAAATCAATGTGATACCAAATATACTCAGATATACCCCAAGTTTATCATTTTTTAACAGAATTTAGCAGAAGTTACTAAATATGTAGAGCTGCTGATTGTACATTTTCTGAAAATTTGACCCAATTACATGATCACAAACACCGGGTCTTATTGAGGGCAACTGACAGATGTTTTAGGAAAATGAGTCACAAATCACAAGTGTTTTTATCACAAGATCTCTTTATTTTAATGTTCTGATTATTACAGCACTTATAGTCATATAAATCTGTATAACAGATTTCTGGACATTGTATTAAATATATCCATGCACTTTGAAGGCCTTCATATGGAGCATTATGTAGTTACTTTACTGGTGATGTTCCTAAAAGGGATCACATATTAGGACTCCCTATATATTAGGACTCCCTATATATTAGGACTGTCTGTCTATTTCTATGCGTGTATATGTGCATATATCTCTGTATGTATATATGTACAACTATAAGGGTCAGGTCGCCAGAAAATGTACAATATTGACCTTCACCGATCCTCTTAAATAAGCCTAATTTACGACGGAAATCAGGTTCCAGAATGAGTTTCACAGATTTCACAGATTCCTTCAAACAACACAATATAAAACATACTCAGATATACCCATCGCTTATCTTTTAAATTTCATTTAAAGGCTTAAATCGTTTTTTTAGCTTAATTTAGCTTAATTTCTAAAATTGTTGATCGGCCAATTGTATATTTTCTGAAGATCTGACCCAGGTATGCATGGTCAGCCCATGTGTGTATAATGTATGCATGAGTGACATTTAACCCGGGCGGTGTATCGGGTATAGACAGATCTACACTAGAGATACATAGAATAGAATAGAATAGAAAATCTTTTATTTGTCCAAGATAAGCTTACAGTAAAGAGAGACAAAGGGTCGACATGCCTATGCATCGAAAATGTCAATGTATTTCTTCCTGCTGTTACCCCGATTGGAATATGAAATTATTAATACAGGTGAGTATGTGACAGAGTAAATATGAGTTGAAATGTGCCAGAAAATGTACAATTCACCTTCACCAATCTTCTTAAATAACCCACATTTAAGACAAACATTTAGCTTAAAAATGCAGTTTGACATAACAGAACTAATACTTTAAATCAACGCAATACCAAATATATTTAGATATACCGTGTATTCACCATTTATCGGCCTAATTAGCAGAATGTCCTAAATGTGTAGATCTGCCGATTGTGCATTTTCTGATGATCTGACCCTACATTGTATTGTAATAGTTATATTTCCATATCTTATTCTGATACATCATGGGAAAAGGATCAAAGAGCATGAATTACATTATCTCACAAACCCTTCTGTAAACAGCTCTTCCAGCTCACCCTGATTTAAATGTTTGATTTATTGTAGATCGGTTTTGTTGTTATTAAACCTAGTACAGGCTTCTTTTTTTTGGACAAATTTTATTCAGGTAAACAGACAGTTACAATCTTCACAAAAATACTGATATAATTGTGATTTTCATCATGTCCTGACCTATTGACTTTTGTACAATACACGGCAGTTTTTTTCTAATCCAGTCGATTTTGATTTAAATATTTAACCTTAAGAAGTTTATTGAATAGTTTTATATAATTTTTAGAAAAATAATGAGAGATGGGGTGATGATTACTGTCTAATAATATATACATTGTCTATTAAAGCGAGTGTCCTTGATATATCATGGATCCTGTGATACAGGAGAGTCATGTCTATTTACATTCATAATCATTCAATATTGGGATTTTATACAGTTCTGTCAAGTGTTTTTATACCACGATTGGGGGTTGTACACGCTGCAAATGAGTGGATACCTGCCATGGTGTTTTGTTGAAAGGATCCACGCGTGAAAATATGAACTTTTTTTGGCCTAAATCTAAGAAGCATTCTCATTGGTTGAGGTTAGGCTCGCTCATGACGTCACGCCTATTCGTGACGTCATATGCCGTACGTTTCGTCATAGATTAGCCAATCAGTTGAAGGCTTGTCTAGCGCTTTGGTATCAAAAAACCAATATGGCGGGTCATTGGAGAGTAGCGAGGTAAATAAATAGTTTGTTTCTTCAATTTATTTTAAAATATAAGATCGTGGTATAAAAATAGGATGTAACTCGGTTAGATTCTGACTTACTGTACACAATGGCCACTCGTTTTTTTTCGACCAGGGATCTCACTCGAAGCCTGCGGCTTCTCGTGAGATCCCTGGACGAAAAAAACTCGTGACCATTGTGTACAGTAAGTCAGAAACCAACCTCGTTACATCCTATCATAATACATTAGTTCAATGTTACGAAAACAGTACGGAGAAGCCCAGAATATCTAATGGGCTTAAGGTGTTGTTAGTCACCTGTTTAGTGACACACCTTCATGTTAGATTTAAGTTATAAAACATAACATTTTGTACGCACTATGTGCAGTTCTAAAATGAATAAATATTACATGTTACTGTTAATGTTGCAGGTGTTGGAATATTGAATGTGTCCGTCCTGTCACCACTCTGTCCTGTTCTGCTGCTGCCGCGCCTCAAATTGAAAGCGTTTTCAAACACAGATCAATATTGGAATAAACTCCAGCCACCACCACGTGGCATGGGACGCGCATGCAGCAGTGCACGCTCAGTATTGACTGAGTATTGACTGAATATTGACTGAGTATTGACTGAGTATTGACTGAATATTGACTGAGTATTGACTGAGTATTGACTGAGTATTGACTGAGTATTGACTGAGTATTGACTGAATATTGACTGAGTATTGACTGAGTATTGACTGAGTATTGACTGAGTATTGACTGAGTATTGACTGAGTATTGACTGAATATTGACTGAGTATTGACTGAGTATTGACTGAGTATTGACTGAGTATTGACTGAGTATTGACTGAGTATTGACTGAGTATTGACTGAGTATTGACTGAATATTGACTGAATATTGACTGAGTATTGACTGAATATTGACTGAATATTGACTGAATATTGACTGAGTATTGACTGAGTATTGACTGAGTATTGACTGAATATTGACTGAATATTGACTGAGTATTGACTGAATATTGACTGAATATTGACTGAATATTGACTGAGTATTGACTGAGTATTGACTGAGTATTGACTGAGTATTGACTGAGTATTGACTGAATATTGACTGAGTATTGACTGAATATTGACTTAGTATTGACTGAGTATTGACTGAGTATTGACTGAGTATTGACCTTAGTATTGACTTAGTATTGACTGAGTATTGGCTGAGTATTGGCTGAGTATTGACTTAGTATTGACTTAGTATTGACTGAGTATTGACTGAGTATTGACTTAGTATTGACTGAGTATTGACTGAGTATTGACTTAGTATTGACTGAGTATTAACTGAGTATTGACTGAGTATTGACTGAATATTGACTGAGTATTGACTGAGTATTGACTGAGTATTGACTGAGTATTGACTGAATATTGACTGAGTATTGACTGAATATTGACTGAGTATTGACTGAATATTGACTGAGTATTGACTGTGACTGAGTATTGACTGAATATTGACTGAGTATTGACTGAGTATTGACTGAGTATTGACTGAGTATTGACTGAATATTGACTGAGTATTGACTGAGTATTGACTGAGTATTGACTGAGTATTGACTGAGTATTGACTGAGTATTGACTGAGTATTGACTGAGTATTGACTGAGTATTGACTGAGTATTGACTGTGTATTGACTGAGTATTGACTGAGTATTGACTGAGTATTGACTGAGTATTGACTGAGTATTGACTGAGTATTGACTGAGTATTGACTGAGTATTGACTGAGTATTGACTGAGTATTGACTGAATATTGACTGAGTATTGACTGCAGTAATGACTGAGTATTGACTGAGTATTGACTGAGTATTGACTGAATATTGACTGAGTATTGACTGAATATTGACTGAATATTGACTGAATATTGACTGAGTATTGACTGAGTATTGACTGAGTATTGACTGAATATTGACTGAATATTGACTGAGTATTGACTGAATAGTGACTGAATATTGACTGAGAATTGACTGGTATCGTTTCTAATCGTTATATTTGAACACGGAGAAAAAAAAACACAAACAAAATTGTAATTCGTCAAAAAAACTCGATGTGTATAGATCTACCAGAGTTATTCGAACAAATCTGGAAGCTACCAGTTTTTGGTTATTGTACTTGTAATTATTATATGGGTCAAATTTTCAGAAAATGTACAATTGGCAGCTCTACACATTCAGTAAATCCTGCTAAATTAGGCTGCAATTTGGTCAATACAAGGTAAATTCGAGTATATTCAGCATTGCATTAATTCTAGCAATCTGTTTGGTTCGGTTGAACTGTATTTTGAACTTTATTTTCGCCCGAAATGTGGGTTATTTGAGAAGATTGGCGAAGTTGAATTGTACATTTTCTGAAAATCTGACCCACATACTCTGAAGAGTGGAAAGTTGAGGACTTTAGACTTGAAACCTTTTTTTTTTTTTTTTTGTTTTTGCAACATCGTTTTATTTCTTACACATTAACAGTTGGCGCATGTTACATCTAGGATAAAATTAACGAAAAGAATCATTTCTCCCCAATAGGAGATTATACCTGGGTAACCTTTGCTACAAGATTCATTATAGGAGCTTTTTATTACTCTAATTTGACAAGCCAGGTTTTACCTTTTCAGTTTGTCTATACACTCTGCGATATCGTCCAGAAGACGTATCCATGTTTTTCTTTCCTCTCTTTTTTTCTCACTTTCACCTATGTTTATTCTTACCAGCGTGGCTCTCATTCTCAATTCGTACATAACCGGAACAGCTTCTGTCTGTGTATGTATGCCTTGATCTGGAGGAAGATCCAGTTAATTATTTTCGACTGTGGGTTTATTTCTTCTATCCCAAAGAGGATTTCTCTAGGGTCTAGAATAACTCTATTCCTCCTTCTACATACAATTTTTTCGCCGCTTGTTTTTTTTATTAATATATTCAAGCTCTGTTATCCATTCGAGGATTGATATCCAGATTCTTTTTGTTTTAATGCAGTTTACAAAGAAATGAGTGATAGTGTCAACCTCAGGACATTGATTACAGTGTGGTTCATCTTTAACGTTGATATCTTTTAGAAGCTTGTTTGTTGTTTGTTGCTCCATGTAGAATTTTATACTGCAGACCTTGCAATATTGTCTCTGTAGTACTTTTATATGGTATAGTGAAAATTTTGTTCCACCTAATTTCTTCGAACTGATCTTCATTTAAATTTAATAGACCCTTCCATTTAAGGAACTTCTCCCATTTGGGCTTTCTTTTTTCGATTAACAGTTGATATATGACTTTCGACGGGCAGTCTTTTAATCTTAACATTTTTTCCCTGATTTTAAAATCAATAGAACCGTTACATAGGTGAGGTTCCTCCTCCTTCAACTTACTTTTCCATTCATTTGGAATGGCATTTCTCAACGCTTTTAGCTCGTAGCAGGATGGTCTAAAGTTAAAAGCCTCCATAAAATTCTTAGCCGACATGATAGAGCCATCTTCATTCACGATATCACCCACTACGATTATGCCCTGGTCTATCCAGTGCTGCCACCTTAACAAGTTACCTTTGTGTTTGATACTCTTGTTGGTCCACAACCTCTCTTTTCTGATCTGGTTTACAGTCGATGGTGAATTCTTATAATAACAATCATTCCACGTTTTAAAAAGCTTTTGATAGAAGACATTTAGGTGGTAGCTAGGTTTGAATCTTGCTAGAAATATTTCTTCTTTAGGTCTACCGTGGAAGGCTTCCACTACATCGAACCAATTGTTTCTACCTGAATAAAGAATTCTTTCCACCCATTTGACTCTATTGGTCTCGCACACCTCTCCCAGCAGCCTTAGACCCATGCCTCCCTTGAAACCTTTGCCCCGTGAATGGCCGTATGCGACCATGGTAAAGTATACAGCTGCATATTGTACGCTATTTACCAAGTATTGTACGCTATTTACCAAGTATTGTACGCTATTTACCAAGTATTGTACGCTATTTACCAAGTATTGTACGCTATTTACCAAGTATTGTACGCTATTTACCAAGTCAGATGATTCAGCCTCTGGCGTATTGGACACGTTTCACTATCGCTATAAAATGTACAATTGGCAGATCAACACATTTAGGAAATTCTGCTAAATTAGACCGACAAATTGTCAAAACTAGGTGAGTAATTCTCCCAAACGGACAGCAGTACTCAGGTATAACTGGGTATAGTTAGTATTGCATTGATATAAACAATCTGGTTATGTTGAACTGTATTTCGAAGCTGATTTTTTTGTCTTAAATATGGGTTATTTGAGAGGATTGGTGAAAGTGAATTGTACATTTTCTGGCGATTTCATCCACTATATGGGTCGGATTTTCAGAAAATGTACAATTAGCAGCTCTACACATTTAGGAAATTCTCCCAAATTAAGCTGAAAAATGATGAATACCGGGTAATATCTGAGTATATTTGGTATCACATTGATTTAAAGTATCAGTTCTGTTATGTTAAACTGCATTTTGAAGCTCCGTTTTGTCTTAAATGTGGGTTATTTGAGAGGATTGGTGAAGGCGAATTGTACATTTTCTGAAAATCTGACCCATATGTCGCATGCTATAGGCCTAGAGATTTGATTTGATTTAGAAAATATTTTATTCAGGTCTACAACATTTCCACACGTATAAGTATGAATATTTACAGGACAGCCTGATTTAAACAAATAGAGAAAAATAGATATTATACATCAACTCTGTTTAGGACAGTACAAGTTACGAAGTACATTCTCATATTAATATAAGATAGTTGTATATAGTTACTCATTTAAGGTACAATTCAATGGGATATAAGATACAGGATAATTTATGGAAATTAAAACAAATATTCCAACTCATATCACCTTGTCGATGGTGGGTTTTTGAGAGGTAAAGATGAGTTAAAAACATGATTTTATACAATATTATCGACGCCGTGCTCTTTCATATTAACCATTAGTAGTCGAAGAAACCTCATTACATTCTAGCTAGTTGTACCAGACACGACCCATACAACATATGTAGGCCCAGTAGTACAGTAGTTACATGTTTCTCTACGAAAGGGAACAATTCTTGTATTAAATATATTGGTGGGTCAGATTTTCAGAAAATGTACAATTGGCAGACCAACACATTTAGTAAATTCTGCTAAACTATAGACCGTCAACACTAGGTATATGTGAGTATATTTGGTATTGCCTTGATTCAAACAATCTGTTAGGTTATGTTGTACTGTATTTTGAACCTGATTTTTGTCTTAAATTTGGGTTATTTGAGAGGATTGGTGAAGGTGAATTGTACATTTTCTGGCGATTTCACCCAGGGATAGATGACATAGGTGGCATGCTATATGCCTAGAGATAGTTCTACCAGATATTTACATACACGCCAACACCAAGCCTTGAACCATCATTAATCAGCAGTTGGCCTATAGTCATATGTTGATGGGTCACATCTTCAGAAAATGTACAATCGGCAAATCTACACATTTAGAAATTTTAGCTAAATTAGACCGAAAAAATGGTCAACACTATATAGATATATTTGCCTTGATTCAAACAATCAGTTTAGTTATGTTGAACTGAGTTTTAAGCCATATTTTTGTCGTAAATTCGGGTTATTTTAGAGAATTGGTGATGGCGAATTGTACATTTTCTGGTGATTTCGCCCGTATTGATGGGGTCAACACTAGACTTGTGAGACATGTGTGAGTGAGTGGGAGGCTCTAAGCTATACATGGGTCAGATTTTCAGAAAATGTACAATTGGCAGCTCTACACATTTAGCAAATTCTGCTAAATTAGGCTGCAATTTGGTCAATTCCTAGGTAAATTCTGGTATATTCGGCATTGTATTGATTCTAGCAATCTGTTTGGTTAGGTTGAACTGTATTTTGAACTTTATTTTCGTCTGAAATTTGGATTATTTGAGAAGATTGGCAAAGATGAATTGTACATTTTCTAAAAATCTGACCCACATTCTAATGTTCTTCATGGTGTAAAATGTCATGATCACCCGAAATAATTATTTAAGTCAAAATCTCACTTTTTTCAGTCTGACTCTCTAACGTCTTCTTAAACTTTGGGGATCCTGTTGCAATCCAAATACTATCGATTCGAGTATAATTAGTTCATTTATTAGTAATTGCCCACCCAGAAATAGTTTAAACTTTTGTTTTAAAAAAACCATCAAATTTAAAATATAGAAGTACATATGAGATATGTTAATGTTTACCACAATTAGAATATAGGCTTGATCTCATCTTGATATGATGCTATTTCAAAATACGTTTTTTTTTTACTTGTAACTCATTTTTCTGTAGCACATCATATCTGTACTGCAATATAATGTTGTTGACGCATTATATATAGGGGTAGAGGGTGGAGGTGGGGTCACATATATGGGTCAGATCGTCAGAAAATGTACAATTGGCAGCTCTACACATTTAGTCAATTCTGCTAAATTAGGCTAACAAATGATGAATATACCGGGTATATCTGAGTATATTTGGTATTGTGTTGATTTAAAGTATCAGTTCTGTTATGTTAAACTGCATTTTTAAGCTTATTTTTGTCTTAAATGTGGGTTATTTGAGCGGATTGGTGATGGTGAATTGTACATTTTCTGAAGATCTGACCCATATATACCCCACCCGCATGTAGAGGGTTATTATTATAGGTGTATCATCTATAGCTCTCTGACCTCTATAGGGGCTGAGGCGTGACGCTGCCTGCTGCTGCTGCTATAGATGGGTCTATCACATCACGGCAGTCCATGAAAAGTTTCCTTCATGAAGGGCAACTGTTCGCCCGAAGCATCGCAACCCAATAAACTCAAACCCAAAACTTACAAACCCTTCCTTTCCCCTCTGGGTTGGGCTCAACCACACATACTATAGGACAAATATACTTTCTTATCCAAACCTCAGTTTGGAGGGACTCTCTCAACACTGAGCCTAGACTGGAGAGTGTTTCCCTCAGTTTGGAGGGACTCTCTCAACACTGAGCCTAGACTGGAGAGTGTTTCCCTCAGTTTGGAGGGACTCTCTCAACACTGAGCCTAGACTGGAGAGGCTTCCCTCAGTTTGGAGGGACTCTCTCAACACTGAGCCTAGACTGGAGAGTGTTTCCCTCAGTTTGGAGGGACTCTCTCAACACTGAGCCTAGACTGGAGAGTGTTTCCCTCAGTTTGGAGGGACTCTCTCAACACTGAGCCTAGACTGGAGAGTGTTTCCCTCAGTTTGGAGGGACTCTCTCAACTGTGAGCCTAGACTGGAGAGTGTTTCCCTCAGTTTGGAGGGACTCTCTCAACTGTGAGCCTAGACTGGAGAGTGTTTCCCTCAGTTTGGAGGGACTCTCTCAACACTGAGCCTAGACTGGAGAGTGTTTCCCTCAGTTTGGAGGGACTCTCTCAACACTGAGCCTAGACTGGAGAGTGTTTCCCTCAGTTTGGAGGGACTCTCTCAACACTGAGCCTAGACTGGAGAGTGTTTCCCTCAGTTTGGAGGGACTCTCTCAACACTGAGCCTAGACTGGAGAGTGTTTCCCTCAGTTTGAAGGGACTCTCTCAACACTGAGCCTAGACTGGAGAGTGTTTCCCTCAGTTTGGAGGGACTCTCTCAACTGTGAGCCTAGACTGGAGATATTTTCCCTCAGTTTGGAGGGACTCTCTCAACTGTGAGCCTAGACTGGAGAGGATTTCCCTCAGTTTGGAGGGACTCTCTCAACTGTGAGCCTAGACTGGAGAGGCTTCCCTCAGTTTGAAGGGACTCTCTCAACTGTGAGCCTAGACTGGAGAGTGTTTCCCTCAGTTTGGAGGGACTCTCTCAACTGAGAGCCTAGACTGGAGAGTGTTTCCCTCAGTTTGGAGGGACTCTCTCAACTGTGAGCCTAGACTGGAGAGGCTTCCCTCAGTTTGAAGGGACTCTCTCAACTGTGAGCCTAGACTGGAGAGGCTTTCCCTCAGTTTGAAGGGACTCTCTCAACTGAGAGCCTAGACTGGAGATATTTCCCTCAGTTTAGAGGGACTCTCTCAACTGTGAACCTAGACTGGAGCTATTTTCCCTCAGTTTGAAGGGACTCTCTCAACTGTGAGCCTAGACTGGAGAGGCTTCCCTCAGTTTGAAGGGACTCTCTCAACTGAGAGCCTAGACTGGAGAGGCTTTCCCTCAGTTTGGAGGGACTCTCTCAACTGTGAGCCTAGACTAGAGAGGCTTCCCTCAGTTTGAAGGGACTCTCTCAACTGAGAGCCTAGACTGGAGAGGCTTTCCCTCAGTTTGAAGGGACTCTCTCAATTTTGAGCACAGTCCACTGAAGACTAGAAAGTCGACCCCCCCCCCCCCCGACCCCTGCCGACCCCCCCCCCCCCCCCCCCCCCGACCCCCCTGACCCCGGCCCCCCCCGGCCCCTGCCGACCCCCCTGACCCCGGCCCCCCCCCGGCCCCTGCCGACCCCCCTGACCCCTGCCGACCCCCCCGACCCCTGCCGACCCCTGCCGACCCCCGCCGACCCCTGCCGACCCCCGCCGACCCCCGCCGACCCCCGCCGACCCCCGCCGACCCCCGCCGACCCCGTGTTGTGTTGTTAATGTTCCTATTGTACAATACACATGGAATGAGTTATGGATATAGGAAAAGTAACATTTCATGGTGTCATTCAATTGGAAACTGTCTTGTTTTGTCAAACCATAATTAATCAAATATGTGCCACCAATGTGATGAGTCATTGGGAAAAATGGAAGAAATGTTATGTGAAATGTTTAGAGTCTAATAAATCGTAACTAATCCCTCTTAAGAATGATTAAGTTAATAGACCATACCCGGGTTGCTTAAAACTTGATATTATATTTCTTATTTATTTTTTTTTTTTTTTTTTTTTTTTTTTTTTTTTTTTGTTCTACCACCTAACCACGTGACGGTCACGTGGTTTCTTCCTGTAGACCTTGGTACAAGTGGATAAACTCGGGTTTTGTTTCACCGAGTCACAGAGGAAGTACACATGGGTCAGATTTTCAGAAAATGTACAATTGGCAGCTCTACAATTTAGTAAAATCTGCTAAATTAGTTTGTAATTTGGTCAATACTAGGTAAATTCGAGTATATTCAGCATTGCACTGGTTCCACCAATCTGTTTGGTTAGGTTGAACTGTATTTCGAACTTAATTTTCGTCTGAAATTTGGGTTATTTGAGAGGATTGGTGAAAACGAATTGTACATTTTCTGAAAATCTGACTCATTTGTTGTGTTCTCCATTCATGGGTTGTGATTAAATCATGTTTTAATTATCATGTAACTTTGCGGATATAATTTTTTGCTCTAAAGTTAATTTTAAATGTTTGTAATGTTTATAAACATATGTACAAGGCCATAAGACATTCTACAGATATTAATCCCTAGGCATTTTTAACTTTAGTAGTGGGGACGTGGATCGCTGTATATTGGGGGAACCAGATGTAATCGATGTTGATACAGAAAGGCTCTTAATAAAGTTGATGTTGTTTATTTAAACTCTAGACTTTCGGGCTTACTTGCCCTTCTTCAACAGTAATGTCATTTTTAACTTTACAATATAGTTTATGGCACTTGCATAGCCGCCATTTTGAAGCTTGATTCGCAGGGAATTATGGGACTAATGGTACTGTGCAAACTCTATAGCTGATGCAATTCATGGATAGAAGAAAAACAATTCCACACAATGATTTTAAGAAAATTCATTTATTTCCTTGAGAAATATAAACAATGTCATTCATGGAATGTAAGGACGAGTCATGTACAGAAACAGTTGTAAAAAGTAAGTTTAGTCGCGGGGAAAAGCTTAAGCACCTGTTATAGATCACCCTTATGTTACTTTCAGAAAATGTACAATTGCCAGCTCTACACATTTAGTAAATTCTGCTAAATTAGGCTGCAATTTGGTCAATACTAGGTAAATTTGGGTATATTCGGCATTGCATTGATTCTAGCAATCTGTTTGGTTCGGTTGAACTGTATTTTGAACTTTATTTTTGTCATGAATCTGGGTTATTTGAGAGGATTGGTGAAGTTGAATTGTACATTTTCTGAAAATCTGACCCACATGTACATACTGATGCAATATAGCTCAGTGTATTTCATTTTTATTTGCTGATATACGGTGATCTGTCATGTAAACACTCAAGCAGTAAAGCCCAGTATAATCAAACATTGACAAATACATAGTAACTTAAACCTATCAACAAATACCTCCACTATATGTACAAACTTGGTGAAGTCATTCTTTAATTTTTTATAGGTTTACTAAAACAAGGTACTTTGATCTACATTTTCCAACTACTTTTGATATTTCTGTTTTGTTAATATAAGTTTTTATTGTATTGAAGACTTGAGTGATCACAAATGGACAACCAATTTTGGGAACAAAATAAAGAATACAATCAATCAATGAATCGAGGTCCAAATATATATTCACCCACTGATGCTACTCCTCCACGCTGCGCGGATACCTGTGATATCATTCCCACACAGTAAGTGTTATACCTGTGGTATCATTCCCTATAATCAAGGTCACCACGTAGACAGAAACTTAGGGCAGAGAAAAGACACATCATGTGGGTCTGATTGTGAGAAACTGTACAATAGGCAGCTGTACACATGTCTTGTTGGTAGCTTGGTGATACATTGTTATAATAATGACGTATTGAAGCATTCAAATGTTCATGTTCACCACTATTCCTCAGTCCTATGTGATGTATTTGACACATCATATAACCAAGCACGAGGGTGGTATCTTGCAATATCAATCAATTTCAACATTCATTATATATTACAACCTCAAATATCAAGACTCATCGCACCATTCTTATGTCACTATTCTGTATTTTGTATAAAACTACCAATTATCTCATTTTTTCCAACTGCCAAATGTAAATAAATGTATGTATGTTCTATACAAGGCTGGGTTACACCATTGGAGGTGATGTACCCAGTTGAAATAAAATCTTTAAAAATAAAAAAATAAAAACATCTTTAACATGGGACGCCACTCCTAGCTGTACATATTCACGCGTACACAGTAGCAAGGTATAGAGTCGATGTTATTCCTAATGTGAGATGCAATGTGTTATACAGTAGGGTCAGATTTTCAGAAAATGTACAATTGGCAGCTGTACACATTTAGTAAATTCTGCTAAATTAGGCTGCAATTTGGCCAATACTAGGTAAATTCGAGTATATTCAGCATTGTATTGATTCTAGCAATCTGTTTGGTTAGGTTGAACTGTATTTTGAACTTGATTTTTGTCTGAAATTCGGGTTATTTGAGAGAATTGGTGAAAGTGAATTGTACATTTTCTGACAATCTGACCCAGTAGTGCCAGCTGGTGGGAGAGCATGTCTACACGAGCCATGTTTATCCCAGGTCTGGCACGGGCGGCCAGTGTTCCATGGTTACACATGTTTATACAAGGTCTGGCACGGGCGGCCTGTGTTCCATGGTTACACATGTTTATCCAAGGTCTGGCACGGGCGGCCAGTGTTCCATGGTTACACATGTTTAGCCAAGGTCTGGCACGGGCGGCCTGTGTTCCATGGTTACACATGTTTATACAAGGTCTGGCACGGGCGGCCAGTGTTCCATGGTTACACATGTTTAGCCAAGGTCTGGCACGGGCGGCCTGTGTTCCATGGTTACACATGTTTAGCCAAGGTCTGGCACGGGCGGCCTGTGTTCCATGGTTACACATGTTTAGCCAAGGTCTGGCACGGGCGGCCAGTGTTCCATGGTTACACATGTTTAGCCAAGGTCTGGCACGGGCGGCCTGTGTTCCATGGTTACACATGTTTAGCCAAGGTCTGGCACGGGCGGCCAGTGTTCCATGGTTACACATGTTTATCCACGGTCTGGCACGGGCGGCCAGTGTTCCATGGTTACACATGTTTATCCCAGGTCTGGCACGGGCGGCCAGTGTTCCATGGTTACACATGTTTATCCCAGGTCTGGCACGGGCGGCCAGTGTTCCATGGTTACACATGTTTATCCAAGGTCTGGCACGGGCGGCCAGTGTTCCATGGTAACACATGTTTATCCCAGGTCTGGCACGGGCGGCCTGTGTTCCATGGTTACACATGTTTATCCAGGGTCTGGCACGGGCGGCCTGTGTTCCATGGTTACACATGTTTATCCCAGGTCTGGCACGGGCGGCCAGTGTTCCATGGTTACACATGTTTATCCAAGGTCTGGCACGGGCGGCCTGTGTTCCATGGTTACACATGTTTATCCCAGGTCTGGCACGGGCGGCCTGTGTTCCATGGTTACACATGTTTATCCCAGGTCTGGCACGGGCGGCCAGTGTTCCATGGTTACACATGTTTATCCAGGGTCTGGCACGGGCGGCCTGTGTTCCATGGTTACACATGTTTATCCAAGGTCTGGCACGGGCGGCCAGTGTTCCATGGTTACACATGTTTATCCAAGGTCTGGCACGGGCGGCCTGTGTTCCATGGTTACACATGTTTATCCAAGGTCTGGCACGGGCGGCCTGTGTTCCATGGTTACACATGTTTATCCAAGGTCTGGCACGGGCGGCCAGTGTTCCATGGTTACACATGTTTATACAAGGTCTGGCACGGGCGGCCAGTGTTCCATGGTTACACATGTTTATCCCAGGTCTGGCACGGGCGGCCAGTGTTCCATGGTTACACATGTTTATCCAAGGTCTGGCACGGGCGGCCTGTGTTCCATGGTTACACATGTTTATCCAAGGTCTGGCACGGGCGGCCAGTGTTCCATGGTTACACATGTTTATCCCAGGTCTGGCACGGGCGGCCTGTGTTCCATGGTTACACATGTTTATCCCAGGTCTGGCACGGGCGGCCAGTGTTCCATGGTTACACATGTTTATCCAGGGTCTGGCACGGGCGGCCTCCAGTGTTCCATGGTTACACATGTTTATCCCAGGTCTGGCACGGGCGGCCAGTGTTCCATGGTTACACATGTTTATCCCAGGTCTGGCACGGGCGGCCAGTGTTCCATGGTTACACATGTTTATCCAAGGTCTGGCACGGGCGGCCAGTGTTCCATGGTTACACATGTTTATCCCAGGTCTGGCACGGGCGGCCTGTGTTCCATGGTTACACATTCTTAGACAATTCTTTGTAACAATATATCGATTTCTCTGCCTATGACATGGTGGTACACTGACATGCCTCGGTTTTTACATTAATATTGAAATGAACATCCACAATAGGGGATTTGCATAGCCGCCATTTTGAATCTTGATTCGCATGGAGTTATGGGACTAATGGTGCAGTATAAAATCTATAGAAAACATGCCATGTTCAGCATGGACTATGCATCAATGCTCTAATGTCAATATCCATGTGTTATACATGTTTGCATTACACAAGCCTCCATCTTGCCCATCATGCATTTGGTTTTCATAGATCATTTAATAAAGCTGTTAGACAATTTTTTGTAACAACATATTGTTTTTTCCTCCCGATATGATGGTGACATCGGTGGTACACTGCCTTGCCTAGGTTGTTATATTAATAATGATATTGAAAATCCACACATAATTAGAAAACAGATAAAGCACTTGAATGATTACCACCAGTAAACATGTGATCCACTATTAGGAACACAACACAAGTTCATGTTATATTCTAACACCACGACTCGATTATAACTTGAACAAGCGGTACATAAATGAACAGTTGAAACATTGCAACATTGTATTACTTTAAAGAACAGAATATTTGTAATAATATCGCGGCAAATGAACAACTATTTCTGTCTATTCTACCTCCCGGTAAAGGGAGAAAACCAACCTTAAATTGAATATTGTTGAACAGAGACGTGGCTTCATGGTTTGTACGTACATGAGGACAGTCTGGCAGAACCACTCTGTAGGGTTAAGGGCCTCCTCCACTGAGCCGATTCTCATGCAATTCTCACGGAATTTAGTGGAAAAGATCCTGTGCGGCGCAAAATCACATGAGAATCGGCCTAGTGGAGGAGGCCCTTAAGTCCCATTTAGAACATATTCACTTATGTACATATTTACTGGATACAAATTGCATCTGGGTCAGATTTTCAGAAAATGTACAATTCGCCTTCACCAATTCTCTCAAATATCCCACATTTAAGACACAAATGAGCTTCAAAATGCAGTTTAACATAACAGAACTGATACTTTAAATCAATGTGATACCAAATGTACTCAGATATACTCAGTATTCATCATTTTTCAGCCAAATTTAGCAGAATTCCCTAAATGTGTAGAGCTGCCAATTGTACATTTTCTGAAAATGACCCATATATGATTTACACTTAACCAATTTACACTTCTATTTGATATCATATCATGTACAACATGTATAACAACATCTGGTGTAACTTCATATAATAATAATAATAATAATGCCTCTTTAGGAACAGATGTTGTGTGAAATGTACTGTTATACATGGAACAAATTAAAGGGTGGTCTCCACTGGCTGCGGTAAGCCTTGCGATGGTGTTGTGCTGGTTCTGTAGGTGGAGAGGAATGACGAGGTCATTTACACTTCTATTTAATATCATATTATGTACAACATGTATAACAGTATTTCATACAACATCTGGAGTAATTACAGATAATAATATAATGTCTCATTGTCTGGAGTAATTACATATAATAATAATAATAATAATAATAATAATGCCTCTTATTGTCAACAATACTTTACACGGGACATGTAACAGAATGCACCAAGCGTTCCTGAGAGAGAGATAGGTAGGTTAGCGCTTGTAAGCACGAGGAGAAGCATCAGGTGTATTATAGCACGAGTAGAAGCATCAGGTGTACTATAGCATGAGTAGAAGCATCAGGTGTACTATAGCAATAACAGCATAGTATTGTGTCTTCGGGGGCCTATATTCTCCCAGTATGGCCGAAAACAACGAGGCCGTAGAAGACGCGATACTGTGCTATTCTTGCTTTTATTCCATGATTCTTAACTTAAAACAACTTTATTTGCTTTAATTTCATCAAACTGAGTTGTCCTCATAGCCTCGAACTGTTGTGACGTCACTGTACAATACAGGGAGTTTATATTGCCCACCTTGTGAGTGGCAAGTATATCGATTATATTGTACGCTCACGGCCAAATCATGGAATAAAATACATGTATAGCACCAGCACAACATATTCACCATAGCAAGTAAGCACCTAAAGGGCCAATACAGTCCAGGCCCAAACCCTCACATCAGATAAGAATGCTAGGGCAGTGATTGGACCCCTACTTCGCTAATGAAACGTGTCACAGATTGTGAAATTTCTGCGAAATAAAATTGTTAAAAAAAATCGGTTTCCTGGCCTAGGACTAGGCGTTCTAATGGGATTATAGTGAAATTGTTCGGTCTTAATGGAATTATAATGGCACTTGACAGTTTGAGGCGAGAGGCTTTCCCTCAGTTTGAAGGGACTTTGTCATCTTTGGGCCTAGACTGTACATTGGCTATATTAATCTCAAAGGCACTTGGAAGGGAATTTTGCTAAGCGAATGCTAAAGTGGGTTAGGAGTCAGAAAATGTACAAATGGCCTTCACTGATTCTCTCTGTATTACCCAAATGTAGGACAATAATTAGGTTTGAGTAAAACTAGTCCCAAGTCATCATATTATCACATATCTCCCAATATAGAATATCCAGGATTGATAATGCACGGTCACTGATTATCCACTTTTGTAAAAATCTAGAATCATAGAAATCCGATACAGACATTATAATCATATATTGACAATAATATGACATATTTGTGGAAATAACCCCCCCCCCCCCCCCAAACTACTGTAGATTATGAATGATAACTATATCATTATTATATTGTATCACAGCTGGGGGAAGATTACACCTGAGCAGGTAATAAGCAGATGCACAGATCTATAGAACACCACCACCCACATGATGCACAGATCTATAGAACACGACCACCGACATGGCACATGTTCGGGACTTTTGGGGATGTAAACCTGGGGTTTTTCCGGATTTTGGGATATGTGGGGGATTTCTTTTTAGATGTGGGGGATGAAGTAATCCATACAAAGGTGAATAATATCTACAAGTCGCCACCGCTTTAAAATAGGTCAGAATATGGGTCACGTGTATGTGAATCCAGGTCACATAGGTGAGAGGTTTGGGAGGTGCAACTACGAACAAGTAGAGCGTGTAGAGACACACCAATAGGTTTGCTACAGTCAATGCCTACACACTAGTCCATGATATAATGTTAATATTATATATTATATATAATATATAATATTATATAGTATATATAATATTATATATAATATTATATATAATATCATTTGATGATGATATTATGTTAATATTAATATTAACCAAGGTGAGATAATGAAATAATCAGAAAATGTCAAATGCAAGAAGTATAATTTTCTTTACGCACACATTTCATAGGATTGCCAATATATTTGGTGTCAATGTTTGGTGTTCATCCATGTAGGAAAAGGCTAATATTTATGTGGATTGACACAAGTGTTATCTGGCGACTGTTGTGAAAGCTTTAGGCTATAATCACACACCCACAGCTTCTCAACGCACCGCATATATATATGGGTCAGATTTTCAGAAAATGTACAATTCACCTCCACCAAGCCATAGGAGGTATAAGGACCCCCGCCCCCCCCCCCCCCCAGATATAGGTGGTATAAGGTCCGCCCCCCGCCCCCCCCCCCCGCCCCCTCCCCCCGCCCCCCCCCCCCCCGCCCAGATATAGGTGGTATAAGGTCAGCGTGGGACATGAACCATAACAGCGGACCACACATTTAGGTTTTACTTCACTTTGGCCAAATATCACTCTCTCTACATACGGGTCAGATTTTCAGAAAATGTACAATTCGCCTTCACCAATCCTCTCAAATAATCCACATTTAAGACAGAAATGAGCTTCAAAATGCAGTTTAACATAAGAGAACTGATACTTTAAATCAATGCGATGCCAAATATACTCAGATATACCTGGTATTCATCATTTTTAAGCCTAATTTAGGAGAATTTACTAAATGTGTAGAGCTGGCAATTGTACATTTCCTGAAAATCTGACCCCTACATAGGTGACCTTTACTATGTAAATAGAAACTGTGACTATATACAACAGGTCGACATTAGTAACAATAGTAAGCACTATATATAACTGGGGTATATATAGTCAGAGCTGTATATGTATAGCTCTGATATAGTGTATGTTCACTGTATACCTATTCACGTATCACCACAGACATCAGGTATATTGGCCAGGTACATGCAGTAAGAACATTCACTCTAGGTCCAAACCCTCACATCACACTCTAGGCCCAAACCCTCACATCACACACTAGGTCCAAACCCTCACATCACACTCTAGGTCCAAACCCTCACATCACACTCTAGGTCCAAACCCTCACATCACACTCTAGGTCCAAACCCTCACATCACACTCTAGGTCCAAACCCTCACATCACACTCTAGGTCCAAACCCTCAGATCACACTCTAGGCCCAAACCCTCACATCACACTCTAGGTCCAAACCCTCACATCACACTCTAGGCCCAAACCCTCAGATCACACTCTAGGTCCAAACCCTCACATCACACTCTAGGTCCAAACCCTCACATCACACTCTAGGTCCAAACCCTCAGATCACACTCTAGGTCCAAACCCTCACATCACACTCTAGGTCCAAACCCTCACATCACACTCTAGGTCCAAACCCTCACATCACACTCTAGGCCCAAACCCTCACATCACACTCTAGGTCCAAACCCTCAGATCACACTCTAGGCCCAAACCCTCAGATCACACTCTAGGTCCAAACCCTCACATCACACTCTAGGCCCAAACCCTCACATCACACTCTAGGTCCAAACCCTCACATCACACTCTAGGTCCAAACCCTCACATCACACTCTAGGTCCAAACCCTCAGACCACACTCTAGGCCCAAACCCTCAGATCACACTCTAGGCCCAAACCCTCAGATCACACTCTAGGTCCAAACCCTCAGATCACACTCTAGGTCCAAACCCTCAGATCACACTCTAGGTCCAAACCCTCAGATCACACTCTAGGCCCAGACCCTCAGATCACACTCTAGGTCCAGACCCTCAGACCACACTCTAGGCCCAAACCCTCAGACCACACTCTAGGTCCAAACCCTCAGATCACACTCTAGGTCCAAACCCTCAGATCACACTCTAGGTCCAAACCCTCAGATCAGATCAGAATGGTATGTCAGCCTACTTCGCTAATCGGTTTCCTGGCCTAGGACTGGACGTTCTAATGGGAATATAATGACATTTTGCGGTCTTAATGGAATTATAATGGCACTTTGCGGTTTGTGGCTTTCCCTTCGTTTGAAGGGATTCTCACAACTTTGGGCCTAGACTGCATAGCAATGATACATGATTAGTAAATTCTGCTAAATTAGGCGGCAATCTGGTCAATTCAAGTACATTCGACATGGCATTGACTCAAGTTTGGTTAGGCTGAACTGTGTTTTGAACTTAATTTCGTCTGAAATTTGGGATATTTGAGAGAATTGAGAATTAGTGAATTGTACATTTTCTGAAAATCTGACCCACATGACCCGTCATATATGGAGCAATTCCTGGTACAGCCAGACGCGGGATTCAACACTACCCACATTATATAGATCCTGTTCCCACTCTAATATAGGTATAAACGGACGGACGTACTGATGTGTACAGTTTAGAGTGCATGGACATTAGTTTGGTCAGATAAAGAATATTCAGCAATTAATTATAATTAATATCACATGTGGACGTGAACCATCGGTTGGTATGTTTCCCTGTGGACGCTTCTAACTAAACTAAGATCTGTGTGTTCTACTTAGGGCAAGCGACCACTAAAGCCAGGGTCGGGTGGTTTATCAGTGGTTGATGGATGGAACAATCTACTCCTCGCTGACTGGGTGGAGAGACTGGAGGCACAATACAATAGGGGAGTTGCATAGCCGCCATTTTGAATTTTGATTTGCATGGAATTATCTATAGGTCTAGTGGTAGAGTAAAAGCTAGTTGTAACTTACGAAAAATATGTCATGACTTGATTATATTCAGTATTAAAAAATAACAAGAGAAGAGGAAATGTATTTCTCAATGGTAAATTGCTCTGGTGAGAGGCGAGATTTTGTTGATAGATTGAATAAAGATTGTTTTGTAAAAAAAATAAAATAGAAAACATGCCATGTTCAGCATGTACTCTATACTCGTCCTGTAGGCAGCGGCGCACCATAGAGTTAACACTAGAGGGTTTTGATGTTTACTGCCTACAGGTCGCGCATAGAGTGTAGTTTATGTATCAATGCTCTAATGTCAATATCCATGTGTTATACATGTTTCCATGACACAAGTCCCCTCTGTTCCATCATGCATTTGGTTTTCATAGACCATTTACACAAGCTATTGTAAAATTCTGGCTTAAACTTGCAAAGTTTGGAATTTATTTTTGAAGTCTTATTCAGAATACATCTGCCACGCCCCCTACCGGCTCAGAATGACCCTGAATTCTTCACTATGATGTCGGTGAAACTATCCTTGCACTTTTCGATAAAATGTTGATAAATATTGTATGTCAGATTTAAACTGAATCCATCCCAGCATGCACTATAGATAACAGACATGCGCAGTGGCACTATTGATCATACGTCTATCGATTTATCTAACAATAGATTATACCAGTGGTATCCATTAGCAGGGACTTTTTGCAACAAGTCCTAACGGTCGGGCCTAACGGTCGGGGACATCAGTGCACTGGGCCCAGTAGATCAATATCGCCCCACCGGCGACACGGCAGCACCATATCGCACACCGCCGCCCCGTAACTAGGCATAGCAACCCCTAGCAACACTATTCATATAGTCCACCAGTAGAATATGCTGCATTGTACTGTACACTCTATACGCGACCTGTTGGCACCAGCACCGCATAGGGTTAACAGGTCGAGTGTAGAGTGTACAAGTGGAACTCCTCTAGAGGAAAAATGGCGGCAACAAAGTTTGTGTTCACTAACAACAGTTCATTTCATGTTTGCAACAACAGCGCAAATGGAGGAGTGTCAGATGTGTTGCCACATTGGAGGAGTGTTAGATGTGTTGACACATTCTCTTGAAACTGTTGTTTCTGTATGGATATTTGTTGCAACAAATTAGTGGGCAACAAAAACACAATTTGTTGCCGCCATTTTGATACCTTCCAAATAATTGAAATACATAAGCTGAAATCCACTAATTTAAATATACATGTCATCTTTGATACAAATATTCCCAATAAAGTTATACCTTAGGTTGACTCTCATCGTCAAGGGAACTGTATTTATAGATTATTGCAATCACAAAATACTTGTCAATATCCAGAAACTATAACCTATTAGCATGATGTGTACATAAATAGTCACTATTATCCACTCACTATAACCTGCTATAACCTATTCTATATACCCTTTTCTGTCTGTTACTCATTCTACATAATCTCAGATGAAAATACATCCGAATATAAGGACCAAGGCTCGTGCTAGGAAAAATATAGAATATAATTAATCCTTGCAAAATATACTGTACATAGAGAGGGACCATTCCTTTTCAGTATCTCATCACTACAGAAATGTATTATGTTTACTGAATAAAAATTGTTATATACATATATATATACATATATGTAGGCACCCAGCGGAAGACCTATCTAGACATCTATTTATTTAGAATGTTGGACCACCTTACTGTAAAACATCTTCAGCAATAAAGAATTCTTGAATTGAGGCATTGTAAGATATATATGTCCCCAGTGTGTATCAGCGAAATGAGGCAAGTGTGATGACATGACGTGAGTCATAAGTCGCAAAAAATGGATTTTGAGATATCATTATATTTGAAAAGATGAGATCAAGCCGATTCCAATGATAGTAAACAGTCTAATAATCTTATAAGTATTTCTAGATTTTAACTTAGATATTTTCGTTTTTGAAAAAAAAAAGTTTTCAATATTTCTGGGGGTCAATAAACAGTAAAGTAACTAAATGTGGTCCATATGAGGACCTTTAAAACGAAAGGATATATTACATAGATTGTCCTGAAATTTGATACATCGATTGACATAACGATAAGTGATAAACTCTCCAAAAATCAGAACATTCAAATAATGTGATCTTGTGAAAAAAAACCTTTGAAAAGTATCAATTTTGCGACTTATGACTCATTTTCCTGAAACACATGAGATATTCCATAGTAAGACATTTAGTATGAGTTATGTACCATGATCCCACGATAATTACCATGATTCATGGTGTAATAGTAAATAATATACACAAGAGATAATTCCCCTAGCTTGTCCGCTAACCTTACTTATTACCAAGGTAACAGCCACTTTACCAGACTTAGCTAGACTAAGACTGAGGCTGTTCCCTACCCGTCCAACACACTCTTGTTATGTTTATAATATGTTTAATGTCTGTATTGCAATGTTATCTTATGTGTATTGGCTGATAAACACTCCAAATAAAGAAAATAAAGTTCCAATATATATCCGTAATAATTCAAATATAACTTTTTACAAATTAATACAGGCAGTACATTCACTGTATATTATGGCTGTTTAACAATTAATTGGACTGTTTCAGTTTGAAAACAGTTTAAAAATGAATAACAATAATTATGTTATATCGTGTCCTGAGGACGGTATTGTACACACACAACCATGACATCTAGTAATTAATAATTAAATCTAATAATAGATTTGACATCAATAATTGCTGTATACGGCTGAACATACGTAGTTATATACGTCCAGAGATACTTATATATGTATGGGTCAGATCGTTAGAAAATGTACAATCAGCAGCTCTACACATTTAGTCAATTCTGATAAATGATGCTGAAAATGATAAATACTATAATCTGTAGGCTATAGTTGGTATTGGTTTGATTCAAAAAGTATTTTCGTTTCAGAACTGTACATTTTGAACTTTACTTTTTCTTAAATTAGTAGTAATTTGAGAGGATTGTGAATGGTACATTTTCTGCTGTGCTGACCCACTAGATGAGGTAGAAAGGAGGTACGTGTGGCCACTATATCAGCGTCCCACAGTCGCCAAGTGTCCACTAAATGCCCCATTCAGGGTTTAATATCATATGGGTCACGTCGTCAGAAAGTGTACAATTGGCAGCTCTACAAAATCAGGCTGAAAAACGATAAATATATAAAGTATAAAGTATATCTAAATATATTGTGTGTTGTGTTGCTCCGAAACACCTGTCTGGTTATGCTGAACTGTATTTAGAAACTTAATTTTGTCTTAAATTAGGGTTATTTAAGAGGATTGTTGAAGGTGAATTGTACATTTTCTGACGATCTGACCCGTATAGTTGTAATAACGCACACCTAATAATGCCATGAAAAAGGCTTTCACAGCTTAAATGTAGAAAAATAAAATTGTAAAAAAATTCTGTAACAAGATATCAAGTAGCGTAAGCACATTGTTGAATAGGTTGCCATGGAAACATGACCTATATATGACTGATACAGCCTCGCTTCCACGGATCAGATTTGTCTAACTAGGTCAGTAGGTCAGTCAGCTGAGAGATGAAAAATGACCTTCAGAGCCTCTCAGATCAGATAACAATGATGTCAGTGATTGGACGCCTACTGCGCTAATAGGTTTCCTGACCTAGGAGTAGGCGTCCTAATGGTATTATAATGGCATTTTGCGGTTTGGAGCGAGAGGCTTCATTCACTGCCCTCTGTTTCTCCTCCACTGACCTCACTGCCCTCTGTTTCTCCTCCAGTGACCTCACTGACCTCTGTTTCTCCCCTGAGAAAGTCGTCAAGACAATCGGTTCAGTGGATGCTGGGTTTAATCCTAGATCAGGCCAGTCTCCCGGTACATGTCATCCTTGGTGCTGTATAGTTATGCACCCCTAACGTATACCCCGCTAATCTGAGGGTCTCACTAATCCGGCTCCCCCCACTATAGGTCCTCTGTACAAGCGGTATGAAGTCGCTAAGGGAATCGCAAGCTACACTCAAGGTCTGCGCAGTGAAGGCAGGCAGTTCTAGCGAGTGACTGAACTCTCGCGACCTACACTCGGTGAGGTCGTAGTGCACCTTAAGGAACGTATCCGTGTCGCACGGTGCCGCAAAGAAGGAATTACTAAACGGTCGTTTCACTAACGGGAACACCATGGTCTTGGGATACTCCCTGTAAAACTTACTGTAGTCTATGATATGCGTTGCGTTCTCCTTAAAAAAGAAAATATCCAAATAGGGCCACCGTAGATCGTGCGGCCAGATCCGTGGACTGTCCAACGAGTAGAATTTCCATTGTGAGCTCACTTTGTCCGTGTCCGATCCATACGTATGCATCCGGTAATTATCCATTTTAGAAAAAATCTTCAGAAATTTATCCCGATCCGTGACGTTTACCATGACGTCGACGTCGTCATCCCAGGGGATGAAGCCGTGATGACGGAAGGACCCGATGAGCGTCCCATCGTAGATGAAGCCGGTGATGTTGTAGAGTTGGAGGGTGGAGAAGAAGACGTGCATGAGTTGGACCATGTGGTCCCGGTCAGCCTTGGTCGTACTGGGCTGGAAGTAGAGATGCACGGGCCACAATCCACGCGATACCTGCATGGGAGCAGTCAGATTGGCAGAACATGTACAATTCAACTTCGCCAATCTTCTCAAATAACTCCAATTTCAGAGGAAATAAAGTTTAAAATTCAGTTCAACCTAACCACACAGATTGTTAGAATCAATGCAATGCCGAATATACTCATATTTACCTACTATTGACCAAATTGCAAACTAATTTAGCAGAATTTACTGAATGTGTACAGCTGCCAATTGTACATTTTGTGAAAATGTGACCCACCTGCATTACCACCGAGTAGAGGAGGATGAAGAGAACGAGCATGTTGACGATAAAGAACTGTCGCGAGAACAGCAGCTTTACGAGTAGATTCGTTAACTTGGTCATGATCGTTATAGGTTTGTGCTTAGAGTAGGTGATCATGATGACGTCACATCCCTGTCTGTCTGTCTGTCTGTGCTCTGTCTGTCTGTGCTCTGTCTGTTTTACTGTGCTCTTGTGGAAGCGCTGTGCAGAGGTGGAGTGCCCTTCTGTATGCATGTAAATACTGTGAGCGGGCCTGTGAGCGGGCCTGTGAGCCTGTGAGACAGCGAGTGGTGGAGGTGGTGGATGTGCGCGCTGGTAGACGAGGCTAAACTTGCGCAAGTCTTAGAATTTTTTTTGTTAAAAAAACTAAAACTGTCACGTTATGGTCACTACCATGTTATGGTCACTCCCCCCTTGACTGAGGAATTCTAAGACAGTCCATGAATGGGGAGAACTAGACCTGCACTAGGGCTCTACAAACAACTGCAGTCTTATAGAATAGAATAGAATAGAATAGAATAATCTTTTATTTGTCCAAGTATTTCAACAGTTATAGACAAATAGGTCCACAGGCCTCTGGGAAGATCCCAGCTCTTCCAGCCGTTACCTTTTATGCAGGGACTCCACTATGGGAAAAACGGCAAAAAACGGCTGCGACGAATTTTTTGCGACGAAATATCTAATCAAGTTAGATATTTTGCAATTGTTGGCAACAAATAAATATGTTGCCAACAACCTATTTTACCCCTCTTCCACTAGTGATTTTTGAATTTTAGTTTTTTAGTGAATTTTTAGTCATGTCGGCGACGAATTTTGCCTGTCTGCGCCGTTTTTTACCTATAGTGGAGTCGCCCTATTAGGGACAGCTAGGTCATAGTCATTTTACCAGACTTAGCTAGACTAAGACTGAGGCTGTTCCCTACCCGTCCTATACACACTCTTGTTATGTTTATAATATGTTTTGAATGTCTGTATTACAATGTAATCTTATGTATATTGGCTGACAAATACTCCTAATAAAACAAGAAATAGTTAACAGTGATCAGTTTACATTTATATATTTATTTCCGGTTCATGTAGAAGATTGCGTTTCCAAGGGAAACGAAGATTGATGTCAGTTAAATATAAAATTCGAGAGGGAGGTATAGTAGGAGGGAGTGGAAGGGGAGACAGAACACATGAAATCCTTATCCCATATATGACTGGTCAGTCCATGTAATTCTGTTGGTCCCTTTAACACTTTGCATATGAGGCATCTTATTTCTCAGCTTGCCACTTTAATTCACACATGGTCTACCCTTTAATTCACACCTAAACGCCATCCCCTCCCCCTCCCAGCCATTACCAGCATGATTCTGATCCCATCTACTGATATCAGAATCAACAGATTCTTCACACTGATATCCAGGATGGGAGGAGCCAAGATGCTATCAATGATTGACAGATCTCACCCCAATTCAATTAGTAGATTGATAATAACATCAATCTAAAAATAAAACAAGGACGAGAGCTAGTCTAGGTGGAGGGTACCGGGGCAGGAGCGGTGTAGAGCGGCGGGGCGGGTCCTTGCTGGAACCGGCTCACATCTACGCTAAATGTACACTTGGCACCTCTAGTTCCCTTTTTCTAAATTACGCTAAAAAGTGATAAATACTCGGTATATCTGAGTAGAATATATTCAGATGATTGTGAATATGTTTCTGGTTATGTTGAAGTGTGTTTTGATGATAAATTGTGGCTTGAATGTGTGTGTTTTGAGACAATTGGAGACAATTGGTGAGGGTGAGTTGTACATGTTCCCGTGGTTTGACCCATGTGCTGATATCGGCCTGTAGCGTCCCAACACCTGGGTCGGTCTATAGGTCGACCCAGTAGAATGGGGTCATTTTGTTCTATTTTAAACACCTTGTGCATCGACCCTGTACGGCTACAGATTTTCAGAAAATGTACAATTCGCCTTCACCAATCCTCTCAAATAACCCACATTTAAGACAAAAATGAGCTTCAAAATGCAGTTTAACATAAGAGAACTGATACTTTAAATCAATGTGATACCAAATATACTCAGATATACCCGGTATACTTCATTTTTCAGCCTAATTTAGGAGAATTTACTAAATGTGTAGAGGTGCCAATTGTACATTTTCTGAAAATCTGACCCACCTAGGTATGCTGCTAGCCTGGATATCTTGGGTTGGAGGGAAATAACGTTAATCTGTGTGTCGGATATTCAGAAAATGTACAATTCACCTTCACCAATCCTCTCAAATAAACCACATTTAAGACAGAAATAAGCTTCAAAATGCAGTTTAACATATCCTTTAAATCAATATGCGATCGATAGCAAATATGTATGTAAACCCAGTATTTATCATTTTTCAGCCTAATTTAGCAGAATGTCCTATATACATAGAGCTGCCAATTGTACATTTTCTGATGATTAGATGATTTTCATGTAAATGTGGATTATTTGAGGGTATATTGGTGAAGGTGAATTGTGCATTTTCAGGCGAATTGACCCATACACAAGACTCACTACCCACAACCACACACAAATACAGCACATCACACAAGGGAAACACACAAGGGTCAGAGTTTCAGAAAACGTACAATAATTATTGGCAGCTGTTCACATTTAGTAAATTCTGCTAAATTAGGCTGCAATTTGGTCAATACTAGGTAAATTCGAGTATATTCAGCATTGCATTGGTTCTAGCAATCGGTTTGGTTAGGTTGAACTGTATTTTGCACTTTATTTTCGTCTGAATTTGAGTTATTTGAGAGGATTCAAATACGAATTGTACATGTTCTGGCGCCCCACCCGTCCACATGGCAGGTGTACGTTGATAGATGTACTACATTTCCATGTCATTAACCCGGCATTAAGTCTGGTTATAGTCACATTATATACGCGTGCACCTGCAGTGTGGCATTAAGCTCTGGTTATAGTTACATTATATACGCGTGCACCTGCATGTGTGGCATTAAGCTCTGGTTATAGTCACATTATATACGCGTGCACCTGCAGTGTGGCATTAAGTCTGGTTATAGTTACATTATATACGCGTGCACCTGCAGTGTGGAGAGCATTAAGTCTGGTTATAGTCACATTATATACGCGTGCACCTGTGGAGAGTTAAACCCACCCTAGACACAGCGCCAGGCAGCGGTAGTTAGCCCGTCACCTTTGGTCTTGACAAATAAAGTATATCATGTCTTGCTGTATAAAACTATTGAATAAAATATATATTCCACCACTGAGGAAGGAGACAACGCATCTCCCAAACATGTATGGTCGTGAATGAATAAACAACAACAACAAACCTTTATCTCTCAGTGTCTTATTGGGTCTTGTGTCTATCTTAAAAATGTATATAATTAACTCTATCCTAGATGAGTAACGTGTTTATATGTTTAAATATATGTTTGCTTTTATGTTAAATGTGTATATGGCCATTTGTATATATACCACAAGCTTTGTATTCAATTATATTTACAAAAATTGTATTTACAAAAACTTCGATGCCTTAATTAGGGATTAGTAACATTGTCTCTATACGGATCACATGTATATTGAATACAGCCTAGGCCCAAATGTATACATATGCTTGGGGGGGGGGGGTCTTCTGATGCATCTCACTCCCCCCCCTCTCCCCCCTCCTCCCCCTCCCCCCCCTCTCCCCCTCCCCCTCCCCCCTCCTCCCCCTCCCACCCCGCAGAGCCAAACAAGATCCGTTCAGCCAGGATAAACAAGAAATACGGATGTCGGCCCGGAAAATATATGCAGTAAAACTAACACGGGAATAGATATGGGTCAGATTTTCAGAAAATGTACAATTGGCAGCTCTACACATTTAGTAAATTCTCCTAAATTAGGCTGAAAAATGATGAATACCGGGTATATCTGAGTATATTTTGGGATCGCATTGATTTAAAGTATCAGTTCTGTTATGTTAAACTGCATTTTGAAGCTCATTTTTGTCTTAAATGTGGCTTATTTGAGAGAATTGGTGGAGGTAAATTGTACATTTTCTGACTATCTGACCCATATAGCGTTGGCACAAACATATGTGCCAACATATTTGAGAGACGAATCAAGTGTTATTATGTTATCTATGTTATGTTATGAATATATATATGTATGAATATTATAGAGACATTAATATTCTCTCCTATGATCTGCCTCTAACTGATGAAGTGATTAATGTGTAGATCAAGGTAACGTTTGTGTAAACATAGACATAAGCTGAAAACATCATACATGTATGAAAAAAAAAATAAAAAAAAAAATGTTTTTTTGTTTTATTCTGATATATATAAGCTGTGATGGGGTACAGGGAAATAGATGGCTCACACGTCACAAAAAAATGATTTTTTTTAAAGGTTTTATTCAAGCATAACCTGCCATCGTGGCCCATACAACTCTAAGGCATAATTAACATTGTGTCCCTTATTTTTGTAGTTTTTTTGTTATTTTCTATATTTTCATTTCTCTCAGCAGACGATCGCAATCATAAGAACAGATATTCAAACTTTAACATTGAAGACCAACTCATCTTCTATAACAAAAGGTAATCTAACACATCAAACAGATGCCAAATATTCGACTTCTTCAAGGAGTTTTCTCCACCGTTTTGTATAAGATTTCACTGGCCCTTGTATGGTTGCATTGTACTCCTGCATCCTCATATTTAGGCTGGTTTCATTGAAAAATGCAGCAAATACAATCTCATTATTATGGAATATTTTTTGTCGATAAATGTAATATTTGGCTGCCATCACAATCCAGTTTTTATCATCACATTTGAAAAGATGAGATCAAGCGTATACTATTGATATAAGTTAACACTAACTAGGATAGCTAATAAATATATCTATATTTTAAGTTTGTTATTTTTATTTTTTTGAAAAAAGTTTTCAATATCTCTGGGTGGACATTTACTCGTAAAGTAGCTAAATATACTCTATAAGATGCCCTAGGAGATTCATGGATATATTTAATATATTCAAAATGTGGTGAATAGATTCATGCAACAAACAGCGTTAAGCACCACAAATGAAAATATTCCCGCAAAAACATCTTGCAAATAATACATTTTGAAAAATATCAATTCTGTGATCTGCGACTCATTTTCCTGAAATTAGCCATTGAGGTATATGGCTGCCAATTGTACATTTTCTGACGATCTGCCCCAAATGTTATATGAAAATAACATGAAAGCTATATACCTCTTTTCAACTGGGAATTAACCTAGTATTGACCAGATTTTAGCCTAATTTAGCAGAATTTACTAAATGTGTAGAGCTGGCAATTGTACATGTTCTGACGATCTGACCCCAGTGCGGGTTGTGGGTTGTAGAGTGGGGGAGATATTCCTCCACGGTGTAGTATATGTAGGTCACGAGGAAGTAGGTCAGTGGGGTGCGTCACTGGGTTGCCCCAATTGCCTCACGTTGCTATGGAAACAAAAACAAAGCATCCCTTGATATGAACGTAGACGAACATAGCATCAGCCACTCTAACGTATCTAGGTGTGTTTGATAGCAAACGGAATATACACTCTACTTGAGACCTACTTAGAGTAAACATCAAAGCGACCCAATGGTAACCCTACAGCGAGCCGCTCCATGTAGATCTAAAATAGAGTGTACTCGGGAATTGGTAGATTAAATTAATACAGCAGATTTTAGTGTTGTAACTTTATGTTCACACCATGGGCTTATACTAAATACAAGTATATATATGCTCACTCTAGGTTCAAACCCTCAGATCAGATAACAATGGTATGTCAGTGATTAGACGCCTACTTCGCTAATTTGTTTCCTGGCCAAGACTAGGCGTTTAATGGGAATATAATGACATTTTGCGGTCTTAATGGAATTTTAATGGCACTTTGTGGTTTGAGGCGAGAGGTTTTCCCTTCGTTTGGAGGGAGTCTCTCAACTTTGGACCTAAACTGTGTAGCTTTTATATCATAACTCTTTTAGTTGTTAATAAAATAATTAAATAAAATAAAATAATAAAATAATAACTCTGTTATTAGCACATATTGTGAACATGTGACCTAATTCTTAACAAAACAAAGCCGATATTTCACAACAATAACACATTCCACTTATCGCAATGTTTGATATGAATACCTTCAACTATTTCTATCTAAACAATACGGTATATTATGTGAAACGGTCCACTCCACTGAAAGCACATTAATTAATAATTAAGCGTTAAATTATGGAAGTATTACCACATAACTAGAATAGAGGGGTGCGTGGGGGGGGGGCGGAGGTAAGGGGGGCGGAGGTAAGGGGGGAGGTGTCAAGGGGCAGAGGGGGCGGAGGCGGAGGTAAGAGGGTGGGGGAGGTATTAAGGGGCGGTGACCCAAAGGTTGTCCCGTGTCCGTGTATGGAGGGGTGGAACTGGTTCATGTGCACTCCATGTTTGTATTTAGTCTATTGATGGGGGAACTTCACTAATTATTCTAAGTTAGTTTCTGACTTACTGTATACAATGTCCACAAGTTATTTTCGACAGTGACATCCCTGGTAAAAAAAACGAGTGGGCAACGTGTACAGTAAGTCAGAAACTAACCGAGTTACATCCTATTTTTATACCATGATCTCATATTGTAAAATAAATGAATAAACAAACTATTTATTTACCTCGCTTCTCTCCAATAATCCGCCATATTGATTTTTGATACCAAAGCGCTAAACTGATTGGCTAATCAACGATGGCACGGATGGCATATTACGTCATGAATAGGCGTGACATCATGAGTGAGTGTAACACCAACCAATAAGAATGCTTTTTAGAGTTAGGCTAAAAAAGGGTCATATTTTCGTGCATGGATCCATTCAACAAAATACAATGGCATGTATTCACGCATTTGCAGCATACAACCCCTGATCATGGTATAATAGCTGAGAATGCAGCTTTAATTCCTCGGTTTAGGCTGAAATATTGCCTCCAGCCAACCACTGGGTTCTTATCCACGCTCCCTGCACCCCAGGCACTGTATATATGTAAGTAGGCAAAGTGTAAATGTTATCCAAATCTTGTCTCCGTCTCAGACGGCTTCCATTAACTGTTCCTTACGGCAGTATTTGTGATGTGTTCCAGGAAAATGAGTCGCAAAATTGATATTTTTTAAAGTGATTTATCCACAAGATCGCTTTGTAGGAATGTTATTATTTTCGGTGAGTCTAACGCCGGACATGATATGACTACATGCACCAAATTTCAAGACAGTGTGTTAAATATATCCATACATCTCTAAGGTCACCATAAAGTATATTTAGCTACTTCACTAGTCATTGTCCACCCAGAGATATTGCAAACTTTTATTTTCAAAAATAGAAATATCAAACTTAAAATATAGAAATACGTATTAGCTGTCCCAGTGTTTATCATTGGGATTTGCTTGATCTAACTTTTCAAACATGTTGATATCTCAAAATCCATGTTTTGTGACTTGTGACTCATTTTCCTGAAACACATCACAAATGTTATCAAAAACTACCCCTGACGGCACAAGCAGTGATGTATGTGTAAGTCTGGATCGTTTTCATCTATTATTATTTCACCAATCATATGTATCCCATATGTAATGTGTTTCAGGAAAATGAGTCACAAGTCGGAAAAATGATATTTTCCAAAGTGATTTATTCACAAGATGTCTTGGTGGGAATGTTCTGATCAATGGATATCTATTCATAGATCAACTGCAACCACCGCCACGCCCCCTAGTGTTTCAGAGACTCAATGATCCCAGCATTCAGTTCATCACTTGATTACTTGACCACATTGTACCAACATATGAGGGCCAGATTGTCAGAAAATGTACAATTCATCCTCACCAATCCTCTCAAATATCATACAATTATTATGTGGTAAATGTAAAGCTTGTTCACATGTTACTTTCTACGTCGACGACATAGGGCCAACTCTACAACATACTACATACTATCCTATTAAATCAATATTAGTGTGTATATAATGTGTTGCGTTGATTCATTTCTCGCCCAACTGCTGACCCTAAATTTATATTGAAGAATGACCCTGAATTTTTCACTATATTTTCTTCTTTAAAAAAATAATTGAATAAAGGCGGACATTTTGCCACTGTACTGTTGGCCACTTCTTCGTCAGTGTCTTCTTAGATTTCAGCGTCAATTAATATTTGGGGGGTTTAATGCTCTAAGTCATATTTATAAATACATGTACCAAATTTCAAGACATTGTATTAAATATATCCTTGCGTGTCGAAGGTGATCCTGATTTGATTTATGAATATGTTTATTCAGGACAACAAAAATACATTTCAGCGACTAGCGTTGATATTCTCAGCGTTGCCTGATTACTTAAGGCAAAAGAGCATTAAATTACTGAATATATGCAGATGTCATAGCATGAAAGTTTTATATAATATGTGATGTGTTTCAGGAAAATGAGTCATAAGTCGCAAAGAGTAGATTTTGAGAAATCATTACATTTGAAAAGATGGGATCAAGCCGATTCCAATGATAGTAAACAGTCTATTACTCTAATAAGTATTTCCAGAATTTAAGTTTGATTTTTTTATTTGTGAAAAGAAAAATTTGCAATATTTCTGCGGGGCAATAACCAGTAAAATAACTAAATATACTCCATATGAGGACCTTCAAAACGAGAGGATATATTTAATATATTGTCCTGAAATTTGATACATCAACTGATGTAACTTTAAGTGATAACCTCCCTAAAAATCAAAACATTCCAATGAAGTGATCATATAAAATAAACACTTTGAAAAATATCATTTTTGCGACTTATGACTCATTTTCCTGAAACACATCACATATAATAATTGGAAATAATAGTTTGACCCTTGTGGGTACATCTAGATATATTTATCATAGTGGTCGATAGCATTTCTGCTTTAGGTTTGGCCTAAGCATATCATAAAAATATGAAATTCAAAAACATGTCTAAAAACAATAAACAGGATAAATTTTTTTAAAAGAAATTTTATTTCCATGGTAACATAGTAATCTCATGCTGCTCAATTAGCAAAAATAAATTCGCGTCGTGCTCTTATGGATTATATTTAATTACTTTACTGGTAGTTCTACACCCAGAAATATTGCCAATTATTTTGTTTCAAGCATAAAAATATCAAAAATAAAATATAGAAACACTTCTTAGATGTCCTTAATGTTTACTATCGTTGGAATCGGCTTGATCTCATCTTTCCAAATATGGTGATATCTCAAAGTTATTTTTTTTGCAACTTGTGACTCATTCGCTAATCATAATTATGGTGTGCTATATTGAGAAAGACGTGACTCATTAGCATAAGCATAAGTGGGTCAGACTTTCAGAAAATGTACAATTCGCTTTCACCAATCCTCTAAACTAACCCACATTTAAGACAAAAATGAGCTTCAAAATGCAGTTTAACATAACAGAACTGATACTCTAAATCAATACAATACCAAATCTACTCAGATATACCCGGTATTCATCATTGTTCAGCCTAATTTAGCAGAATTTACTAAATGTGTAGAGCTGCCAATTGTACATTTTCTGTCGATCTGACCCATAAGTATTAAAGATACTAGTGGTAGCATTAGAACATAGCTAGACACAGCAGTGGGCAGAATAACCACGGCAATTTGTATATGAATTAAACCTGTGAGTACATCACAATTATGTTTCACTGTATTGTTTGACTTGCTGTATAAACATCCTAAATAAAGAAAAAGAGAATAAAATTGATATATACGCAACTCTTATGATGGTAACATCTAGGAACTTGTAAAAGCGAAGCTACGAAGTGCTTTGCACCCTACTGTATGTGGGTCAGATTTTCACAAAATATACAATTCGCTTTCACCAATCCTCTCAAATAACCCACATTTAAGACAAAATTGAGCTTCCAAATGCAGTTTAACATAACAGAACTGATACTTTAAATCAATGCAACACCAAATATACTCAGATATACCCGGTATTCATCATTTTTCAGCCAAATTTAGGAGAATTTCCTAAATATGTAGAGCTGCCAATTGTACATTTTCTGAAAATCTGACCCATGTACAACTGTGTATAGACGACTCATGTAAACCATGCGCCCGAATGAGGTGTTATTGAACATAAACACATGATATAGAACAACCATATTTGTGATGTGTTTTAGGAAAATGAATCACAAGTCGCAAAATTGCTATTTTTCAAAGTGATTTATTTATAAGATATCTTTGTTGGAATATTCTGATTGTTGGGGTACCTAATGCTGCTAGTAATATTAATACTTGTACGAAATTTCAAGGCAATGTATTAAATATATCTCAATTTCCTGAAACACATCACATTAATAAAAGCAAGATGGCAATGGTTTCACATTAATAATCTTGAGATCTAGATTGGTATCGTAACCATCCCATACAAAAATAAGTAAAATGAGTCAAACCCCACTCTCCTCTCCCAATAGAATTACAAGATTGCATGATGCCCCAGTTTTAGAAATTTTCTTTCCTAAAAAAGAGACGGATAGATTATCACTTCACTACCAAACTGCGTCAACATGGAATAGCCTCCCTGTACGGCTACGTAGAATACAAGATAAAAATATGTTCGAGATTCATATCAAAAACTTCTTTCTAGAGAAATGTAATTAATATTCACTCGGCATCCTCTTGTCACACTCTCACCTCATAAATTGTATCATGAGACATAGATTTGTATTTTCATTCTCATCATTTCTCTATATCATCCTGTTCCAACCACACAACTATAATTATTACTATGTACCTTTATTTACATGACCTCACTTCTGATTAACCGATTAAACAAAAATATAATGTTGATTTCACTATTTTGCAACGAATGTAAATGTAATAACCAATACTATTGAATGGAGCAGATTGCTTCGAAGAACGCCTAATTGTTTGGCGATATGAGTTACTTCTGCCATATTTTCAATGTGTAATGGAAATAAAAACGTTTAAAAAAAAAATCCTGTATATATTGTATAAAGAAAATATAAAAAAATATATAATATATTGACACTTTATTTCCATTTTGTTATACACTGCTATGCCTATGACATTGGTCAGAAGTCAGTGGACTTCTGCCCCCTCCCGTCAGGCTGAATGTACATCCTACCATCTATATGTTTAAGGGACGCTCATTACCAACATGCCACCGGTGCCCCCTCCCATCAGGCTGAATGTATGTCCTACCATCTATATGTTTAAGGGACGCTCATTACCAACATGCCACTGGTGCCCCATCCCGTCAGGCTGAATGTACGTCCTACCATCTATATGTTTAAGGGACGCTCATTACCAACATGCCACCGGTGCCCCCTCCCATCAGGCTGAATGTACATCCTACCATCTATATGTTTAAGGGACGCTCATTACCAACATGCCACTGGTGCCCCCTCCCGTCATGCTGAATGTACGTCCTACCATCTATATGTTTAAGGGACGCTCATTACCAACATGCCACTGGTGCCCCCTCCCATCAGGCTGAATGTACGTCCTACCATCTATATGTTTAAGGGACGCTCATTACCAACATGCCACCGGTCAGGCTGAATGTACGTCCTACCATCTATATGTTTAAGGGACGCTCATTACCAACATGCCACCGGTCAGGCTGAATGTACGTCCTACCATCTATATGTTTAAGGGACGCTCATTACCAACATGCCACCGGTCAGGCTGAATGTACATCCTACCATCTATATGTTTAAGGGACGCTCATTACCAACATGCCACCGGTCAGGCTGAATGTACATCCTACCATCTATATGTTTAAGGGACGCTCATTACCAACATGCCACCGGTCAGGCTGAATGTACGTCCTACCATCTATATGTTTAAGGGACGCTCATTACCAACATGCCACCGGTCAGGCTGAATGTACGTCCTACCATCTATATGTTTAAGGGACGCTCATTACCAACATGCCACCGGTCAGGCTGAATGTACATCCTACCATCTATATGTTTAAGGGACGCTCATTACCAACATGCCACCGGTCAGGCTGAATGTACATCCTACCATCTATATGTTTAAGGGACGCTCATTACCAACATGCCACCGGTCAGGCTGAATGTACGTCCTACCATCTATATGTTTAAGGGACGCTCATTACCAACATGCCACCGGTCAGGCTGAATGTACGTCCTACCATCTATATGTTTAAGGGACGCTCATTACCAACATGCCACCGGTCAGGCTGAATGTACGTCCTACCATCTATATGTTTAAGGGACGCTCATTACCAACATGCCACCGGTGCCCCCTCCCATCAGGCTGAATGTACATCCTACCATCTATATGTTTAAGGGACGCTCATTACCAACATGCCACCGGTCAGGCTGAATGTACATCCTACCATCTATATGTTTAAGGGACGCTCATTACCAACATGCCACCGGTCAGGCTGAATGTACATCCTACCATCTATATGTTTAAGGGACGCTCATTACCAACATGCCACCGGTCAGGCTGAATGTACGTCCTACCATCTATATGTTTAAGGGACGCTCATTACCAACATGCCACTGGTCAGGCTGAATGTACATCCTACCATCTATATGTTTAAGGGACGCTCATTACCAACATGCCACCGGTGCCCCCTCCCGTCAGGCTGAATGTACATCCTACCATCTATATGTTTAAGGGACGCTCATTACCAACATGCCACCGGTGCCCCCTCCCATCAGGCTGAATGTACGTCCTACCATCTATATGTTTAAGGGACGCTCATTACCAACATGCCACCGGTGCCCCCTCCCATCATGCTGAATGTACGTCCTACCATCTATATGTTTAAGGGACGCTCATTACCAACATGCCACCGGTGCCCCCTCCCGTCAGGCTGAATGTACATCCTACCATCTATATGTTTAAGGGACGCTCATTACCAACATGCCACCGGTCAGGCTGAATGTACATCCTACCATCTATATGTTTAAGGGACGCTCATTACCAACATGCCACCGGTCAGGCTGAATGTACGTCCTACCATCTATATGTTTAAGGGACGCTCATTACCAACATGCCACCGGTCAGGCTGAATGTACATCCTACCATCTATATGTTTAAGGGACGCTCATTACCAACATGCCACCGGTCAGGCTGAATGTACATCCTACCATCTATATGTTTAAGGGACGCTCATTACCAACATGCCACCGGTCAGGCTGAATGTACATCCTACCATCTATATGTTTAAGGGACGCTCATTACCAACATGCCACCGGTGCCCCCTCCCGTCAGGCTGAATGTACGTCCTACCATCTATATGTTTAAGGGACGCTCATTACCAACATGCCACTGGTGCCCCCTCCCATCAGGCTGAATGTACGTCCTACCATCTATATGTTTAAGGGACGCTCATTACCAACATGCCACCGGTCAGGCTGAATGTATGTCCTACCATCTATATGTTTAAGGGACGCTCATTACCAACATGCCACCGGTCAGGCTGAATGTACATCCTACCATCTATATGTTTAAGGGACGCTCATTACCGCTGGGGTCAGGCTGAATGTACGTCCTACCATCTATATGTTTAAGGGACGCTCATTACCAACATGCCACTGGTGCCCCCTCCCATCAGGCTGAATGTACATCCTACCATCTATATGTTTAAGGGACGCTCATTACCAACATGCCACCGGTGCCCCCTCCCATCAGGCTGAATGTACGTCCTACCATCTATATGTTTAAGGGACGCTCATTACCAACATGCCACCGGTCAGGCTGAATGTACGTCCTACCATCTATATGTTTAAGGGACGCTCATTACCAACATGCCACCGGTCAGGCTGAATGTACATCCTACCATCTATATGTTTAAGGGACGCTCATTACCAACATGCCACCGGTGCCCCCTCCCGTCAGGCTGAATGTACGTCCTACCATCTATATGTTTAAGGGACGCTCATTACCAACATGCCACTGGTGCCCCCTCCCATCAGGCTGAATGTACATCCTACCATCTATATGTTTAAGGGACGCTCATTACCAACATGCCACTGGTCAGGCTGAATGTACATCCTACCATCTATATGTTTAAGGGACGCTCATTACCAACATGCCACCGGTCAGGCTGAATGTACGTCCTACCATCTATATGTTTAAGGGACGCTCATTACCAACATGCCACCGGTCAGGCTGAATGTACGTCCTACCATCTATATGTTTAAGGGACGCTCATTACCAACATGCCACCGGTCAGGCTGAATGTACATCCTACCATCTATATGTTTAAGGGACGCTCATTACCAACATGCCACTGGTCAGGCTGAATGTACATCCTACCATCTATATGTTTAAGGGACGCTCATTACCAACATGCCACCGGTGCCCCCTCCCGTCATGCCTGATCGCCCCGGCCTTGGCCGCCTGCCATGCGATGTAATGTTGGGACAAATGTGAAAAAGCTGCTTGGTCTGGGATTCGACCTCACAATGTTAAGATTGGAAGGCCTAGGTGCTAACCATTTGACCATAGAGGACTCTAGAGATGATGCATACAAACAATGGGCATACCTGGACGGCCGGCATCCATTCGCCTATGTTTACATAGCGTAGCTATACATAGAACATTTCGAATGATGCCCGTAAATCGGGTCTCTCGTATAATACAAGGGCCCGTCAAGGGGATATGTGTTTTCCGATGTATATTCCCCGTAAAACTACGCTATTATCACTCTCTATCAATATCAGTGATACCACTCTACAACTTGGACCGAAGGAATTGTTTCATACAGCCATATTTAAAAAAGAAACAAAAAATATGGTTACCTATTTATGTACCTTTTTCTAAGGGACTCTTGAACAGTGACGATTAACTACCTATCAACACTCTACCCTACCCGTCAAGTTGGTCAGTGCGCTGAGCCTGACCAACGCTTTTCAACACAACAATCAACAGCTTTGTGTGGGAGGGGGTGTGGGGGGTGGGGAGGCTATAGATCCTGACCACAATAATCTAACTAAACTAACCAGCCAAGCAGTTACCGTAAACCTACACCATCTGGGCGTTATACTTCTGGACTTCACCTTATAGTATACCTGTATTAATAGACCTGTTACATAACATAACAAATGTTAATCACCTTATAGTATACCTGTATCAATAGACCTGTTACATAACATAACAAATGTTAATCACCATTTCACCTTATAGTATACCTGTATCAATAGACCTGTTACATAACATAACAAATGTTAATCACCATTTCACCTTATAGTATACCTGTATCAATAGACCTGTTACATAACATAACAAATGTTAATCACCATTTCACCTTATAGTATACCTGTATCAATAGACCTGTTACATAACATAACAAATGTTAATCACCATTTCACCTTATAGTATACCTGTATCAATAGACCTGTTACATAACATAACAAATGTTAATCACCATTTAGCGATCAATAGTGTGAACAAATTTTAATTATGACCCCTATGTCATCTTGTAGAATCTTTAGGTAAAGAATGTATTTTTATTTAGAAATTTTTTCACTCTAGCGGGCGATAGATAGAGTGAATGCTAATCTATGGAGATCTTTTATTTCTGGTCAACACATCAGTTCAAGTCTGTAGGGCGTTTCATATCTAAAACAGTGTGCGTTTGTTATGCTAGCACCACTATTGTTCAAATAACGATAAATGTAACATGCTCTCATTATTCCTGTTTCATAAGTCCAGCGACAAAGTATAGGGATTTATATACGATCTAAAAAGTGAATGAGTGAACCGATATTTGCCTAATTTTGTTGCATGTATTGAGATCAATAAAAACAGTTAATTTTAGTAAGATTTTATATGACACAAATCAATGAATTACTTAATAATTAGCATTTGAAAATACCTCACTGTAATGCAATGCGGCTCAGTGATGCATTAGTTAAAGTCCATTATGTCATTCTTTATTTGGTTATGACTGTTGTAACATCCACTAACGTGTGTTAGATATGAAACATGGCGCTGGTGTGTTACAGGAAAATGAGTGTAAAGAAATCACTTTGAAAAATATGATTTTTGTGACTTGCGACTCATCTTCCTGTAACATAACCCAAGTGTGTGCTGCTATTTCTATCAATCACTCCCTGCTGCCCTATTCACTCTGTGATCTTGTAATCACTCCCTGCTGCCCTATTCACTCGGTGATCGCTCGGCGAAGTTTGTACCAGAAAAGTGTTTCTGTCATGCACAGGTAGACCCTTGTTGTGACATAGATCTTGAGATGGTTAGGAAGTTTGTCAAGATTGACTTGATGTTCCTCAGTTTGAGCATTCCTCATTACAATGATAAGACGGAAATCTGTATCGCTGGCTTGGCGGGTGTGTGCTTGGCCAAACTCATATTCACACCATTGACTGTTGACATAATTATCTGTGAGGAACACAATAACTGCATGACTTTTCCACACATGCTCATGCACTGTATCCACCAGGTTTCCCCCCGGTGTGAAGCTTTCATCAAATGTAAGGATTTCCCAAGATTTTGGCAGCTCTGTCCTCATGGCAGGAATGAAATGATCTGTAACTTCTCCCCGGTCCAAGCTGCTGTATGTGAGGAAGATCTTGTTGAGGCTTTTACTGGTCCATCTATTGAAGTACTCATTGCCATAGTAGCTGTAGACCAGCAGGAGCTTGAGCCACTTGTGCAGCACAATACATATAATGATGAGGACAAGGAGCAGGCTCACAAACACTGTAACCACGGTGATGAGGCTTGTATGACTCTCATTGTTCCCAGGTGTAGATGTGATAGTTTCATTGTTCCTCCTGCAGTGCACCGCCCCTTCAGTCCATTCACCTGTGTACCAACATGTCTTATTGTCAGACCCAATCAGATCAAAACCAGCGTTACAGCTGAACTGTGCCTGATCATGGAGGGAGAGCCCTGTAAACTTCACCGACCCATTACCAGGTGGTTTTAACTCAGGACATTCTACTGCCAGGTAAAAACACTCATCAATGTTTCTATCGGGGAGGTAGTCACAATGGGGGAGTGTGCCCCAGGCATTAAGTTCTTTTTCACACCCGGCTACCCCCTCCTCACACATTTGCTTACATGGCAGATATAACTTGCCTTCTGTGGTACATTCTTGGAAAAGTGCCCGGCACAGAAATGGCATTGCATGTTGGTGGCACTGGGTGAACAGGGATAGAAACGGCTCAAACAATCTGACCTCGGGCTCAGTCTGCTGACCAAGCAAATTAGGAAAACCCAGTGATGTGTAGTTGAATTGTTTTAGACAACTACCTTGATGCATACTTTGATGACATTGTAAAGGAGCATTTATAACAAACTCAGATCTTATCATCAGATCAAGACTTTGTGTGTGATTACAACGATACCCAAGGAGAAGGTACCATTCTCTTTCCATGCCTAATCGGACTGATCTTGTCCCAGTACAAACATAATCTTCTCCTTGTTCAATACAGGATACATGTGGCACTTGAGGTTTGAGGTAGACATAGAAAGGACTATAGACGACCCAATCAACCAGCGTTCCCCCTTCATGCCCAGGCAGGCATCGTTCATGTAGGAATTGTTGACTAAACACATAACCTGGGGGCATGGGGTAAAGGAATATCAGTGGGCAGCATTTCACCTTCTTGAACGTCACTTCAAAGTCAAATTTAAGATCAGGCGATGTTTCAAAATGGGGAGTAAATTTGCGATAAAAGCCAATATCATTGGTTTTGATTTGTTGATTGAATGTGTCTTGCAGATAGCGTCCGGAGTCAACCGTGGTCAATAGTGCACACAACAAAACAAACATGAGGCGATGCATCTTGCTTGAGTTTGTTTTGTTGAAGTGGAGTGTAGTGGAGTGGAGACAATTTTACTTTTGATTTGCTTGATTGGTGGCCTCCCCTA